>JARHVA010002026.1:295000-817500 GCA_037957365.1 Torreya grandis
GTAATGTTGTCTAGAGCTAATTGAATAACAATGAAGCATATTAGACCATGTTGAAGTAACCAATCAAGGTATATATCAAATAATAAGTAATCATTATATACTAAATCATCTGATTAGGCCTCCCATCATCAACATAGAATGATATCATTACTCAAATGACTAAGAAACATTGTGATCTATCATAAAAACTCCTTAGACTCCCAAAAAAGTCATAACCCCATGCAAGGACAACACACACACACACACACACACACACACACACACACACACACACACACACACACACACACACACACACACACACACACACACACACACACACACAACCACCACATCTAGTGGGGTGGGAAGGGTGGTATAACAAATCAACATAACTAGTTTTTATCATGACCCACTATTTATATTCTAAGCTACTTATTCTCCCCCATACCACTCCATAGGCATACCAGTTATGCACATATGAACACATATGAAACTGACACCAACAATCATCAAAATATATATAAGATAATCAACCAATCTTGTAAGGGTAAAACAAAAAAATAGGACTAGGTAGTCCCGAAGGAAAATATAAACCCAAAAATATAAAATAAATCTCAATAACACTGTCCATGATCGATCGTTTGAAAAAAATAAAATTCAAATACAATAAAATAAAATGTTAGTTTTCAATCAACTTAAAACAAAATTCAATCAAATATAAATAATTTTGACAAAACATAAGAAAAAATAGATCACATCATGAACACTATGTAATTCTTGCAAAACACTAAAAGTCACCCAAGGGGAAAAGTAATAAAAATCATCTCAATTACCTCCCAAAGGTAAGAGGCATTCTGACTACCTCCCAAAGGTATGAGGCATCCTGATTACCTCCCAAAGGTTTGAGGCATCTCAATTACCTCCTAAATGTATGAGGCATCTCAATTACCTTCCAGAAGTATGAGGAATATTGTCTATTACCTCCCAGAGGTAAGATAAATACATGTAAATTACCTCCCAAGGTAATACAATATTTGTACATCATCATATGTAATAGTTCCACCATATAAATCAACTGAGAAACTCTCATACACAAAATCCTACTACTATAAAAGTATCAAAAGTAATCATATTGCCTCATATCTTTGACTATCAAGTAATCAAAATTTTGTCAAATAGTATTATTTATAGAGAGTAACCATGTCAGACATATCAAAAAATAAATTTCACCAATCCAATTGATGTCACAATGTCATCCCAGATGACATTTTTAACATATAACTTCAATTAAAATGTCATGAGGAATATCTGAGTCTCTATGTGTATAGTAATACAATTTCCCAAGGTAACATGTAGAAATTTGTATCTATTATCCATCACTAATCATCACTAAATATACTAAATAACAACCCATATCATAACAAAGTGCTACTAAAAGTAAAGTATCCAATGACATTTGACCATAACTATCCACCATGTCAACCAACTGATACAGATAAAGGAGAATGATAACTATTAACTCTCTCACATGGAATCCCAATGCCACACAAATATAAACACATGCATATTGTCTCATATCTCTAAATTTAACTACTCCCAAGTAATATATCTCTAGATAAATATCGTTGTCAAACGTAGTTCACTAAAATTTTATCAAGTGAAAATTATAAGTCTGTTTGAGTGTTGACCACTAAAAAATTTCTATCTATTGTAAATATAATAAATATCATTATGCATATGCAATCATCATTGTGTCAACATTCACAAATGTTTGGAAACCACAACCAATGCTAATTATATATTGTAGGCAACTAGCATATATACTACCAAATCAAGGTATACCCATATCACAAGCTTGTTGAACAAAGGGGAGGAGTAGCCTTTTAGGGTTACCATTACCTAAAGTTCCAAAAAAAATTCTCTTATGTTAATGTTATTAACACTCGTAGGCCATCTAATACTAGTAAAGGATTAGACTACTCTCAAATAAGTATTCCTTCATCTATAAAAATGTGTAATAATCCTATCATTACCACTTTTATTTTAATGCCATAAGGTTATTTACAATTTTAAAATTGGTTACGTTTTATAAATCCAAGCTTGGATCTAAGAAAGAATAATTTTAATGCATTTACTATAAATTTAAGATCCATCTATGTAATACACATGTAGTAAGAATCTTGTAAATCTCATTAGTTTACTTCTACATACAATAAATCACTATACTTATTAAAGGTATATAACATTTCCTCACTACTAAATAACATGATCATTACCAAACCAATTGAGAAATATCATAATTGTATACTTAAAATCAACAAATATCATATTATTATTTGATAAATATACTTAAAATAAAGTCAATTAAAAGTAAATATAACAAATATAACCTTAACATTCAAGGGAATTAATAAGTCTAATCTAGCATGCACATAATTAATTCTTAACCAAAGGTAAACAATGTGCTTGGATGTTGAAAACCAAATCAAGATACACCAAAGTAGGTTTTACCTTCTTACTTATATTCAAATCAAAGTATATATGAATGTAATTTCTTACAGGAATGTATTCAAACCTTAGCAAGGGTTTATAGAAAACAAATCTTCCAGACCACCTTTATAATGGTATCAATCAAAAATACTAAAATAATAAAGAAGTGTATTAAGATAAAATACCACTTAAGTACATACATAAGAAATACATAATTTATAAAAAAACATTAAAATTCAATCATATATAAATAAATATATATCACACAATAAATATTATATAAAATGCTAATTTGAAATATAGACATGCAAACAAAGTCACCAATTTAAAATTCAAGTAAACTTCCCCAAGCACAATCAACATGGTCACACAAATCAATTTATGATTTAAATTCATTGTGAGTACAACCAAATCAAGAAATATTGTGATGATAAGTTTTACAACTTCATCTCGAATACCAAATATAATCTCCAGACTTCCTAGTGTTGAACCCCATCTTTGATACCAAATTATAACACCCAAAAAAACTATCTAAATAGAACCATAAAAACACCAATTTTTTTAAAAATATTGCATGATGTTAATTCCACACAACTCCAAACACATTCAACTAAACACTTCATAAAATTAATGTAACTAAACCAATGTGCATTAAGTTTACACACATTTAAGAAATCATGCCCAAAAGTAATAAACTTGAATGAACAACTAAACATTTAATTTATTCTAGCTTAATTTAAACTCTACACTACCCATAAACATGCTAAACAAGGCAACCTAACCATATTGGGATAGACTTTTTTAACACCCAGAGCAACCCAAGGTCGACTCGCTTACCTCATAACCAAGTCACACTTTTGTTAACTTGCTTATTAATAGCGATGGGTAAAATATCCATACTAAGAGATAATTAATTATGACACCACTTATCAAATCCATTAGCTATAATCTACCTTTATGAGCCCATAAAATTGACTCCTAAAAATAAGAATTAAAATTATCTTAGTATTTCAATTCTGCCTAGCAAATTTCAGAATAAAGTTGTTTTGAAATCGAGCTACTAAATATAGTAAAAGCATCCAAAATAGATTAATAAAAATTTTGAAACAAATTTAAATCTAAAATAAATCATGATTAACTTTTTGTTTAGGGGAAAAACTCTATTTACTATTTTTAACAATTTGATTTTGAAACAACTTTGCAAGTTGGACAACAAACACATGCATAAAATGTTAACTACCCCTAGAAGAGGCTCATTAAAAATATTAAACGACAATAAAAATTAAATAATAAGGCTTATATAATGATATTAAACTCAAATTAATAGATTATATGTTTCAGATTATATGTATATCAAATTGGGTACATTATACAACCTCATTTTTGGAATGACTTCATAGAACCTAATTTAAAAAATTGATAAAAACTAACATCGAACAAAGTTCAAGATGTCCTTACTAAAAATATAGAGTGATGCTTAAAATCAAATATAAATATTGATACATAAATATGAAACTCAAAACTACATGATACAACTTTAGGTTTCTCAAAATGCTAAACTGGGTTATAATTTAAACATTCTTTCCTGAACGATCATGTAGATAAAAACATTATCAACAAGAAATTTCTGAATAAATTATGTTCAAAATTTAGTTATTAAAAATTTCATGCAATATTTTATTAAATATTTGGAGTTACCAATAATAATTTTAATATAAAATAACTCTCTATCACCCTCAAGATTCATGATTCCTTCACTCTAGATTCTTATGGAATGGTGATTTTGAAGGCACTTTAAAAGCTAGGTGTTATCCAGCATTTGATTTCAACCTTTGCCTCTCAAAATTATTTCATTAAAATTCAAATGAATGGAACAACATGATTCAAATCTAATAATTAATTTAGTTTCATATAGGGAAAGAGATTTCAAGATTCCGTATAAACCACCTAACAAGCACAACTATTTATTCGTGTTAAATCTCAATTGACTTACGTTGGATTCTAAATTTAATTAGATTATTTTATTACTTATAATTTATAATATCAAAGAATTCAATACATATTTTAGATCACAAGGATAATTATTTAGTAATGTTTTAGGCCATTGTAGATGCATTTCTAGATTTATAAGCAAGGTAACTTGATTTTCTAAGGCTTTAAAACATTTTGGTTTTGTTTATCGAAATTACATTCTTTTAATTCAAACTTTATCTTGACAAATATAAAATCACTTTAAATCTAAAATAATATTAATTCAACTTTACTTATTAGTTTATGTTCTTATGGGTTATGAAGGCTTGGCTTATAAAAATTATTTTGTTGAATCTATAAGGCTCATTCAATTCATCTTTTGTAATTAATTTTTATTTTATAAAAATTTAATTTAAAATCAAAGGTTGTGTTATTCATTATTTCATCAAAATGGAAGACATTAAACAAAGACTTATATGCTTAATACAATAGATCATTTTTTATTCCAATGGTAGAACAATGATAATAAGGGTTACACAAATTCTCTATTGAGTTACACAAATACATACACAACTTCAATAGAGGAAACAATAATTACATCACAATTCAAATTTTACATCCTCCCTATGAAAATGAGGATAAACTACTTCCTATCACAATCTAAACTAGAGCTTTACAACAACTTTTATATTAATTAAGAACATGAGTCATAATATGGATCTTTCAACAACAAGGTAACTCAAGACTAGAGGCAATCCTCATAAACAACCTTTCAAATGTTCAAAATTGACAAGACCATATAATCAACATCAATTACAACATGTAAAAAAAATTACATTTAGATGCTACAAATGTCAATCATAATAGGTATAATATCTCTAAACTATGTATATCACTGGTAAATCTTCCCCCTATACTAAGACATAGGCAACAATAGGTCAGCTTATGCTAAGCAAGTAAACACGTCCTCACAATTATTATTATTTTTTTTCAAAGTCATAAACAAGATAACAATGAGATTAACATTCCTCTTAAACATGGTAATGTAAATATAGACATATAGTTCTTTCTCCACAAACTGCATTAAGAGGGTAATAGAAAAAAAATCCACCTAACAATAAAATGAAACTAGTTTCATCACAATATTAATTTTAACATAATATGTTATCATCCACTCAACAAAATCAGAAAAGATATATCAAGATATTATTATTTAGTCATTAGCATTAATTTTAGCAAATATCGGATGTAATCATCTCAACATTTCAAAAACATCTCATTTCAATCACTGTCTCTACCAATTGTTATATTCGTATTTATGTCTTCATCAAAATAGTCTCACTTAAAACTTTTAGGATTACACATGTTTGCATATATATATATATATATATATATATATATATATATATATATATATATATATATATATATGATAGTGTACAATATTGTTGTACATTGTCATGTGTGTATATATATGTACAATATTATTAAACATTGTCATGTGTGTGTGTGTGTACGACAACATTAGAATAAATCCAAGTATTAAACTAGCTCATTATAAATTAAAACACATAATATAAAATATAAAATATATAAATTAATTAAATATGAATTATAAAGTATATTATAACAAATAATAATTGAAGTACCCTTTTTTATTTATAACATAAAATATAAAATTTATGTGTATAATAAAATTAAACTAATTTAGTGGGGGGAAGGGTGTTCTTGTGAATTATGCTAGAAAACAAGTGAGAACAAAGGAAACATTATATTCCCCCTCCTTCATCTGCAATCAATGTTGTAATGCTTTGTATACTCCAATATGAAAGAAACTGTGTTTCCTCTCTTTAATGCAAGGTCAAATATTTCGTAGAACATTATTTTTGCCTTGGATTTCTGCATTACAATTTGAACTCAACCAAATATGAGTTGTGTTGCCATCCTGATTTACATTTGATAAAAAAGAAAATTAAACTATTTTTTTAATTCATTTTTGATATATATATATATATATATATATATAATGAATTAAAAAAATAGTTTAATTTTCTTTTTTATCAAATGTAAATCAGGCTATATTTGATAAAAAAGAAAATTAAACTATTTTTTTAATTTATTTTTCATATATATATATATATATATATATATATATATATATATATATATATATATATATATATATAATGACTATTTAAATCACTGTGTGATATAGGATTGCATAGTTTTATTTGTTATATATATATATATATATATATATATATATATATATAATTTCTTTTAATTAAATATTTTCAAACTTTAGGCCAACAACCATGATCATTGACCAGGGCGCCACAAGATGGGTGAGAGGGGGAAGCTGGGTAGCTCGACCCCTCCTCCCTCCCTACCATGGGAGGGGACAGGGGTTGGCCCAGTTGCTAACCCTCCCTCTCCATTGTTTAATGAATATTTTATTATTATTTTTTTCAATTTTTGTTTTTTATGTTTCTTTTAAAATATATATTTGTTAATATATGTATAAATTATATATTACATGTAGCACTCTGATATATATATATATATATATAACTATTTATTTATTTTTATTTTTACATGGAGATATATATGTAAATATTTTTTAATATACATAAATATGTATTTACATTCATTTATTATTATTATTACTTATAAACCTAATCAAGAAAAAAGGTATATATAATGTATATATAATATCATTTTTTGCACCATTTTCAAACCACAGACTTAATAGAGGGTTTTTTATTTTTTCTGATAAATTTTGAAAACAAATAACCTATCAAACAAAATACCTAATTCAAAAATCTAAGAGTTACATTCATTGTTTGACCCATTTACAAAACTAAGAAAAGAGCAACTAGATCTATGAAGTGTTTACTTCCCTGATTCCTCTTTGATCCTTTCTTCTCCCAAGTTCTCCTTCTTCCTCCATCTTCCTCTTCTTCTTTCTTACTTTCAACAAGATCCTTTCAAGAGAGAGCAACCACCACAAAAACCAAGATACATAAACACAACTTCAAAGCCCTAATTAAGTTTTGATCAAGTTGCACATTTAAAATTCAAACCCAAATTTTTAAATTTTATTTTATTTTTTTATTTTTTGGTTTGCTTCCCAACACCCTCAAATGACTTATCACTTTCCTTGGTCAAATAGAATACCCTATCCTACAAGCCCACATGGGTTATTAAAACCAAATTAATTTAAAATTGTCCTACTCCAAAGACACTCAACCAAGTGGGTTAAGTACCTACACTAGGCTAGGGTCTAAGTAGGCTTCCTAGAAAACCTATGCGGTGTAGAGCTCATAGGCTGCCTAGGAGCCCTATGACTCTCCTCAAAATAATAAAAGTCATTTTATAAATTTATAAATTCATCTAATAAATATGAGAGGCTTAACTCTAATTGATCATTTTTAACTTTTAATTTATCTTTATTCATTAATAAATCAAGAGAGAATTATAATTCAAAACTTCATTAAACTTGTAAAAACATTGGTAAGTATCTCAATTGGGATGGGAAGATGATCCCACATGTGAGGTATTACACTTCTTACCTACTCACCAAGCAACTTACAAAGGTCATTCAATCAAGCACTCAAGTGAGAAAATAGTCCCTATTTTATCCTATTTCCATATCAATCATAAGGATAATACATACATAGGTCTGAAGTACTAAAGTAACAGCCTAAAAGCTATATTTTCCAACTTAAAAGCTTGTTCACTATTGTACTTACTTTTCACATATTACATGATTCACACATAAGACAACATATAGGGAAGAACTACATTAGTTTGAGGCCCTCTTTGGAGTATTTTTTATTTAGGTAGTACTCATTGATAGAAGGGTCTTTGGGGTCAACTCAAAACTATATGCCCACTAACCCATTTTTACCCAAAGTCATTATGAAGATGAATAATTATAGTTTTATAATTTAATAAGGAAAAATAGTCCATGACCCAAATCTAAATGCATCAGAGTAAATTCAAAGATAAACTTAAAATCATCTAGGTGTTTATATCCTTTTCTAATAGGTATTCTATATAGGACACCTACATCACGGTCAAACAGTAGTGTCAATGCAACCATCCTAAGCTGATGCTAATATCTGTGCTCTAAAATCACCCAATCTAAAATTTTATGATTATTCTAATATCATCTTCTAATCTACTTTTTTCCTATTTCATATCTAGAATTACGCTGGCATCAGAACTAGCTAAGTACATTATTTCTTTGTCATTTCTATATCTAGTATAGTTTTACTTATTATTTCTAGCCTATCTCAATTTAATGAATTTATCATGTGTTATATATAATTTTAACATCTAATTGGCCTACTATAAAGATACTTTATCACCCTTGTACTTTAGGCTATCTTTATCCCCTTTAAACCTAGATAACCCCAATCTAGAAAATTTAAGGTTAAACATTTGGTGCACCTGATCTTTGAAATCCAAACCCTAGGTCAGTTAGGGTTTTCTAATTTTTTTCTATTATTGATCCCTAATTTTTATATAATATGTACAACATGGATGCATCTATCACCCATTTTGGGTTTAATTTATCATAGTTGCTTTGGTTCGCTACATTAATTCCCTTGTCATAACTATTAAGTAAGTTTATGCTAATAATGAGAGGGGTTTAAAGTGAAAATAACACTTAATATCTCTTCAAAATTCTTTTTATAGTACACTAGAGCATGTGACTTCTCAACCTAGTGTCATAAGAGGTGACCTTATTGATAAATTAGGTAGCATGTATCCCAAAATTTTATTATTAGAGCTTCTAAAGTACTCCACTATCTATAAATATATCCTATATGATGCATTATGTGATACCCAAGTAACAACTAATATAAAATTTTATAATTTCATATATATTATGAAAAATATAACATGCAATTCAAACATCATTACCTTTGGTTGTAAAGATGTGTCCTCAAAAAATGTAATTTATCAATACTAGCCTCCCTCGATGCATATTCCTAATTTCAATCAAGAAAACCAACATGAGCATATTCCATTAATTTCAAAGACATATAATGATGCCATTTTACTTTTAAACTTGTTATACAAATCACCACCTTATAGGGTTAGTTTTGTGACAAAATTATAGATGACAACCTTACCATAAAATGTAGATCTACCAATGTGGCCTTCATGTTAATTTCCATAAAATATACCGAACATAATATATCACTTGAAAAAGAAGATCCACCATCTCAGCATCTGATAAATACATGTTTTCCACCCTACATCTAGGTGTGTGCTTATGCTAAAATGATAAAAATGACTTATTTTAGAAAACAACTCAAAGCTCAACATTTAAAACATATATTTCCTCACCAAAATGTTGAGAAGTGTTGTCATTGATGTCAAGGTGCATCTTGTAAAGATGCATAGTGAGTGATATTTGAGATATGAGCTTGTGAGATTGATGTGACAAGGAAGCCATGGGAAAATATGCATTTAAAGGCTAGAGAGAATTTGAAGACAACTAATGTCTTATGGTTGCATGAAGGTATAGGTCAAGCTGTCAAAGGTGTTTAGGTGCATAGAAAAAAGATATCTAGTCATATGAAGCTTGGTCATGTGGTTTTAGGTTTGTATGAGGCTAAGGAAGATTTTTATCATTAGAAAGAGAATGGTGTAGTGATATGAGTAAGGTGTAATGTCTTATATCTTCTTGGTTGATGTTTTGTTGAGATCATGACATGGAAGGAACAAGTCAAAGCATCAAATGCTCAAGTATCCTAAGCCTAGTCATGGCATGAAGAGACCTTATGAGAATGTATGAGCAATGTGTCTTGATGAGATGAATGCATATAGATATGAGTGGTTATATTATGTTGTTTAAGCATGTATGTGAGGCATTAGAACACTCATGAGAGTTTCAAGGTGAGCCTATAGGGGTAGGACCTTCAGTCTAAGTCTGCATCTAGACCTTTCTTAAACCCTAACTAGCCTAATGAGGTATCATGATCTATTATCAAGGCATTTGAAGGATGTATGGAAATATTTAAGCATGAGAGAGGTTGATTGAGTATTTGAGTGAGGTGGAGAGTGAATGTAAAGAGACATGAGGGTCAATTTTAAGGCATAATATGGTTTGTAGGTCAAGATTTTGAGAGTAAAGAGAGAGAGAGAGACTGGCCTAATGAGAGGTCATGATCATATTTAAAGGTTTTTGAGCTCATGTAAGCATTTTTATAGGTTAGGTATGTTATTTCAAGTTTTTTCATGTAGTTTGAGGCTTTAGTTTAAAGGACAGGGCATGAAACATTATTTGGAGTGTTAGAGGTACAATCACTAAAAGGGGTGGGGTGAATTAGTGAGCCTAGATATTCCAACTCTAGTTTCAATATTTTCAAACTCTTAATCAATTTTCACAAGCATTCATAAATCATACACAACATTCATAGTAATGAATAAGAAATATAATGTAAGATTAATCACATAATACATGACATATACAGGAAACCCTCTTAGGGGAGAAAACCCACTGGAACCTATAATTGGACTACTATCTTATAATAAAAATAATTGATTTAGACCATCTACAACTGATAAGTTGTTACAACACATGTCTAGCTAAGATACAATAAAAACTAAACCTTTAGCAATTTCCACCTTGTAAGGAGGATACAACCCCCTTGATGTTGAGCTACCACAACAACACCTATGAATACCTCCACCTTTAAACGGATGTCTTCAACACCTGATGATGGACCTCTGATTATCATTTTCATCTTTTCTCACACTCAAAATACATGAACACTATTCTTCCAACATAATTATGACGTACAGGTCATACATATAGTACTCAATCCTTTTTTCTCTTCAACTCATCCATTGGGTACCCACCTTTCCTTTCATTTCACAATGCTATGCTCTCAAATGCAAATTCCACACATAAATATCTCTCAAATATAGAAACCATCACAATTGGTTTAACTATTTATAAAGCATTCATGATCATCACCATCTTGGTTAGTCAATAGGCGTGCCTTAACCCTTAAATCATCTAACTCATTAGACACATTTCAATATTCATCCACATATGTTGGTCAAAGCACTCATGGATCACCCTTAAGTAGATACACCTTTCAGTTAGGCCCTTATAGCTCTTATAGGTATCATGGAGACCTATTCACCCATTTGGCACATCATCGAGAAAAATAAGAACATAGGAAATTTTTCAAATGCATAGGTCCACTCCACTTGATCCCTTTGTCATTCTCAAATGATCACAATCACTAAAACACTCTTCTGCTAGAACACAATTTGCTCAAACAACATTTTATGCACATAGTCACCATGAATGAATTCACAATCAACTTCTAAACCTTTATTCATGCTACATATTATTGGTCAAACTTTAATAATCTACACATATGATCCTCATTGATTTTAAAACATTATCCATTAGCTAGTTCACATTTAAACATTGATATACCAACAAACACAACTCAAATACCCTTCTTGTGTTACTTATATAACATGCACAAACATGTAATCAAATTTGAACCTAAATATCTTTGATTATACACATAATTAGACCTTAAAATTAATATTATCAGATGTTCCTTGGAGTCCTCTATAAATTTACTTTATATACCATGAGAAAAAAATTCATAAATCAAGAGATATGGCTGAAAAACTAGGCACTAGTCTTTCCTTTATTAAATTCAAATATTTGAATTCAAATGATCATAGTTAAACCTTAACACCATGTCCTTATATCATGTCCTCATTTTCTTAGATTAATCACATACCATTGATTTTATACAAATTTTAACATAGTGCACCATTTCCCAAATGTTAAACTTTGAACAATTGACCTCATCTCATGTAATCTTGAAATCTTGACCATATATGCATCATTGATCTCATGTACGTAGCTCAGTCTTTATCTATGATAAATATTAGACACCTTGAAATAATATCACTCAATACACACTATCAATCTATAAATTTTTTAACACCCACTCACCATTGATCCTTGAAATAATCTTTATCTTTATCTCTACTCAATATTAAACAATGAACACTTGTCCTCATCTCACTACTTCCTGATATCTTGGAAAAAACATGCTCCATTGATCCTTTTGTAAGGAACTCAATTATAGATTCATTAACCAATGAACATTTTGACCCATTTAACTTACTATGCACCATAGATCTAGATGTATATACTTCTATGAACTGTTGGATCTCCATCAGTTCATAATCTTTAACATTATGCAAAATAGACTAAGTATGGGGACCATTACTTATCTACCTGAAAGGCCAACTTTATACCTTAATAAATTTTGTTGTACTGAGATGCATGATCTAAAATTTGGACCATATGATCTCCTCACATAGGAAAATCCAACCATGTGTCAAACTAATCCTCAAATCTTCACATGTGCGAGATATAATTCCATTAAAATGTTCACTCAAATATTTTTTCCATGGATCCAATTATGTCAAGAACTGTCTAAAAGGAGAAATTTGTACATGCATAAATTTTGATGTGCTTTACTGCATTACCTAAAATTTAGTGTATATCAACTAGGCACAAAACTAAATAAGCTCATATGATTAACTTCTCTTTAAACTATCACACATGTGATATATGCCATCACTAATGCTTACTCAGCTCTTTCTTGCCACATGCAAATTTGGCTATGTAAAAACACTATCAAATTATCTGGGAGCCCAACTTTGTAGTTACATATCTTTTATCATGCTTAGTCATATGACTTGAGAATTAATTCATATTAAATAAAGATTAATGTGATCACAACCATATGGCCAACTCCCCCTGACTCATCCACACATGGAAATGGAGACATCATTAAACTACCTACTCAAATTTTCTACCACTAGACCCAAAATGTTTAGATGAGAACAATGATGAACTGGGTGAATTCCACTTATGCACATAAGATATCCAATCATCCTTAACAATTAATAGGACCCCTTACACATGCTCAATACTTTAATTTAAACCATGCCAAAACTAAAGATCAACCAAGCATACTTTAAACATACTAGGATGAACATATTTCAAACTTTGTCATTGTCATTTAGACTATCAAGGAATTGCATCTACTCACTTAGACTCTTTTATGACATCATTGACAACTTTCTAACATGGAGGTCTCTCAAGTGCTCAAAATGAAGGGTTCTTAACTTGAGAAGGATTTTCTTGTGATCATTAGCTCATCAAACCTTTACATAGGAACATAATCATTTCATGGTAGATGGGTAAGGGTCCTAGCTCAAAATTGAGGGCATTAGTATTTGGATTGAGGGGTTATGCTTTATGAATGATTGTTAAGAGTGGAAAGTGGTTTAAACACTCTTAAAACCCTAATGAATAGCTAATGTTAAAGATGTTGCTTAAAATTTATTAATATCAATTGATTTATTCAATTAATCTATTGGAGCTTATAGTGTACTCTTCTAGGTACCTGTAGGTGGTATTGGTTAAAGAGAGGAGAGAGAAAATGTTGAGTTAAGGTTTATTTTTGAAGAATTTATTATAGAAGTCATAAGTTGAATTGGACATAGTAAATAAATATATGGAAGAAGGTATAGGCTCATGTTTCATATCCATAAAGGTTTTTGGATAGGTTCTAGCCCTCAAGTATACTAAATTGGTCATCCAATTTAGTCAATCGTTAATAGGCCAAATGGTACAAATAGTGAAAAACCTAGGCAACAGTGAGAAGATGAATTGGAATGTATTTTCATGATAGAATGATAAAATAAAGTGAATGAAGATGTTTTTTGATACTGGTATGTCTTATTCATTCTTGGTAGATAGATTGGAAGTTAGGTATAGTGGTGAAATCATTGAAGCCAAAATGGCTTATATGGTTCTGGTGTGACTATGTGTAGTGAGGTCAACACATTGGTCTATAAGACAAATAGTTTCCACTTGATCATATGATTTTTATATTTGAATATAGTCTATATATGTTATAGTATCATGTTCATGTATTATAATTCTTTGAAAGTGGTCATACAAGTGTTGAATTTTTAAGTCACCATGAATATGTTTTGAAGTAGTTTGGCAGTTGTAAGTGAGTGAATTATAGAGGTGTTCTTGAAGTCTTATATTATGAGTGGAAGTCTCTTATTCATTTGGTGATGACCCTAGGGTCATGTATACTCTTTATATATACTTATTTGATAATATTTGAGTGTCTTAAGTATGTTTAAGCTTCATTATTTTAAGATATTTTTTTGAGGCACATAGGCCTAATAGGGCAATTTGTCCTAAAGAAGGTTTCAAGGTATGAATGAAGGATGCATATCTAAAAAATAATGGGGGAGGTCATAAGAGTTCCTAGAATAATGGTTTTGAAGTGTTGGATAAATCCATCTAGGCCCAAGAGAATCAAGTTTTGGCATTAAGAGATAGACATAATGCAATTTGGTCTCTATGAGACCTAAAAGAGAAATGAGGCCTAATTGATTCATATCACATCAAAAGGGACTCAAATATCATTTGATTCATGTACATAAAATGTCCTAAAACTTATTCTAAGTCTCACCTAAGATTTTAAGGGTGTGTGACTATGTGGTATATGAACAAGGAATTATATATATATATATATATATATATATATATATATATATATATATATATATATATATATATATATATATATATATATATATATATATATATATATATATATATATATATATATATATATATATATATATATATATATATATATATATATATATATATATATATATATATATATAATGTAGTTTTTAGGCCTATTTATGATGATAGAGTGTAAGCTAAGTGTATGAGAATGAAATAACACATTTTTTAGTATAAAAAGGTATTTTAGACCATAAAATGAGTGTATAAGATCTATAATTAAGATATGATAGTGTGTCTACATATGAATATCAAGGTCATATAACCTAATTAGTCTTAAAGAGATCTAGTTGAGAGAAGATACCTAAAATGCACTTTGAGAGGGATAAGAGTGTGAAGAGTTAAAGAGGTGGGCATCATATATTGTATGAGTAATAATTTATTTTAAATGTGATCAAATAAATCAAGTAGTTGAGTTGGTGTTGAGTCATCTAGGGGGTTGGTGCCTTATTTCAAGTAGGTGCTTGCTAAAGCCTAGTCAAGTGGGTGCTTAGCTAATTAGGGTTGGTGCTCCATGTGGATTTGGTGCTTCACTAAACTAGGTGTTTTCATATAGGACTATAGTTCATTTTTAAATATCGGTGGGTTTTATTACCCTTGAATTTTTCCCACCTCTTCAACTCTTCACACTCTTATCCCTCTCAAAGTACCCTTTAGGCCTCTTCTCTCAACTAGATCTGATAGTGTGTCTGCATATGAAGATCAAGGCCATATGACCTAATTAGTCTTGAAGAGATCTAGTTGAGAGAAGAGGCCTAAAAGACACTTTGAGAGGGATAACAGTGTGAATATTTAAAGAGGTGGTCATCATCTATTATGTGAGTAATAATGTGTTTTAAAGGTGATAATATCAATCAAGTGGTTGAGTTAGTGTTGAGTCATATAGGGGGTTGGTGCCTCATTTCAATTGGGTACTTGTTAAAGCCTAGTCAAGTGGGTGCTTAGTTAATTGGGGTTGGTGCTCCATGTGGAGTTGGTGCTTCATTAAATTGGGTTTTTTCTGGTATAGTACTATAGTCCATTTGTAAATATCAGTGGGTTTTATTACCCTTGAAGGTTTCACACATATGTGATGTGTTCTTGTGTTTTATGTTTATATGGATAGTTTCTTATGTTTGCTATATATATATATATATATGTGTGTGTGTGTGTGTGTGTGTGTGTGTGTGTGTGTGTGTGTGTTTATTTGAATGGTTCATGATTGCTTAAGTGTAATTAAAAGAAAGAAGATTGATTCATCCCACCCCCTCTCAGTCATTATGCTTCCAGTAATTGGAATTAGAGATTGGTCCTTTGAAGCAAGCCTAATAGCTTAAAAGAGATTCTTGAAGCACAATCATCTCTAGTCAACAAACACAAGGAGGTTTCTCAATGAATAAGGCTCCTCTTTTTAATGGGACTAATTATGCATTTTGGAGACTTAGAATGAAGACCTATCAAATTTACTTGGGTTATGACATATGTCAATCTATTGTTGATGGTTTCACTCCACCTTTTACACCACCAATTAATGCAATAGGAAAGAAGGTAAATGAGAACAACTCTAAGGCAATGAATGCCATTCTCTATGGTCTTTCAAAGGTAGAGTTTTTAAAGGTCATGCATTATGATACAACCAAAGGGATTTGAAAAAAAAATTAGACTATCTATGAAAAAGACACTAAAGTTTTCAAATTTTTAGACTCACTGTAGATAGTTTTAAATTTTGATAATGGAGGATGAAAACATTGCATCCTACCTGTTAAGGGTTAATGAAGTTGTCAATGTCATCATAGATCTTAGAGAAAAATTGAAAGAGTCTATAGTTGTTCAAATGGTATTAATATTCCTAACTTCTAAATTTGATTTAAAGGTGTCTACAATAGAAGAAATGCAATATCTAGATACACTTCAGATAGATGGACTTCATAACATCTTGACTGCCTATGAGATGAGAATAAATGAAGGAAGACATCCTAAGAAGGAAGTAATATTCAAAGTTGAAAAGAAGTCAAAAGCAAAGAAATTAAAGGATGAGGTATGTTCAAATATTGATGATGATAAAATGATATCCATGTTTGTTAGAAAATTGAATTTTGGATCTGGTAAGTATAAGGGTAAGTTGTCTTTTAAATGCTTTAACTTTAGTAAGATTGGTCACTTTGCATTTAAATGTCCTAACAAGGATAATACTAAGCATGATAAAGAACATGATAATGATAAGGTCTATAATCCTAAAAAAATCAATAAATATTTCCAGAAGTATGAAGGCAATAAATGGTTATTCAAGAACAAGAAAGTTTTTTATACCAAAGAAGATAATAACTCAACAAATGTAAGTGCCACAAGTGCATGTGATAGTGATGATGATAGTAATGAGCCTGAGAATAATGAAACCTTATTCATGGATATAGATATAAACAATGAGGGTTGCTCAAAATATAAAGGTCTTATGGATGATAAAGAATTAGATGAAGAATGTAGACACTTAAATATGGCCATCAATAACCACTAATTAGGATTTTAGCTAATTTCCACTCAAAATGAACAATTTGGCTTAAAAACACTAAAACATGATAAATGATTTGAAACTGACATATTCAAGTGCTTATTTTGGCTAGGGTATCCCTAAATGGGGTAGTACAATTTATGGCCAGCTAACATTGATCAGATCATTCTAAGTCAAAATGCCAATTTTGTACTTAGGTGCTCTGAATTGCTATTTCCTATCACATCTCTTGCAGAAGATGTGTGACTTTGTTATTTTTTGTTGGTAACATCCTAAATGGGAATATGGTTCCAATGCATCTAACATTGACTTCTAATTCCAATCTAGTCAAATTTAGGACTAATAACAAGGCATTTTAACCAATCTAAGTTTTTTGTGCACAAAGTGATTAATCATGCTTAAGATCTAATTAATCTATATCAAAGCCTAATAAAAAATTCCATAAAAAATTATTGAATAATTATTTTTGGAAATGTATATTGAATATATACATCATCAGGTGACCTCATTTCTTGGAAAGACATCCTAGGCCATAAATATCACAAATATCAAGATTCATGCCTGATCAAATCCTTCCATGCCTCTTAATTGCTCATCTATCCCAAATATTGATGGGCCTATTTATCAATTTAAATTACATAATTGGATTAATCCTTAGCCACACATCTTAATTTTGAGATGGATGGTTCAGATTGATTCTAGACATTCTCAAAAATCTATAAATAAGAGGCCTTACCACATAATTTCTAAGTCTTGATAATGAAAATTTATAATTCATAAATGATTTCAAAAGCCATGCCAAATTGATTCCAAGACAATCCTAGACAAAGCCACAAGGTGCCAAGGAGAAGAGGAGATAGCCAAGCCTCCTTTGATGAAGACTTTTGAGCACAAGTTGAGCAAGCCACTATAAAAAGTATTTTGGAGCATCCAAGGAAGGTAAAATAGGGTTTCTTTTTTATTTTAATTGTGTTTTATTCATGTTTGTTAACTAAGCTCTCCCTAGTGTCTAGGCCTAGAGATGTTATGCTAGTTAGTGTGTTTCTTTCATTTTATTTTCATTTTAAAACTAACATGATATTAACCATCCTCTCTTGAGTTAAATTATTAGATAACAAAGAAGAGGCTAAAGTGAACCCTGAGGCAGAATTAGTGAGTGTTCTAGAGGAGTTGAAGTTCCAAAGAAAGAAGAATTAGAAACTAAGATCATTGGTTAAGGGTTATGAGGATAAAATCAATCTCTTTGAATAAATACTAAGAATAAACACCAATGAACATGAGGAGATCATAAAATATGAAATTTTTGTTACAAATATTAAGACCAAGGAAGAAGAATGCATCAATTTTGGAATAGAAATGAAGTATTTGAAGGCAAAAATGGATCAGGCATCAGTCAATTTGTAGACACATCAAATATTTGAAAAGAATACTAAAGTTATTAGTGATATTTTGAGTATTCAAAGGTCTATACATGACAATATAGGTCTTAGGTTTAAATAATACCAAAAGGAGAACAAGAAGAGTCAGACCTCAAAGACCTATGGAGAAACTCTTAAATCTGTGACTCATAATGATCATCAAAAAGTCAACAATACCAACATGAAAATACCAATCAATTATTGGAAGTACGATGACTTAGAGGGGGGTGAATCATTTTTTAAAACCTTTCTTTCAATTCCTACTTAAGCATTCATGAACATATTCAAGCATGTAGATCAAACAAAGTATAAGCAATCAACTATACAATCATAAAATAAGATTACATAAGTCAACACACCATATATGTGGGAAAACTTGAAGGGGATGTAAACCCACTGATATTTGAAAATTAACTATAGTACTATAAAAAAAACATCAACTTTAGTGAATCACCAACTTCACATGGAGCACCAACCCCAACTAGCTAAGCACCAACTCAATTAGGCTTTAGCAAGCATCCACTTGCAAGGAGGCACCAACCCCTTAAATAACTCAGCACCAAATCAACCACCTAAAACATTTTATCACATTTAAAATAACTTATTTCTCATATAATATATGATGATCTCCTTCCTCATCTCTTCACATACTTTTATCCCTCTCAAAATTAGTCTCTATTCTTCTTCACTCAATTAGCCCTCTTCTTGACCTAATTACGTCACATGACCTTGATCCTCATATGCAAAACCTCTATCAAAGATTCATAATTTATCCTCTATGCTCTTTTTATGGTCTATAATAACTTCTTATATCACAAATATTTTATCTTATTCACTTATCCTCTACACACACAAATAGGCCTAAAACTACCTAGTATTTATACAAGTCACTTATTCATGTCCTTCTTAGTCATCCAAACATACTTATATTCTTATATCAGATATATAATGGATCTTATTAAATATCTTATACATGTATTAAATATGATTTGAGTCCCTTTAAGTCTGAATTACTTCAATTAGGCCTTATCTCTCCTTTAGGTCTCATGGAGACCTAATCCCATTAGGCCTACTTAGCACATGTTACCCTTTGATCTTGTTGGAGCATATTAAAAATATTAATATGGTATGAAAATATCATATTCCACCTACATATACCCATTTTAATCTCATATTATCTTTAGAACTCCTTTTATCTCAAACCATTACTTGGAGCACACCATTAGTATTATTCATATTAGGCTTATGCAGACACAAAAAGTCTATTTTCAACAACTGAAGTAAAAACATAATTTTTTTAATAACCATGTAAGAAAGTGACATATATATAAGCTACATGAACTTAATATCATCACCATATGTTTTTTACTTCACAACTCAAGGCAAAAATAGGTCAAACCTTTCTCTATAAGTAGCTCACTCATAACTACCAACTAGTCTCAAAACACAATCATGGAACCTTAAACTTTTTGTTTCAGTTAATTTTTACTCATTTATTAATTTTGAAAGAAAATAATTAAACTCTTAATAGGTTGTGTAGAATAATACCAAGTAAAGTGTGCACATGAATCCAAATGATGATGGGAACTTCTCTTTGGTTGGGAAGGAATAACCTACAAATAAGAAAGATACTAGAAAAGGGAGTTGTTAGATGAATGGTTGAGTGGAATGCCTAGCATGATCTATATCCAAGAATCATATTTATTTTTATGATGCCATCAATCCACTATTATAAAATTTAAGTTAAAAATGATAAATTAAAGATCTACGTACATTAGAAAAATGAAATGCAATACAAAGAAATTAGAATGTTAATTGACAGAAAAATGACCAAAAGTAGCAGATCCAGTCAATACTTATGATAAAATGGTTAGGTTTTGGTCTAAAAAATAAAAAAAAAATTACTATAATCAAGCATAAATAGAGAAAGTTGGGTCTGACTAGGTTATGGGGTTGAAAATAGCTTTCTATATTTTTATGCCATAGTGACCATCAGTGATCAAGAGAACCATCAATGGTTTAAGCTGATCATCAATGGTTAGATAAATATCAATGGTTAAATTTACCATCAATATTTATGCTAACCATCAATGATTACTTGTGTAAATCTAGAAATGATCAAAAAAGAAGATGTAGATTGGGTATTTGGGAAAATAGAGGTTTATTATGGGGTTGAGGGGTGGAAAATAAGATATTGATGGGTCCGATAGGGTAGGAAGGTTAGAAACAGGATAAATTTATGAAATAAAGTGAAATATACCTGAATCGTGATGGTGGAATGTTGAAGTAATTTGGTCATAGTGATAGTACTTCAGCTTTCAAAAGTGATTCTGACAGAACTTCAAGTCTCTGGTGATGTTGTTTACTTGTTGAAAGGATGTTGAATACCTATATGCAAGAGAGATTGGATGCAATAATGTGTATTTTGGATCTATTTCACTTAATCCTCTTCTCTTTTTATAAGATGATTTTTTTAATTAGGATAGAAGAGGCTACTAATTTGATAAGAGGATAAAGTTGCCAATTTATGATGTTTTAAAGCTAGTTTTAAAAGCAAGTTATCATTTAGGGAGATTCTTATCTCACATTAAGATATCAATAATTAAAAAAATTAATTAGGTTTAGATACCTGACCATATATTATATAAACCAACTATAGATGGTTAGGTTGACCATCAGTGGTCGATGGTCACGCCAACTATCGATGGTCAGGCTAACTGTTGATGGTTGAGGGGCCAAAAGAAAATAGGTTAAATAAAATAAAAAATGGATGAATTAAATGGTTTATTAAAATGTGTTAATTTATGATTTTTATAGGGTTAATTTAGTAAATGATTCTAATTGACTAGGTGTCCCACTAGATGTGAGGTCAGATGAGGGTCAAAAGGTAATTTGACATCAAAAGTTGTCATGTGTAATTTTCAAGTGTCTACACTTTTGACACTTGTAGGAACACACTTAGGGTATTTTAATACATGAACATAATATTAAAACATTTTTATATTAACCTCAATAAAAAATATCATAATCACTAATGGCAATTATTAGTCTTGCAAACCAATTCATTGACCTTCTCTCACAAACCTTATTTAGTCAGACAAGCCATTTTGGCTTCAATATTTTAATGTATTACACTAACGTCCAAGATTATTCAAATAATTAATAGGTAATTTAAGTTCCAAAAAATAAAATCATGTGCATTAAGTTCATCAACTCATGGCATGGAGTCTCAAATTCATCAATGCTACTTGCTTGCCAAGAAATGTCAGTTTGCCTTGAAGACCAATCATGGTGATTTTGACTTACAATATTTGTATGACCATTTATAAATACTTAAAATACATGTATATTATATTATTATATAATTATACCATTATTATATATAAATATAACATATTCAAATAGTAATATTGGTCTTGTAGACCAATCTCATAACCTTGCACCTTCATTCTCTCATATGCATTAGACATGTCAATTTATGAGCAACATTTTCATCATAGCCACTGACCTCAAAAACATATCCAAAATTAACATCTATTACAAGTCTTGAATAAATTATCCATTCACTTGGATTCATACCTAATCCATGATAACACATCTCTAATAAACTTCTCAATTCTGCTTGGTTTTCTCACTATCTACACCATTAGCCCTATTAGCAATTGATCAATTTATAAGACTAGTTTAGCACCCTTTATAGATATAACTTGATAAAAAAAACTAGCATGAACATTAAATACATGTCTCAATATTCAACCTCCATCCATTTATCAACTTTTATTTGGTTAAATTTGACTTGGTTAACTCTGACTATTATAACAAATCTCTAAAAAATAAGGCATTTCATATAGAGTCCACTCACTCCCTTGACAAACCAATCACACTTAGAGGTTCCTGGGAGAGTTGAATACAAATTCCAATCACTTGTCTAGCCATACCAAATAATTCTAATCACTTTAGATAAACTTCTTTAATATCAGGTCAATGTTAGGGTTTTAGAGAGGGTTAATACTATTTTTTTTGTTAATCATAAAGCTTAGCCCATTTTTATAAAAATAAATTCCTTGAACTTTGATTTAGGACCATTTACTATATAATATGAATATCTTAAGTTCCCATGTATAGGTTACACTTTCTAATTAACACTTGAAAGTTCTTTCCAGGTTGAGAACCCTTCATTTTATGCACACAAGAGACCTTGAAACACTTTTTCTTGCCTTAACCTTCAAATTTTGACCTAAAAATTCATACACATTCTTAAATAAACTTAAATAATCTTTTTTCATTGTTCACCTAATCACACATTCTTTGTAATATGATCATGTTACCTCATCTAGTCACCATCTCTCTCTTTACTCTCTAGGCCTTCATTTACAAGTTACATGAGGCCTTGAAACTAACCTTCTAACCACTGTCTAAACTATCAATACATCATATACATGTCATAAAACATCTTACCACTCTCAACCACTACCACTCATTCTTCATATGCCTTGAAAATACCTCATGACATCTTATTAGGTTAGTTAGGGTCTATAACTAGTCTAATTGCATGTTAGGTCTATAGGTCTTACCCCTATAGGCTCACTTTGAAACTCACATGAATGATCTAATGCCTTATATGAATACTCAAAAAATTCTATGAAACCTCTTATTCCTCTATGCATCCATCTCATTAGGCCACCATTATCCTTCATGCACAAGACTAGGCATCATATGCATAAGCTTTTTCAAGTCTCTTGTTAGGTTTAACAACTTGACGACTAATCTTGAAACACTCTTTGATGTTTATACATCTTGATGATATGCCTTATATGTTTCTAAACCAAATTCATAATTTTTCACAAACCTCTTCATATTCATCATGTACACTCTCATGATATGATTATACCTATTATGACTAAGCTTCTCAAGACATCTTGTACACAAAGATTGATGCTCAAACATGCTTACCTTGTCCTGAATCTTGATATCAAATTTAGAAGATTCATTAGGTTTCCTTAAAATTATATCTTGTCACATGGTTCATATCTCACAAATCAATCACTATGCATCTTTACCAAATGCATCTTGACATTAATGATATCAACCTTGACCTTGACATCAATGACATCAACCTTGACATTGACATCAATGACAACACTTCTCAACAAACTTCCCATTTGTCATTGATCAAAAAACATTCTTCAAAATGATCACTCTCATCTCCCCTAGTTTAGTCAGACTCCCTTCTTAAACTTTCTCCCTTTAACATTAATGACAAAGGTCTTCCACAACTATCATCTGGAATCACACCTTCATGAAACACAGATTATGAAGCATCACAAACACATGATCCCCCTTTCTCTATGCATACCTCCTTCAAGTGATCTCATATTACAAAACCACTTCTCAACATAAAACAAACTTAATCATAAACTTAACTATATCCCCCTCAAACCAAGTAACCATCATGTTTATGCTAACTAAATAGTGTCTCCATGAAGCCTAATGGAGTCATATTTTTTCATAGAGTACTAAAACATCACAAATTTGAGAGATTCCAAAATCTCCAAAACATCACAAGACCGAATGTCTTTCAATATCCTCTTATGCTTGATTGGTACTGTAAGCTTGATCTCTTCATCAATCATTTGATCATAAATGTGAGTTGACAATAGTCATTCCGAACTTGATTTTACATCTAAAGCATGCTCTATCACAGAAAATAGTCCACTTAAGATTGTATATTTATCATGACTCATATTCACTACCTTTAGTTTCCATACATTCATTTACTTTTTTTTGCACTCTAGGGGGTTCAAACCTCCTATTTTGACTTGATGACCTTCTAACTCTATTAGGACAAAATATTCTAGTGTGTCCTATATTATGATAGTTTTAGTAGACCACATTATACATACCATTTGACTGATGTTAATTGTGACTCCTTCCATAGTTCCATGAGTGCTCATTCTTGGAGGGTATTCTACACTCTCTTGCTTTATGACCAAATTGAATGCACACAAAATAGTAACCATTAAATGAATTGGCATGCCTTATATCATTAGGATGTTTGATAGGTCTTTTCATGTCGACCTTCTTATCTTCAACAATTTTTTATTTGTATTGGCATGCCTCCTATTGGTATTCTTTAAAACCATTACCTTTTTTATCACTTACATACTTTTGACTACTCAAGATGTCATCTAAAACCTCATTGTTATTTTTAAACTTCAAAAAGTCCTCATCTTGATAGATGCTTGATTCAACTTAGCTTTCAAATATTATACTTTAATTTCATGTCTAATGAATTCTTTCTTTTTAACCTTTAGATTTGCATTAACTACCTCCATCTATGCCTCAACTTGATTGATGATCTCATCATACACCTTGAAAGTGTTACTCAACCTTTCCTCAAATAAGCCAATCTACTCCTTATAGTCCTCAACTAATTATCTTAGTTTGTGATTCTTTCTCATTTAGAACTTTATCTCTTCTAGGTAACTTACCAACTCTTCTTCAAGGTTCACTTTAGCTTCTTCTTCATTTGATACTACATTAACCATAAGACTTTTCTCATTTGAGTAGCCCTCATTATTTGATTCTATGGCCATGAACAAGGTTTTATTATTGTCATCTTCAGGTTCATTATTACCACCATCACTATTAGATTCACTTGAGCCACTTAAATTAGAAGAGTTATCTTCTTTAGTATATAAATTTCTCTTGTTCTTGAAAGATCTTTTCTTAGCTTCATACTTCCTAAACTCCTTATTTTTGTCAAGATTGTAGGTCTTCTTTCCATCTCTATGATGCTCATCATGTTCTTCATGCTTAGTTTTATCCTTGATAGGACACTTGGATGCAAAGTGACCAATCTTGTCATTGTTAAAATATTTCAAGGGTAGCTTACCCTTGTACTTACCTAAGCCAAACCTCAATTTTATTGCAAAGATGGATATTAGTTGATCATCATCAACATTTGAACATTCCTTATCCTTGACCTTTTTGAATTTTGTCTTATTTTCAACTTTGAAAATTTCTTCTTTCCTTCGAGGTTTTCCTTCATTTTTTCTCATTTCATGGCAGTCAAGATGCCATGAATCCCATCCATCTCTATCTTGTCCAAATCTTGCATCTCTTTTATTATAGATATTTTAGAGTTAAACTTAGGATTTAGTCATCTCAATACTTTTTAAAAAATAGTAGATTCTTTCACTTCTTCTCCCAATTCTCTAATGAAATTTACAACTTCATCAACCCTCAACAAATAAGATGTAATGATTTTATCTTCATTCATCTTCAAGATTGTAAACTATCTTTGGTGGGTTTACAACTTGGCCATCTTCACCTTAGTGTCTCCTTCATACATAGCCTTCAAAATTTTCCATATATTTTTAGTTTATTAATAGTGAATTATCTTTACAGTTTTTACCTCTAATAGGACACAAAGAATGACACTCATTGTCTTGGAGTTGTTTTCACTAGTCTTTTTACCAACTGCATTAGTTGGTGGAATAAAAGGAACACTATAGCCATAAAAAATTAATTTCTAGATATCATGGACTTAATACATTAAATATATATTCATCTTGACATTATAAAATTCATAACTTAATTCATTTAATAAATGAGCCTTACTGCTAGAGAAACCACTTTGAGCTTGTTGACTAGCCATCTTTGCTTCTAAGATCTCCTTTAGGTTTTTAGACCTGCTTTAAAGGACCAAGATATGATACAAAATGTTATAATAAATATTAATAGTGGGGTGAATCAATATTTATAACCTTTATTTAAATTCTTACTTAATCATTCATGAACACTCATTCAAGCATGTAGATCAAATAAAGTATAAGCAATCAACTATACAAGCATGAATCAAGATTGCACAAGTCAACACACCATATACATGGGAAACCCTCAAGGGGATGAAACCCCACTAATATATAAAAATTTAATACATTCCTATAAATCAAAAATCAAATTTAGTTAAGTACCAACTTCACATAGAGCACTAACCCGAACTATATAAGCACCAACTCAGCTAGGCTTTAGTAAGTACCCACTTACAAGGAGGCACCAACCCCTTAGATGAATCAGCACCAAATCAGACACATAAAATAATTTATCACCTTAATAATAAATTTTTTCTCATATAACATATGATTTTATCCTTACTCATCTCTTTACACACTTCTATACCTCTCAAAACTTGTCTCTAGCCTTCTTTGGTCAACTAGCCCTCTTCTTGACTTGATTAGGTCATATGACCTAGATCCTCATATGAAAAACCTATATAAAATTTTCATCATTTATACTCTATGATTTTTTTATGGTATATAAGACCTTTTTATCCTCACAAATGTGTTATCTTGTTCACTTACACTCTACACACACAAATAGGCCTTAAACTGCCTAGTATTTATACAAGTCACTTGTTCATATCCTTCTTAGTTAGCCAAACATAATTTTAATCTTAGGTTAGCCATATAATGGATCTTAGGACATATAATAAACATATATAATTTTTTTTTTAGTCCATTTATTTTTTAACTAATTTAGTTAGGCCTCGTCTCTCCTTTAGGTCTCATGGAGACCTAATCCCATTAGGCCTACTTAGCACATATTACCCTTTGATCTTCTTGAAAAAAATTCAAACAATTTATATGATAAAAAAATATCATATGACACCTTAATATACCCATACTAATCTCATATTATCTTCATAACTCTTTTTATCTCAAACCACTACTTGGAGCACACCATTAGTATTATTCATATTAGGCTTATGAAGACTCAGAAAGTCCATTTTGAAAAAATGAAATAAAAACATAATTTTAAAAAAAAACCATAGAAACAAGTCACATATAAATAATATACATAGATTTAATGTCATCACAATATATTTTTTACTTCACAACTTAGGGTAAAAAGGGGTCAAACCCTTCTCTACAAGTAGCTCACTCAGAACTGACAACTAGTCTCAAAACATAGTCATGGAACCTTGAAATTTTGACACCTATAGTAACAAACGTAAATTATTCCAATTAATTAACATGATATTAAAAAATACTCATATAAAACTCCATTAAAAATATCACAAGCACTAATGTCAACTATTGATATTACAGACCAATCTGTTGACCTTCTCTCTCATATACCTTACTTAGTCATACAAGCCATTTTGGCTTCAATGTTATAACATATTACATTGAATTAAAATATTATAAAAATCATGAATATATAATTTAATTTCAAAAATACATCATGTATATTAATTTCATCAACTCATAACATGGAGTCTCAAACTCATTGTTGTTACTTTCTTGCCAAGAACTGCCAGTTTACCTTGAAGACCAGTCATAGTGATTTTGACTTACAACACCTATATGACCATTTATAGATACTCTTGATAATTTTTTATTATCTTATGATATCATTATACCATTATTAAATAAAAATATAACATGGTCAAATAGTAATATTGGTCTTACAGACCAATCTCATAACCTTACACCTTCATTATCTCATCTACACTAGATAGGTCAATTTATGAGCAATATTTTCATCATATACACTAACCTCAAAAATATCTATCCAACATTAAAATATATTAAAGGTATTGAAAAACTTATCCATGTACTTGGATTCATCCCTAATCCATGACAACATATCCTTAATCAACTTCACTTATGCCTAGTTTTCTCAATGTCTGCACCATTAAGCCTGTTAGTGTCTGGTCAATTTGTAAGACTAATTTAACACCCCTGAGGGATAGAAATTATTCATAAACCACCATGGAAATTAAATAAAAATTTCAATAGTCAACCTCCATTTATTTATCAACTTTGAATGTTATAGTAAATCTTTGAAAAATAAGGCCTTTTTTATAGGGTCCACTCACTCCCCTGACAAACCAATAACACATGGAGATGCCTAGGATATTGTAATAAAATATCCAATAAATTTTATATCCATAATAAATAATTATGAGAACTTTATATAAAATTATTTCATATTGGGTCAATGTTAGGGTTTTAGAGAGGGTTAACACTATTTTTTGGTGTCAACAACTATTCATAAAGCTTAGCCCCTTATTCTAGAAACAAATCCTTAGAAATTTGAGCTAGGACCCTTCCATATATATCAATAATAGATTAATTTCCCATTTAGAGGTTACATATGCCAATGAACACTTGAAAGTTCTCAGTTTGAGAACCCATCATTATGTGCACATGAGAGACCTTGAAACACTTTTTCTTACCTTAACCTTTAAATTTTGACCTAAAAATTCATGCACATTCTTAAATCAACTTGAATCACCTTTATCAATGCTCACGTAGTCACACATACCTTGAAAGTTGATCTTGATACCTCATCTAGGCACCATCTGTCTTTGCTCTATAAGTTTTAATTTACAAGTTACATTAGGCCTTGAAATTGACCTTATAGCTACTATCCAAGATATCAATACCTCATACATATGTTATAAAATATCTTACCATGCTAAACCACTTTCACACATTCTTCATATTCCTTGAAAATACCTCATGACATCTCATTGGGTCAGGCAAGGTCTAGAACTAGTCTAGTTACATGTTAGGTCTATAGGTCTTACCCTTGTATGCTCACTTTGAAACTCACC
The DNA here is from genome assembly GCA_037957365.1 of Torreya grandis. Lineage (NCBI taxonomy): Eukaryota > Viridiplantae > Streptophyta > Pinopsida > Cupressales > Taxaceae > Torreya > Torreya grandis. Next base: position 324,664 of record JARHVA010002026.1, read on the forward strand.
TAAGTGCTCTAATGCCTCATATGCATAATCAATCAATCCTATATAGTGTCTTATATATTTGTGCATCTTGTTATAACATTTAATGTCTAAATGGGCTAATTTAGACCCTTAGCATACTTTGGTTTATTATTAAATAATAATAATTTATTATTTATTAAACACAAAGTGGAAACCTCATGTAAATAAATAGTAAAATATTATGATTTATTATTAACCAATTAATTTAAATTATTCTCAAAAAGGATGGACCTATTTGTTACAATGATCTCCTCCTCTCACATTTTATTATAAATAGGGTCTTGCCCCTATTGTATTATTCATGAAAATACACTCGGTGAATTTAATATTTGCATGTGGCAAATATTGACAAAGGTTTTGTAAAAGCTTATGTGAAGAAGAGAGAAGGGAAGAATTTGTATTGGGGTGTAGAGTTTCTCAATTATTGAATATCATATTCATGGGTTTTTTACCTCTTAGAAGTTTTCCCACTTTAAATTCTTGTGTACTATGTCATTTTTTTGTACTCTTTGCCATCATTTATTCATCTAGATCTAATCTATATTGCAAATATTTTCTATATTTGATTGATTTTATCATGAAATAAAAGCCATGAGATGATTGGGTGTGGAATATTCAATTCTTTTTCAAACAAAATTTTATTTATCTAAGCCTGATGCACCATAACTAGCTTGGGAAAATTCAAAAAAAATGATTTTTTAGTCAAAATTCAATTTTTACAATTCCTTTATTATTAAAAAAAAATTAGAAGATTGGAACAAATTTCAAGGTTTTTTAGTGCTTTTACATATTTATGGGCTCTCACAAGCATTTATAAGGGTGTCATACTTCATCCTAGGAAATTTAAAATATTGAATTTTTCATCAAAAATTCCATTTTGAGGGTCCAGTTGTGTTTATCAAATAAAAATAGGAGGGTTGCTAAATTTTCAAAAAAATCCAAGATTTGTACAAGGAGATCTGAGATCTTTAAATTCTACAAGGGATCCATGAAGCTATAGGTATGTTTATAAATTCATATAGTTTTGAAAAAGTATTTAAAAAATAAACTATTTATTAATTTCTTTTTTTTTAACTCTGGGTCCCACCTTGAAAAAAAAGAATTACTAAAAAAATAAAAAAAATTCACTTATGTTATTTACATTCACAAAATATTTTTTTTATATTTTTTTTTAAATAATAAAATAAAGGGTCTAAATATAGATTGGTGCATGTATTATTTTGAAACATTTTCTAGAAGAGTTGGCAGTCTATTTTTTTGCTAGACCTTACAACTAAAGAGGTCCCAAGTTCAAAACCCCCTTATTCAATCTTTTTTGACTTGGTCAAAATATTTTTTCAAAATTATTTTAATTTGAAATCCATTTTTTTAGTTCATGTGCCAACTTTGGCAAACCCCTGAACTATCATCTATTTCTTCAACATTCAACCTACTGAATAATATTTTAACAAACATAGTCATGTAACTATTGGCCAAATTTGACCCACATATAAAACAGTGCCTAGATGGATCAAGTTGCTAATAGATGAGAAGATGAGTAGATGTTCTAGATGGAATGAGTAGAGCAAAGAGATCTTACAATGCTCACAAAGATTTTGAAACACTTTAAGATTGCTTAAAGTGTATTTTGTCAAATTCTAAGGGACAGGTCTGCAAAGCAAATAAAAAGGTTATTGAGTAGGTATCATGGTGAAACCAAACAGTTCAAGGTCATAGAACAAGTCTACAAAAGCTTCAGGTCTTTATAGTTCTTTTAAACCTTTAAGGATCAAGCAGTATTTCAAGTACAAGTTCAAAAGAACCTATAATCTTTAAAAGAAGCTAAGTACAAAACCCCTTTTTGGCCAAGTCTTTACTTGGAAATTATTTCAGACTTAATGGGGCTAAATCTAATTTCTTTCAAAACTTTATTTGACTGAGTGTTCATTCTTTCAAGAAATTTGTTTTGAGTTTTTTTGGCTAAGACATTTTATCTAAAATAAAAGGGCTAAAAACACAAATTCTTGTGAACATTTTATCCACAGTAAAAGCCTAAAGATTATTTATTTTAGGAAAATTATCCAAACATTTTTTTTAAGGGTCATTTTTTAGCAAATTACCCTATATAAAAGTCTCGAAGGGTCACAAATGTCGTTCGAAACCAAAAATACCACAACAAAAGGCCAAGTATACTTGTGTTAGGAAAATTATCCAAGATAATTTTCTTGAAGAACCTAATTCCTTTAGGCATTTTATCTAAGGCAAAAGCAAAGACATGAATTATACCATACATTTTATCTATAAAAAATTGTCCAAGTTAAAGATAAGATAGACATAATTATTTTGGGAAATTATCCTATTACAATTTACCCAAACATTTTGTTTGATGTAAAAGATCTGTAAACAAATTCATTAAAAAAAGTGGTCAAAACACAAATTCTGCACCAAATGTCTAGCAAGGAATCTAAAATAATTAATTGACTTGACAAAGTTGATCCAGTAAAATAGTGATGGGCTCATAGTGTCAAAATCAAGATCAGTAATTAAACCTTTGGTGTTTAAAAGGTGATGATCTCGTGAATGTCTTTGATGGTCATGTGAACATTAATAACATTCACACAAACATCAAATTTAAGATCATGACAAATAACTATCTCATGAGCTTCAATTTAATGGTAGTATAGATGTCAAATATGATCACATGGATGTTAAATGATGGGTGTGTAAACATTAATTTTAAGCCTCATTAATTAGTCATTGGCTTTCAAATAATGGGTCTCAATAAGTCAATAGTTCATGTTTTATCATGCATCTAAGATTGATGATACATGAGCAATTCAATAAGTCAGAGGATCCAAAGAGTATATGCACAAGTGATAATTATCAATAGCATGTGAATCTGGTAGAAGATATAATGACACATGTTTAACCTATCAGAGGATATTAATAATGAGAGCTGAGGTTAAATAGTTATAAAATCCCAGGGATGAATGTGAGGTTGAGCTCAAGGCAATGGTTCCCAAATATTTATGATCTGTGTTTAATCAGATCTTAGATCTAATGGTGAGAGTGAAGGTCAAAGAGTCAATGGACCTTAGTTAGATTGCCATAACCAATGAGAAAATGATCAAGCCTGGGACATTTTTGATAGAGGTCAGTGAGTTAGTTTTTTACCCTAGGCAAACAACTATAAAGAACCAAGCTAGAGTTCAACCTACTCTAGTGGAAATAAATGGAACAAATTTTGATGTGGATCCCAGTGGAACCAAAATAAATATTTTGAGACCAGGCTCTATCATAAAGGCTCTATAAAGATAGATTAGGTCTTTTAGACCTAATATAGATCAAAAGTTAGCAAGTTGCTGGCTAAATGGAATAAATAATTAAGTAGAGTGTCATATCTATATAGCTAATAGGAAAACCAATAATCTTAGATTGGTTTTCATCTATAGTTAATCTAGGTCTAGGTTTTAAAATAGGATTAGATATGTTCAATTAATAAAGTGTCTCAGTCCATGCTCTTGACAAAAATTTGCTCAAGTAGATTTAGTCATGGCTCCATCAAGATCAAAGATATGAGGATTTTATCCTCATCATGAAGTCAAGTGGTAGATGGCAAGGGTCATGCAAAAGATTACGGAATTAGAGAATCAGTTGGAACATTTAATTTTGATTAGTGCCTTTGGAGACCTTTTTTCCTTGAAAGGATCATGACCCACTCATCATGAAAAACTAATTCTTGTCTTTTAGTGCCTCTTTCTCAGCTAATGAGAAAATTTCAAAGACTGTTGGAGCTAATTTGGGCTAATTGTTGATGATGGACTAGTTCTCAATGGGACCAAAGTGTGATGGGGCATCCCTAGATAGGTGGCATCTCATTAATTTTTCTCAAATAATGAGCCCCTCTCTTCTCTCTTCTCCCTTCCTCTATATTATCTCAATCTTTCCATTTGTAAAGGGTTCTCAAATTTTAGACCTTTTTCATCTTTTTGTGAGACATGAATATTCTTTGAGATATTGCAAAGTATGCTCATCTTGATTAGGCTTGACCCTATCAAGAAACTATAAGAACTACCTCTTGATGTAATATAAGACTTTCTTTGCTTGTCTCTTGCCTTGGATCTAGTTTGGTGATATGTGCATTATGGCATTATGCTAAGGAGAATCTTCATCATCCATGGTCCTCCTTTTTGACCTTGTTTAGGGATTTTTCAATGTTGCTTACAGGTGTAGATTAGTGTTCTACTCTGAACCTCTTTTATGAAATACTTATATGATTAGCTTAACCTTAAGGTTGTGTGAGATAGTATTGTATTTTATTGATATAGTGTGGGTTTAAACTTATAAGAGTTCTCCTTTTGAATTTGGTGTATTGTCTAGTTAATTTTCTTAGGAGCCCTTATCCCCTTTCTAACCCTTTTCCCTATGAAGCATTAGTTTAGCATTAATTTAGGTGAGAATCAAAGAGGAACCTAGCCTATTCTAGAGGTTTAGCCTCACCATAGGTGACCCACAGCTTGGGGTTGTTCCCATAGTTCTACTAAATTTGGAAAGGGCCTAAAGAACCCTTTTTCAAAGGGTGCAAATTTGATTGATAATAGTTCTAGCACACTTGGTGGTACTAAAGTCCAAATCAGTTGAAGGATTTTTTTTGGTTTTGTTCTTCTACATATCAACCTTTGGAGGCATTCTACAAACATCAATGAAATTTTTAAATCAATATTAGCTTGTATAAGTATCCTAGGAGCCTAATCACCATCATTTGGTATATATCATCACTCTTTTGATCAAAATGCTTATTCTCTACCTCAACATCACACTTATCAGGCAAATAATGTTTATGTATTCCCCCCAAGTGGGCCTCAAATAGCCTATCAACCTTACCATGGATTCTATCCTCTTCCTAACTGTTTATATGACCAAGGTCAACCTCCTTTGCATTTAAATCAATACCCTAATTTCTATTGTCAAAACTAGGCTTATCTTGTTACATCTTTGTCAGCAATCAAGGAAGCACTATTAATTTATGTTAAGTTGATAAAAGAGATTGGTATTGGTTTAGATATTTCTCTAGTCATCCCTATCCATTTTATACAAGAGGTAAGGAGTGCTCTTCAGATGGTCAAGGATAGATGGTCAAATTGTGAGGGTGAAAGGTGGTCATCTTATGAGAATTAGGACACAATGATGATGAGAAATATCATCCATAATGAAGACAATGTGTTGATGTCTTATGAGTATCAGCATGCTCATTTAGATCAATCTTATGTGTCCTCTCCTTTCCAAGAGCTAATCATTTTTCCCTCTCTTACCCCAATGCTCATTCCCACTCAAGAACATGAAGCCCTTCCATCATGGATATTCTCCAATACATTTGACCTTGGCTATATCATGCCCTCACTTGTGAGACCACCCTCTCTTATAAAGGAAGAAAAGGTGCCTGCTCCCTACTCATTTCCCTCATGGAAGTTTGTTTAGAAAGGCACAAAGAAGAAGAAGGAGGTGTTGGTTGAGGTAGTCCAAGAATCAGTCTTAGAGGAGGAGTTAATTGTGCCAAAAGTAAATCAAACAACCATGTCTTAGCTCAATGATCTTGATGTACAAGAGTTATAAGACTCTCTCCCCTTTCATCAAAATCCACCAAGGAAGCCATTCAAAGTACCTACCTATAAGGATACTTAACTAAGATATAAGCAAGGTAAACTTCTTCACCCTCCCACCATCTCCCTCTTGGAGACAGAATATATTTTACAAAGAATAGAGGAAAATCTTGTAGTCAAATTTGAGACTAAAGAGGACAATGCAAGTGTTTATGATGAAGAGATTATGATATATAGTCCACTTTATTAAAAATGGGAAGAGTCAAGTTTTGATCAGACTTGTTGGCATGGCTTTGATGAACTAGAGCCTAAATGTAGTATTGATGCCTTCATATTTGAAGGGGTATGCACCTAGAGTGCAACTAAGATCAAAGGAAATTTTGACAGGTCCCAAGAGATTCCATTTGGTATGACTATAAATGAAGATGATGAAAAAATAGAGAAAAGGAAGATTAGGATGAGGTATGGCAATAGTTGTATCATGACTTCATGGATTAGGTAGAGGTTCTAAACCAGTATATGCCTCCTTCAGATCTTGAAGATGAACTTGTCAATCAAGTTGAATAAACTAACCAATCTCAAGATGAATTATATTTTGAAGGTAGTATTGATGTCTTCAATAATGAAGAAGAATGGTCAGATTTAGAGCCATAAGAATATGACATGTTGGGCCTTAGGTGGATTGATGAACGACCATATAGCCCCTTTAAAAGCAAGTAGAGAAAAGATGGGGTTGAAGTTGGCATTGTCTTGAATGACCAAGAGGAAGATAAATTTTGGTATGACTTATAACTTTTCTACCTACACCTAGACAATCAACCAAGGACCAGTTAAAAGGAACCAACACATGTTATGCTTAATTTAGAGCACAAAATTGATCCATCAAATGAGCATTTTTCAAGAGCCCCTGTAGTATAACATGAACTAAGCTTAGATGACATGGACGAGTATGTCTACATTAAAGACATGTTTCTTTCATTCCATCCATTATAGAGCACATCAAAAGGATTGGTGATAAAGTTATCTATTCACCAATTCTCATACCTCCAAAGCAAGGTATTTTTCATATTGGTTTGTTACAAGTGAATGGTATTCATAGTTTTCCATTTGACCCAGGATGGGGTTATTTGTAAATTGTATCCTTGTACATATTAAAATAGTTTTTATGATTTTATCCAAGTGTTTTTATGCACATTTATGCAGTAGGTTAGTTGTGTTTCCTTCTTGCAAGTCCTTGTGTGCACTTTCCTTTGCTTTTACTATTGTTCGTTTATCCTTATTGCTTTAAGAAGAGTTATCCAAAAAGGGTCAGCCTTGTATCTAGTTTTAAACCATCTCAAATGCAAAAGAAAGAGACTCCATGCCTAATGTACTAGACAAGAAAAATTGGTTTGGGTTTTCAAGCATAACATGCATGCTTTCCTATGAGTCACCAGAAATGTTGGCCAAATTTGACCTACATAACAAGTTATGTCCAAATGGATCAGGTTGTTTATGGATGAACAGATGAATAGATGTTCTAGATGGATCAAGTTGTTAATTTATTTTAGACCTATATTTGACTAAGTGTTCATTCTTTCAAGAAATTTGTTTTGGGTTTTTTGGTTAAGTGTCAAGAATTATTTCATATATTTTGTCTAAAATAAAAGGCCCAAAGACATAAATTCTTATGGACATTTTATCCTCAGTAATATCTTAAAGCTCATTTATTTCATTAAAATTATTTGAATAATTTTCTCAAAGGGTCATTTTTTAGCAAAGTGTCCTATATAAAATTTTGAAAGGGTCACAAATGTCATTCAAAATTAAAAATCCTGTAGTAAAAGGCTGAGTATATTTGTGTTAGGAAAATTATCCAAGACAATTTTCTCTAAGAACCTAATTCCTTCAGGCATTTTTTTTAAGGCAAAAGTAAAGACATGAATTCTATTAGATATTTTGTCTACAATAAATTGTCCAAGGCAAAGATAAGGTAGACTTAATTTTTTTAGGAAATTATCCCATGATAATTTTCTTAGATAATTTATTCAATGTAAAAAAGACAAATAAATTCCTTCAAAAAAAGTGGTCAAGACACAAAGCCCACAACAAATGTTTAGTAAGGAGTCTGAAATAATTAATTGATTCAAAAAAGTTGATCTATAAAAATAGTGATGGGCTCATAGATTCAAAAGATAGCTCAGTAGTTAAACCTTTGGTGTTTAAAAGGTGATGATATTATGAACATTTTTGATAGACGTGTAAACATCATTGATGTTTGTGTAGATATTAAATTTAAGCATGCGACAAATAACTATTTCACAATCTTAAATTTGATAATTATATAGATGTCAAATATGGTCATATGGACATCAAATGATGGGTGTGAAAACATAAATTTCAAGCCTCATGAACTAGTCATTGGATTTTAAACAATGGGTCCTAGTAGATCAATAGTTCACATTTGATCATGCATATAAGATCAACGGTACATGAGTAAGTCAACAAGTTAGAGGATCTAAAGATCAAATGAATAAACATCAAGTTTTAATAGCACATAAATCTAGCAGAAGATCTAATGACACACGTTCAACCTATCAGAGGAGATCAATGGTATTAATCAAGGTTAAATAGTCAATGAATCTTAGGGATGAATACAAGGACAAACTCAAGGCAATGGGCCCTAAATATTTATGGTCCACATTCAATCAGATCTTATATCTGATTATATGAGTGAATTTCAAGGAGTTAATGGAGCCAATTTGGATTGTCAACAACCAATGGGAAAATTATCGAGCTTGGGACATTTTTGGTAGTGGTCAATGAGCCAATTTTTGACCCTAGGCAAACAACTATAAGGAACCAAGATTGAGTTTAACCTAAGCTTGTGTAAATACATGGAATTGGGTTTGATGTGGATCTTAGTGGAACTAGAATGAAGATTTTGAGACCAGGATCTAGCATTAAGGCTCTATAGAGATATATTAGGTCTTTTAGACCTAATATAGATCAAAGGTTGGAAAGTTGGTGGATAAATGAGACCAGACATTGAGTAGAGTATCTTATCTATATAAACTAATAGGAAAACCAATAATCTTATATTGTTTTTCATCTATAGTTAATCTAGGTCTAGGTTTCAAAGTAGGAGTGGATATGTGCAACTAATGAAGAAGTGTCCTAGGCCATGCTCTCGACAAATAGTCACTCAAACAAATTTAGTCATGGCTCTATCAAGATCAAAGATATGAGCATTTTGTCCTCATCATAAAGTGAAGTGGAGGATGGAGAGGTTCATAGAGTAGATGGGGAAATTATAGAAGTAGTTGGAACATTTAATTTTGATTAGTACCTTTGAGGACCTTTCCTCCTTGAAAAGATCATGACCAACTCATCATGAAAAACTAATTCAAGTCTTCTAGTGTCTCTCTCTCTCAGCTAATTAGAAAATTTATAAGACTATTGGAGCTAATTCAAACTAACTATTGATGATGGACTAGTTTTTGATGTGACTAAAGCATGGTGGGGCATCCCTTGATAGGTGACAGATCATTGATTATTCTTGGATAATGAGCCCCTCTCTTCTCTCTTCTCCATTCCTCTATATTATCTCAATCTTTCCATTTGTAAAGAGTTCTCATATTTTAGACCTTTTTCATCTTTCTAGGAGATAAGGATATTCCTTAATATATTGTAAAGTATGCTCAGCTTGATTAGGCTTGACCCTATCAAGCATTTGTAAGAATTATCTTTTGATGCAATATAAGACTATCTTTGCCTATCTCTTATCTTGGATTTGGTTTGGTGATTTGTGCATTATGGCATTATGTGAAGAAGAATCTTTCTCATCTATAGTCCTCCTTTCTAACTTTCTTTAGGGAGTTTTTAATGTTTCCTATAAATCTAGATTAGTGTTCTATTATGAATCTCTTCTATGAAATACGTATGTAATTAGCTTGACCTTGAGGTTGTGTGAGCTAGTATTATCTTATGTTGATCTAGTGTGGGTTAAAGCTTATAAGAGTTTCCCTTTTATATTTGGTGCATCACTTGGTTAATTTTTTTTGTGATCCCTTATCCCCTTTCTAACCCTTTTCCTTGTGAAACATTAGTTTAGCATTAGTTTAGGTGAGCATTAAAGAGTAAGCCAACCTACTCTGGAGGTTTAGTCCCACCATAGGTGACCCACATCTGGGGGTTCTTTCCATAGTTTTAATCAAATTGAAAAAGGCCCTAAAAAATCCTATTTCAAAGGGTAAAAATTTGAGCAATAACAATAATGAGTTGATATCCAAGTTTTAGCACGTTATAGATGCATTGGAGTGGTCCATTTTTTGTTTTGAATCCTCATATTAAAGTTTTTATATTTTTTTAATAATAGTTTTTAAATGGTCATTTTGAGTATGACTCTTTTGACACCTATATTATTGAAACTTTAATTTAATTTTTTACATTGTTTGACATAGAAATTAAGTTTAGTTCCATTTTCAATTCACTTTATTTTGAAAATAGTTCAAAAAGTCATTTAAAATAGTTTATTTTAAGTATTTGTTTATTGTCTTATTTAAAGAGAATATATGGATTCACCTCATTTTTCTTTAGATAAATCTCAAATGCTTAATAAAAATAACTATAATATATAAAAAATTCATGTTAAATATGAATTTATGGTCCACAAATTATGGAATGTTAGCATTTGGACTGAATGATATTTTTTAGATGATATGTGACTCCTGAACTTACTAATGCATTTCAACAAAAATTGTAGGAAGCTATGTCCAATATCTTGTAGAGTGTTAAGTATGAATTCCTTCTCCACATTGGTAATCAAGAGTCTCCTAGCAATATTTGAAAACTCTTTGAATCCATGCATGATAGCACTCATCTCTCAAAGATTATTAATATAATATTTGAATTGCTAACTACACCTATGAAAGGTGATGAGAAAATTATGAATTTTCTTACTAAAAATAAAATATTAAATCTTAGTTAGATGGATATAATTATAATTTGATTTAGGATCTATTTATTTATTTTATCATTTAGTTAAATATTCATGAAAAATTTAGAATTTTTATTTCAATTTTGAATTTTAAGTATCAAACTGAACAAGATATTTCTGATCTTACTAATTTGTCTACTCTCTTAATTCAAGAAGATCAAGTTATGACTAGTTTTGATTGTAAAGAGAATTCCACTCAGACACTTTTCATTTTAAATAATTTTTCTGATAACACTAAAAACTAGAAATCTAACCCTAATTCTACTAAAGACAAATATAGGAATAAAAAATTTGGTAATAAAAATCATACACCTAAGTTTAATATAAATTTCAAATTTTGTGGTAAATTTGGTTATAAAAGGGAAACTTGTTATAAAAACAAGGATATAAATAAAAATCAAATTTATAAAAATAAGAAAAAGAAAAAATCTAATCAAAATAAGCAAAAGAATAAAAACTCTAATCAGAATAACAATTAGGGTTCAAATGTTATTACTTTATATGATGCGTTATTTGCTTTAAATAAAAATGAGTGGATTTTAGATGGTGCTATATCATACTATATGACTTGTTTATCTACTATTTTATATGATTCTAGATATATATCTAAAAAAAATTACTTAGGAGATAATTCTTTTCTAGAAGTAATTAAATAGGAAAAATAAATGTTTTTAAATATTATTATAAATGATGTTTTTTATGTACCTAAGCTTGAAAAAATTATTTTCTTTTTTAGAAGTAAATAAACAAGAAAAAGAAATATTTTTAAATGTTACTATAAGTGATATTTCTATGTACCTAAGCTTAAAAAAAATTGTTATCTTGTTCTCAACTTATAAATGATAATTTCCTTGTAACATTACTTAAAGATAGTTAATCTATTAGAAATCAATCTAGTTCATTGATTATTGAAGGTATTCAAAAAAATGGTTTATATATATATTTTTTCCTTATTCTTCAAGTTTTCTTTCATTGCATAGTAAGAATGAATCTCAATTATGGAATGAAAAATTAGAATATTAATTTTCAAATTTTACATGATATGTTTGGAAATAATCTTATTGTTGAACTTCCTTTTGTCCTCTCTTATCATAAAACTTGTAAGGGCTGGTTATGTGGTAAGAAACATACTAACCCCTTTCACGAAAAACATGATACAAATTCTTCACATTCTTTAGAATTGATTTATAGTGATGTTATATGACCTCTTAAAATTGAATTTCTTAATTGCTCTTGTATATTTTTACTTTTATTTATGATTACAGTAGAATAACTTGGTCTTTTTGCATTAAAAAAAATATGATGTGTTGTCTAAATTCAAAAAAAATATAGCTAATATTGAAAATGCATCTAATTTTATTAAGAGATTAATAAATGATAATGGTGTTGAATGTGTTAATAAAGAGTTTAATTTTTTGCATTAATTATGATATTTAAAGGGAATTAAAAACTCCTTATTTCCCTCATTAAAATAATATTTCTAAAAGAAAAAACCACACCATCATAGAATTGGCTAGAATAATGTTGTAATCTGTTAATATTCCTAAGTTCTTATGGGTCATTGCTATGAATATTGATGTGCATATTTTAAATATAGTCCCTATCAAAGCCTTACATATTTATACCCCTTGATAAATATGGAATAAAAATGAACCTAATGTGGCTCATCTCAGTATCTTTGGTAGTCTTGTTTCTATCTTATTCTTATAGTTAAAAGAAAGAAGATCGATATCACTTCTTATTATTGCATTTTTATAGGTTATAGAGGTAAGACAAAAATTTTAAGAGTGTATTATCCTTCTAAATATCATATCATTGATAATAGAAATATTCTTATTCTTGAAAATTTCTTTTGTGATCCCTTTGTGGAATCTCTTTAGTGTTATTCTATTGATAAACCCAACTCTCATATTTATCCTGGCAATGAAATAGATGTTCTTGAGAAATTTGATCTAGTTTTGAATAACTTATAAAGAACCCCATGAGTTTTATGTTCAATTTAAAAGACCTAAATGGGTAGAATCCCTAATTCAACTTTTTAATATTGATAACCTTAATAAATTAATTATAAGTCATTATTTTTATCATGCATTAATGACTATGTATGAATGTGAACATCAATTATTTGAGAAAAATCTTCAAGATGATAGATGGAATATTGTTATGCAAGCTAAATATAATACCTTAATTAAAAATTAGAGATGGAATCTTATATTTCCTCCACCTAAAAGGTATATTTTTAGTTGTAGGTGGCTTTATAAGATCAAATATAATTCAATTAGTAAAATTAACAAGTTTAAAGCTAGATTATTTTTTTGTGAGTTTACTCAAAAACTAGGGATTGACTATGTTAAAACCTTTGCTCTTGTAACAAAATGGAGTACTATTAGACTTATTATTATTATTGTAGCCTAAAATGGTTGGGTTATCTATAAAATGGATGTCAATAATACATTTTTAAATGGTGATTTAGAATAAAAAATCTACATGACTCAGCCTAAAGGTTTTAATGATCTTAACATAGAACATTATGTATTCAAGCTAAAAAAATATTTGTGTGGTTTAAAATAAGCTCCTCAAACTTGATATTCTAAAATTACTTTTTTTTAAAGAATTAGGTCCTGTTAATTGATATTCAGATAATTATTTCTTTATTAAATATAAAAATGGTCATTTGATACTAATTTTATTATATGTTGATGATTTATTAATTATTGATGATCTATCTAGTTTAATTCATAAATATAAGGATAAACTAAGTCAACTATTTAAAATGACTGATTTAAAATTTCTACATCATTTTTTAGGAATAGATATATTTCAAAATAAAAATTTAATTATTGTATCAAAATCTTAGTATGCACATAATCTTCTTGTTAAGTATAGCATGATTGATTGTAAATCTACCTCTACTCCTATATAAGTTGGTATCAAACTTGATCTCAAACCTGTATGTAAAAAAGCTGACCCTGCTTTATATAATTTTTTTGTTGATAGTTTGGTTTATCTAACCATTATTAAGTTAGATATGTATTTCAAATGTTATTAGTGTTGCTTCTAGATTTATGTAGGATCTATATTTAGATCATTGGAAATTAGTTAAATAAATTTTTCATTATATCAAGGAAATAATTAAGTTTGGTTTATTTTATTTTTCTGTTGATAATGTTAAATTATATTGTTATTGTAACGTTGATCATGTAAGTGATACTATAGATCATAAATATATTTGTGGATATGTGTTTAAGTTTGGTGTAGGTGTTATCACTTAGAGTAGCAAGAAGTTACCTATTGTCTCTATCTCTTCTACTAAAGTAGAGTACAAAAGTGTTATAGTATCTACCAAACAAGTCATGTGACTATAAATGTTTTTGGGAGAACTTTATTTAAATGTTTCTCACAGTACCATTTTTCATTGTGATAACTAAATTTGTATAACTCTGGTAAAAAATATAGTACAAAACCAAAGAACTAAACATATTGAAATTCATGAACATGAGCTACCCTGATCTACATGTGGACAACATTTGAAACTAGTTTTTTCTGCCAAGTTGGCCCCCCTGAGTGCAATCGGTGGGATCACGGATCTAATGGAGGACACTACTAGTGGCAGTGCCTCTAGGGATCTATTCAGAAATTTGGTAGTGGATAGTCCATCCAACGGATGGAAGAAGGCACTTATAGGTGAAAAACGTGCCCCTCAAAAAGCATGATGAGCCTCCCTATTATTTCAAAGGGCACAACCTTGCATATCCTAGATGATCTAGTGGAGGAAATCATGGCATTCATGGACCTTACGTTGGTAGGTAAGTTTTTTTATTTCCATCCTAGTATCAAAATGATTAAGAAATGGGTTATGTCTAGGTGGAAAGTTAAGGGTAGTGTTTTGATCACTACCATGGCAAGAGGCCTATTCCTTTTTAGTTTTATGAATAGGGAGGACATGATCGCTACTCTTACTAGAGGACCATGGCTATATGGCCAACATTCTCTTTCCCTATGCTCATGGAAGCTAGGATTTGATCCTAACTCAGACCTTAATAAGTCTGCTCTTGCTTGGGTAAGACTGCCAGGGTTCCATTTGGAATTTTGGGATGAATTTTTTTTCACAACTATTGCCAATTCTATTGGCCAATATGTCACTACAGATCATACAACTAGAATAAAGTTTAGATGTGTGTACGCTAGACTTTATGTCAATATTGAAATAAATAGGACTCTCCCTACGACCATAGAGCTAAACTCTAAATATGGGATGTGGACTCAGCCAATCACTTATGAAAATGCTACCACCTTCCATCAAATATGTAAGAGCAAGGGACATATAATGACATAATGTACAACAAAGCAAAAGGGGAGGAAAGATGATTCCCAGATTGAAGGGGAGGATTAGGCTCTCAATTACAGAAAGAACAACAAGTAGGAAACAAAGAGTAATGTGGAAAATCCTGACAACATAGAAAAGGGAGAGGAGGAGATGGGAAAGGAGGATATCACTAGTAGTGAGGGAAAAGCTATCCCAAAGGAAAATATAGTATCAGCTGATAGTCAGAAGGCTATATTTAACATAGCCAACCCTCTATAAAAATAGACTAATATGTCTAAGGAAGGAGAAAGAGGTAACCTTTTGATAGAGGAAGTCAATGAAGAAGACAAAGTTCCAAGAGTTGGATAGGAAGAAGTAACTCCGAAAAGTCCCACTAAAGGAGAAGTAGACCCATAACTAAATATAGAAAATTTCCATGCTCTGGAAGTCAAAGACCAAGTAGGAAACTACTTAGCAATAGGTGTAACAAGACAAAGTGGCAGTAATGAATAGGAGGAATGGGTTGCCCCAAAGAAAAAGAACTAAAAAGGTAAAATTTTTGTAGATGTTGGCACTGAGCCCAAATAAGGGAGGCCAACCCTAAGAGAAACTAGACAAAGAGAGATTGCTAGGGAGATTACCAATGGTAAATAGAATACACTAGAGACCCAACCCCCCAAACCCTCTAAATGAGAATATTATCTTAGAACCTGAGGGGCTTTAACAGTCCCTCAAAGTAGTTTGAGGTTAAAAACTGAATTTTAGATAATAAATTAGATATTTTATCACTCTAAGAAGTCAAGATGAATGAGGAGAATTTTACAAAAATTGCTGCCTATATATGGCCTAAGGTAGCTTTTTACATTAGTCCTACTGAAGGGGCTTTAGGGGGGATTGTCACTATGTGGAATAGTGGTAAAATCTAGGGGTCTCTTATGGCTTATAATAAGCACTTCTTTATTACCAATTTTTCTATGAAATCTTTGAACTGGTCATTGATCAATGTCCATGGATCGAATAACAGAGCTTTGAGATAGAAATTATGGATAGACCTGAGAAGTTTCAAGAATAATCCCCAAAACATTAGATGTATGTTAGCTAGAGATTTTAACACTCCTCTATACCTCTGTAAAAAATATGGTGGAATTATGGATTACTTGGACAACATGTTTGACTTTGTTGAATTCATCAATGATTGGGGATTATTGGACATAGAGCTGCAAAACCAAAATTTTACCTAGACCAGTAGAAGAAGAGGAGATCAAATGATTTAGGTTAAATTAGACAAATTTATTATATCAAGTAACTAGAAGGATTATCATAATATGCAGGTGCAGGCTTTCCTTAGAATCATGCTTGACCACTGCCTAATCTTCCTCAGTTGGAGAGAATAAGGACATTCCAGACCTTCCCCATTCCATTTTGAAGCTATGTGGATCAAACATAAAGACTTTAGACAAATGGTGGCCCAATGGTGGAAAATTCCTATTCAAGGTACTCCTATGTCATGAATACTTAAGAAACTTCAACACATTAAACAAGAAGTTCATGGATGGAATAGATACAACTTTGGGTAGGTCTTCCAGTAGAAGAAAAATATAGTGGGAAAACTCAAGGATATAGAACAACTGATAGATCAAGGGGATGACTTTGAGGATGCTTTAGAAGAAGAGAATATCCTATCTTTAGAATGGAAGAATCTTAAGGAAAGAGAATAGGTTTTCTAAAAATAGAAATCCTGTGTTTAGTAGATTAAAAAAGGGGATAGGAACACTGCCTTTTTTCATCTCTCAGCTATGAAACATAGGAAAGCCAACTCAATAACTAAGATTGTCCTAGATAATGGTGAAATTATTATCGATAATAATGAAATAGGGGAACAAGCTAGGGCTTTCTTTCAGAATCTGCTTACGGAAGAAAATAATAATGATATAATTGATAGACCTATGAATCAATTTATTGATAAAATCCCCTATTTGATAATAGAAGAAGATAATCTAGAGATGTTAAAGCCTATATCTAAGGAAGAAATCCATCTTATTTTATTCTCCATGGGTGCTTTTAAAGCCTTGGGCCTTGATGGCTTTCCTCCTATATTCTTTTAGGAATATTGGGAGGTAGTAGGAGTGGACCTCATGGCTGCTGTGCGTGATTTTTTCAGATCAAGTAAACTTTTGAAACAAGCTAATAATACCTTCATAGAACTTATTCCTAAAAAATCACAACCTTCACACCTCACTAATTTTAGGCCCATTAGTCTATGAAACATTGTGTATAAGTTATGTACTAAAATGCTAGTCATGAGGATTCAACCTTTGCTAGACAAAATTATTTCTCCTACTAAAAAAGGTTTCATCTTGGGTAGGCAAATTCTTGACGCTGTGATCACCACACATGAGACTATTCACTCCATGGATAAGAGCAGAATCCCTAGGATGGCTCTCAAGATTGATATTTCTAAAGCTTATGATAGAGTCTCATGGACTTTTCTGTTCCAAGTGATCAGAAAATTTGGGTTTAATGATACAATGTCTCACTTGTTATGGAACAGGGTCTGTTTTGCAAAATTCTCAATGCTGGTCAATGGTGTTCTTAGAGGGTTTTTCTCATCCTCAAGAGGAATTCATCAGGGAGACCCTCTCTCCCCATACTTATTCATCATTATGGCTGAGGCATTGGGAAGATACATACAAGCAGATATAGCCTCAAAAAAGCTAGTGGGCATCAAACCTACCTCCTCCCTTCATCCTATGGTGGTACAATAATTTTTGGATGATACCATCTTCTTTGGCATCTCATCGGTGATTAAAGCTATAAAATGGAAGAATATCTTAAATAATTATGCTAGAGAGTTGGGATAAAGGATAAATTTCCAGAAAAGCAATGTGTATTTCTTCAACACTCCTAATGAACTTAAACATAAAATCATTGATATATTAGAATGTGCTAAAGCTAGCCTACCAGCTACCTACATGGGTCTCCCACTCTTGGTCAAAGAGGTATCTCTTATATTTTTGAATGGAATTGTGGAAAGAACACTGAGGAAACTTCTTGGTTGGAAGGGGAAACTACTCAGTAGTGCTGGTAAATTGCAACTTCTTCGGGCTTCACTGTAAGGTATTCCTACATACTTCCTGTCTCTTTTCAAAATTCCCACGTATTTTTCTAAGAAACTCAAACATATCCAAAGGAAATATTTATGGAAGGGAGTGGAAGACAAATAGAGAATGTCTTTAGTCAGATGGGAAAAAGTGTCTTCCAAAATCTCATGCTGGACTTAATATTAGGTCCATTAGGAACATGAACAAAGCCCTTCTCTCAAAACTTAGTTGGATCTTGATCCATAAAAACAATGATTGGGGGGAAATAATATATGCCAAATACATGCATAGCATTGATGACTCCAACTTTCTTCAATAGATGAAATTACCCCAGGGATCTGTGATATGGAATAAAATGCTAAAAAGTAAAAGCCTTCTCAAATAGGGAATTAGATGGAAACTTGGAAATGGTTGGCATATTAAATTTTGGGATGATATCTGGTTAAAGGACAAGGATCTCATCACATAGGGAAACTATGGAGAGATTGTTGACTTGACTACCCAATTTTTTACAAATAGGGTCAGTGATTATATGGAAAATAACAATGGGATGAGGAGCTAAAAAAATATTTTGGATTGTTGTGTGCACCAACTTGAGCTTTTCTCAAGAGTTTGGGAGATCTAGTAGTGTGTTTAGGAGACCAAAATGCCTCTCTTTCCCTAGGAGGATGAACGATACTGGTGGCCAAATAAGAATGGATCATTCTCTATCAAATTTGCTTACCATCTGCTCATCCCTGAAGCTCAGAATAAAGATGTATGGAAAAATGTTTGGAATCATAAACTTATTCCAAAAAGTAACATGTTTTGGTGGGTTTCTGCTCATAACAAAATCCTTACTCAAGATAACCTTCAAAAGAGAGGGTTTACTTTGGTTAACAGATGTTTCCTGTGTGGTTCAAAAGAGGAATCAGTTTCACACCTCTTTATCCACTGCGAGTTTGCCTAGGAATTATGGGGCACAATACTTAACAACTTTGGTATTGAATGGGTCTACAATTATAACCTTAAAGAATTAATTCTTAGCTAGAATGAAACCTTCACACATCCCTGGCTTATGGAATTATGGAAGCAAGCTATACCATGTTTAAATTGGACTTTATGGAAAGAGTGAAATCACAAAATTTTTAGGGACACTGCTAGAAATGCTTCTCAGGTGTTTAACTCCTTTGCTAAGACCATTATGGAAAGTGTTACAATAGCTCATATTCGTGTTGCGAAGAAACCCCTATCTCAAATTAAAAGCCAAATTTCAGCCAAATGGAAGGTTTTAAACTAGATCCCTAGGTTTAATAACTCCAAAATACTACAGAGACTTAATACTAAACTGATCCCCCCTAAACCTAACTGGATGAAACTCAACTTTGATGGGGCATCCAAGTTGGATGGGAAAGCTATTGGAGGAGTAATTATAACGAATTATAAAGGATGGATGTCTATTGTCTATGCTAGTGGAATTAGATGCCAAAGTAACAACTACGCTGAAGCAATGACTTTACTATGGGGATTAAAGATAGCTATATCCCTAGGAATAAGGAACTTGAATATACAAGGAGAATCTAAGATGGTCATAGATGCCATTAATAAAGATTCAAGTGTGGGAATCAAGCTAAAAGACATCATTACTGATATCCAATTTCTTTTACAAAAGTTTTTTGGAGTTGAGATTTCCCACACCTACAGAGAAGGCAATAGGGCCGTTGATGCTTGTGCCAACCTTAGGCAGCAATTTTTAGGTTGGAGGGTGTGGTGACAAAGTGTTCATATTCCCTTAAACATTAGGGAGATCATTCAAAAGGATATGATTTGTTAGGAATGAGGCATATTGATGACCCTAAAAAGACCCCTGTTGATACCCCTAAATCCTTTGCAAGCAAAAAGGGCAAGAAGAGAAAGGTTGATGAAGAGGAAGAAAATATTAAAGAGACTATGGAAGGGACCCATAGGAATCTAGGTAGGTCCATGGGGGGCCAAGGTGGCAAATCTCACAAGCCTTCCAAAATTAATAAGGAAGGATTCCCCTCTGGAGTGCAAAGGTCGAGGCAAATTGCTGATAAACTAGCCCCAAAGGTCAAACTAATGGATCATTTGAAAAGTGCTTCAGAAGAAGCAACCTAAGAGGAAGAGTCTGAGGAGCTATAAATCCAAGAAATTTTAGAGGACATTAGAGGGAAGTAGGCTACTAGATATTTTGGGGTTACTAAGGAGCAGGGTGGTGACACTATGGGAACTGCTAACAATAAAGGGAAAATGTATGTCAAGGAAGCTAATGAGGACACTGAGAATGAGACTGATTGGAAAATTGAAATTGGGGACCTGAAGGACTGCATTCATAAGCTGGAGAAGGTCTTCACCAAAGGGCTTTGTAATACAATTCTGCTAAACATGTCTATGCTGGAAGTGGTGCATAATACTAGGTATGCTGACAACACAAAGAATGAGAAACTCAATGATCTTATCAAATCAATAGTTATGTAAGGGGAGACCTCTCTGACTCTAGTCTTCCCATGGCCTATGTTTTGCTTTTGTCTATTGTTCTTGACTGTGCCATCGTCTCTCTAAAGGCATTTTTTATTTGTTTGCCTTCTTATCTTTTTTGACTGTATAGGGTTCAACCCTTGGTTTTCCACCTTAATTAAAAACATATTGAAATTCATATGCATTTTATCTAAAAAAATTTCTCAATGGTGATATTGATCTACAATTTTATCCTACAAATGAATAAGTGGTAGATATATTTATAAAATCACTTGGTGCTACCAATTTTTTTTAGTTTCGTGTAATGCTAGGCCTCTCGGAGTTGCCATTAAGAGGGAGTGTGCATGATAATGCCACTTTATAATGTCCATGTGTTCCTTGTTCTTCTCTATAGTTATTCTCATTGTAAAGAATTGTAAATTTCATGTGAAAGTTATATTATTTAAGTAAAATTCATGTGAAAATTTTAGTTTTGTATCTCAATATATAAAAGTATATTTTTTAATCAAGGTCCTTATGTTATAAAAAGCTTCAAATATGCTTAAATGATTATTCATGAGAAACTGTGAGATGTAGTCTCACAATCGTACTAGACTAAACTTACTTTATAGTAGTTTATAGATTATAATTTATTTTATTTCAAAAGGTTATGTTTGGCATGATGAAAGTTTTTAAATCTTTTAATTATGTACATAGTATAATTCTTATATTAAGGTGACTATGACATTTATCTCCACTTAATATTAAGTAGGAGGGTTAGAACATTTAATGTCTAAGTGGGCTAATTTAGACCATTAGCATATTTTAGTTTATTATTAAATAATAATAATTTATTATTTATTAAACACAAGGTGAAAACTTTGTGTAAATAAATAATAAAATATTATGGTTTAATATTAAACAATTAATTTAAATTATTCTGAGTAAGGATGGACCTATTGGTTACAACAATCATCTTTTCTCACATTTTATTATAAATAGGGTGTTACCCCTATTGTATTATTCATGAAAATACACTTGGTGGATTTAATATTTGCATGTGAAAAATATTTACAAAGGTTCTATGAAGGCTTATGTGAAGATGTGAGAAGGGAAGGATTTGTATTGGGGTGTAGAGTTCCTCAATTATTGAATATCATCTTTGTGGGTTTTTTTACCTCTTAGAGGTTTTTCTGTTTTAAATTTTTTTGTACTATGTCATTTTTGTGTACTCTTTTCCATTATTTTTTCATTTATATCCAATATATATTACATATACATTTTATATTCTACTAATTTTATCACATCCATCTCTTTAGGCCACCATACTCCTTCATGCACAAGATTAGACATCTTATGCATAAGCCTTCACAAGTCTCTTGCTAGGTTCAAACACTTGACAACTTTGGCAAGTGATCTTGAAACACTATTTGATGCTTTCACACCTTTCTCACATGCCTTATATGTTTCTCAACCAAAGAAATACTTTTGCACAAACCTCTTCATGCTCATCATGCACATGCTCATGATATGACTATACCTATTATGACTAGGCTTTTCAAGACATATTTTATACAAAGATTGGTACTAAAACATGCATACATTGTCCTAAATATTGATATCAACTTCAAAATAATCATTAGGTTGCATTCAAATTATCTCTTATCACATGGTTCATATCTCACAGACCACCAACTATGCATCTTTACCATATACATCTTGACATCAATGATATCAGCATTGACTTTGACATCAACCTTGACCTTGACATCAATGACAACACTTCTCAACATTAGGCAGCCCAATGTAATTAGGTATTGCAATAATTTCAATTATTATTATTTTTCTTGTCATAACTTTGGTCATAGAGCAAGTTATTGTTGAATGGTTTCAAGGAATGATTTATCATGGAACCATGGGATAAGGAATGATCAATCAAGAGATATGTACAAAAATTATTTGATATAGTTTTCATAATATGGGACACATTGCATAATTATGTCCTAATGGATTTAGAATGCCCTCAAGACTTAAAAAGGAATATAGATCTCCTAGAGTGCATGAGAAGAGTCAAACATTGTTATGAAAGCCAAAAAAAGTCAAGACTAATCATATTGAGTCCAATGGTCAAGATGGATTATTTGTTAAGATAGAGAAAGGATCAGAAATAAAATAATGTCAATAACACTTTTTATTTTCATATGTTGAAAATATAGTCAAAGATAAGATGAAGGATGACAAGGTGGATGAGTTGAATGTTACAGTTAAGCCTAACTAGATTCTAAGGAAGGAGTATCAATCTCATGATTACAAGATAGCTGAGGAAAATGATTTGAAGATCTAATAATCTCTTGATTTCATAAAGTTTTGAGATCCCTATGGAAAGGGATGAATCCATTAGGCCTCAAGGATACACTCTTGTATCTATATAAGCATGATGTTGCAATCAAAGGACTCATTTTGAGAGGATTTCAGGTTGTTTGTGTTGTAAGATATAAATTGTTTTCCCTTTAGCTTGTATGTATATTACAAGGTAAAAGGGGTTCTGGCACTAATTCTAGAGATTAATACATCAGGAGTCATGGTATGGAATGCAAGTCTGAGCACAAGATTATGTCTAGAGACATATGGAATATGGATTGGTATGCAAGACAAATATGACCATAGAGACAAGTTGAATATTATTAATAGAGCTTGTAGTGTGATGAAAGCCTATGTATTTTATTTTTATTTGTATCAAGATACTTGAAAGAGGTTGAGGATGGTCTAAAAGTCAAAATGACTCATGTGGTGAGCTCAAGATATGAAGACAAAGGGGGAGTTATTAATTATTTAGTTGATGTCAAGAATATGGTGGCCTAGTGTGTGATCAAAGGTTTGAGTCATATTAGTCATGTCAAAGACAAGGTGAGTGGTCTTGTGATCTGAATTAATTTGAAGGAGGTTTAAGGGGGAGAATGTTCTTTTAATGCTTCATATTTTATGTGTTGATTTTTTATTACAAAAAAAATATGATTCCAGATAGCAGTGTGTGTAAGAACCTTTGTCATTAATGTCAAAGGGGGAAAAATACCTAAATGGAGGAGATGAGATTGATCAAGTTTTAGTGTGTTTATTATAAATGACAAAGGTGGAGTTTGTTGAGAAGTGTTGTCATTGATGTCAAGTTTTATTTTATTGATGTCAAAGTTGTTTTCATTGATGTCAAGGTGCATATGGTGAAGATGCATGGTGAGTGATCTTTGAGGTATGAGCTTGTGATCTTGATGTGACAAGGAATCCATGGGATAATATGCATTTGAAGGCAAGAGATAATTTTAAGGTAACTAATGTCTTATGGTTCCATGAAGTCACAGATCAAGGTGTCAAAAGTGTTCAGGTGCATAAAAGAAATATGTCTAGTCATATAAAGCTTTGTCATGTGGTTTTAGGTTTGTATGAGACTTTGGAATATTGTTATCATCAAAAAATGAATGGTACAGTGATATGAGTGAGGTTTAACATCTTATATCCACTTGTTTGATATTTTTTTGAGGTCATAACATGGAAGGAATAAGTCAAGGCATCAAGTGCTTAAGTAGCCTAAGCCTTGTCATGACATGAAGAGACCTTGTGAGAAGGTATGAGCATGGTGGCTTGGTGATATAAGTGCAATAATACATGATTGGTTATATGAGATTGTTTTGGTATGTATGTGAGGCATTGGAACACTTTTGAGAGTTTCAAAGTGAGCCTACAGGGGTAAGACCTTTAGTTTAGGTCTACATCTAGGCGTCTCTTAAACCCTACCTAGCCTAACGAGGTATAATGATTTTTTTTCAAGGCATGTAAATGATATATGGAAGAATTTAAGCATGAGATAGGTTGTTTGAGTATCTGATTGAGGTGGAGAGTGCATTTAAAGAGATATGAAGGTCATTTTTAAAGATTAATGTGGTTTTCAAGTCAAGGTTTAGAGAGCAAAGAGAGAGTGTGGCCTAATGAGAGGTCATGATTAGATTTCAAGGATTTTTATCTCATGTAATAATTTTTATAGGTGAGGTATGTTGTTTCATGTTTTTTCATGTAGTTTGAGGCTCTAGTTTGAAAGAAAAGGCATAAAAAATTGTTTGGAGGTCTCTTGAATGCTTAGAATGAAGGGTTCTTAACCTAAGAAGGATTTTATTGTACTCATTATCTCATAAAATCCTTGAATGAGAACCTAAGTATTTCATAGTATATATGGAAGGGTCTTATCTCAAAATTCTAGGCATTAGATTTTGGATTGAGTGGTTTTGCTTTGTGAAGTGAAAACTAGTTTAAACCCTCTTAGAACCTTAATAAAGACCTGTTATTGAAGATGTTGCTCAAAAGTTCCAAAGATGGATTGAATTACTCATTTAAGATATTGGATCTTGTATTTAAATCTCCTATGTACCTCTAGGTGGTATTGGTTAGAGAGAGGAGAGATAAAATGTTGAGTTACAGGCTTATTTTTGAAGAAATTATTGTAGAAGCCATAAGTTACATTGGACATAGTAAGAAATGGATGTAGAAATAAGGTAGAGACTCATGTTTCATGTCTATAAAGGTTTTTAAATATTTTATATCCCTCAATTTTACTAAACTATTCATCCAAATTAGCTAGTCACTAGCAGGGCAAAATGATGTAAATAGTGAAAAACATAGGCGATAGTGTGAAGCTAAATTAGAATGTGTTTTTATGATAGAATGATGAAAACAAGTGCATGAAGATATTTTTTGAGATTTTTATGTATTATTTATTCTTGTTATATATATTTTAATTTAGGTATAGTGGTGAAAACATTGAAGCTAAAATGGTTTATTTGGTTCTGGTGTGACTATGTGTAGTGAGGTTAGTAAATTGGTCTATAAGACCAATAGTTGCCACTAGACCATATGATGTTTATATTTTAATATGGTATATATATTTCATAGTATCATTTTAATTCATTATAATTCTTTTAAATTGATCATACAAGTGTTGAATTTCTAAGTCACCATGACTATGTTTTGATATAATCTAGCAGTTCTAAGTGAGTGAGTTGTAGAGGTGTTCTTGAAGTCTTATCTTTTGAGTGGAAGTATCTTATGAATTTTTTGATGACCCTAAGTTTATGTATAATCTATTTATATAATCATTTGATCATATTTTATTGTATTAAGTATGATTTGGCTTCATTCTTGTAAGATAATTTTTTGAGGCACATAGGTTTAATAGGGCAATTTATCTTAAAGAAGGTTTCAAGGTATGAACGAATGATGCAGATATAAAAAATAATGGAGGAGGTTAGAAGAGTTCCTTGAATAAGTTTTTTAATTGTTTTTAACTTTTTTATAAAGTCATCTAGGCCCAAGATAATCAAATTTTGGTGTTAAGAGATAGACTTGATGCAATTAGGTCTCCATGAGACTTAAAAGAGAAATGAGGCCTAATTGAGTCATGTCAAACTAAAAGGGACTCAAATATCATTTTATTAATATAAAAAAAATGTCCTAAGACTTATTATAAGGCTTACCTAATATTTTAATGTTGTTTGGTCGACTAAGTGGTGTATGAACAAGGAATGGTATATATATAAGGAAATTTTTAAGCCTATTTATGATGATAATTTAAGCTAAATGTATGTGAATGAAATAACACATCGTTGAGTATCGTGAGGTATTATAGACCATAATATTAGTGTATAATATATATAATGAATATTTTATAGTGTGTCTACCTATGAAGATCCAGTTCATATGACCTAATCAATCTTGAAGAGACCTAGTTGAGCAATGAGGCATAGAAGGGAGTTTGAAAGGGATAAGAGTGTGAAGAGATGAAGAGGTTTTCATCATCTATTATGTGAGAAATAAGGTGTTATAAAGTTTATCAAATAAATCAAGTGGTTTAGTTGGTGTTGAGTCATCTAGGGGGTTGGTGCCTCCTTGCAAGTGGGTGCTTGTTAAAGCCTAGTCAAGTGGGTGCTTGGCTAATTGGGGTTGGTGCTCCATGTGGAGTCAGTGATTCACTAAACATAGTTTTTTGTCTTATATGAATATATTCCATTTAAAAATATCAATGGTTTTTCTTCCCCTTGAGGCTTTCTCTCATATGTGATGTGTTCTTGTGATTCATACTTATGTGGATAGTTGTTTATGCTTGTTAGATCTATATGTTTGTTTAAATGGTTCATGATTGCTCAAGTATAATTGAAATAAAGTTTTTTAAGACTAATCACTCCATCCCTCTTATTAATTGTGCTTCCAACATAAAATTGACATTATACCTTCATATTTGGAATAATCTAATTTGAGTATGAAGGGATTATATAATATTTCATGACATGTATTGAGACAAATAACATTTAATATTATTGTGGGTCCCCATATATTACCCACCTTGTGCCAATTTATGCCAAATTTTTAAAAATATAACATTATATTGATATAACCTTGGATAAATTAGATGTATATAGTTCCCCCTACTTTGCACGCATGCTTAAAATTTAGTCATCATAGATTTATTTACATATGTACAACAGATCCTAACCCCTTAAAATATTATGAAATG
Organism: Torreya grandis; assembly: GCA_037957365.1. Taxonomy (NCBI): domain Eukaryota; kingdom Viridiplantae; phylum Streptophyta; class Pinopsida; order Cupressales; family Taxaceae; genus Torreya; species Torreya grandis. Next base: position 351,659 of record JARHVA010002026.1, read on the forward strand.
GTCCAACAAACATATAATACTACACCAAAATCCTACTAATATGAGTACAAAATTGATACACTAGTATGAAAACCTAACCAAATTATTATAAGGTACCAAATATATAGTTCTCATGTTTACCTGAGTATCTAGATTCATTATTCTAGTAGTTAATAGAGTGTTAGCTTATAGATCTCCCTCATCCTATAGTGGTTGATATGAGTAATATTCTACCCAAAGGATATGATGTGAATGATTATTGGAATTATCTTTAGGGATTAGGGCATTTTATGAATATATATTTAATATTGAAACACAAGATCTAAGATCTCAATGATGTTCAAATGATTATACTTGATGACCTTCCAAAGGAATCAAGTTCACAACTTGGTGATCAATAGAAAACATTTAACAATTATTTTCATGATCATTAAAAAAATGATTTATAATTATAATACACACACACTACACACTGGGATATTTAGAATAAACACATTAAATAACATCCAAAAAAATAGGATTTGACAATCATTTTATTCATGGCTAGTGCTTACTTTTGGCATAACCATATTGACCCTACATAAATAAAAACTACTTGCCATTATAAGGCATTTTCATTAACATGGTTTGTTTTAGGTATAACCACTGATGGGGGTGCATAGGGGGATGGGAGGGTGAGGTTGAATTAATTTACAAACTTTACTTTCAATTTCATATATCATTCGTTAGTCTTTCAAACCAATCTACTAATCAAGCAATGCATAGAGAAATAATCACATAGACAAGAAGCAAGATATCAACACATGAATACAAGAGATATGTGAGAAACCCTCATGGGTGATAAAACCTACTAGAAAAAAACTTTAACTAATATCCTATAATCAATGGATCAACGGTTAGTGAGGAACCAACCACATAAGGAGTTACAACCACTACCTAGTCAAACACCCACTCAACTAGTCTTTAACAAGATCTAACTTTAAAAGAGGATAAAACCCCCTAGTGACTTTAAAATAGAATGTCCACTTAAAGGAAACATCTAAAATATCCAACCTATAAGTCATATCCAACTCCTTCTTGACTAAGTACCAACCCAACCAAGATAAGGTTGATCACCTCAAGACACCTTTTTGCTCAACCAATGAATGGATCTCTTCTTTAGATCTTATATATTATATACCTAGATTCCACTCTCTATAATACACTTAAAACAAAAATATTATGTATCTTTATGGTTTCTCAATAGCATTCAACTCATTTAGTTTTCTTTGAGCTTCTACCCCTCTCAAACAACCTTTTAGTCTCACTTGCTAAATATGCCTCTTACTAGGCTCATTAGGTCAACTAACCTTGTCAAACACATGAAAAATTTATATTATATGTTCATCATATTTTATCTCTCCTCCTATAATGGTCCTATAAACCTTATTATTCTCCTTAATGTGCTCTTGTATTCACTTGCACTCTCATTCCATCAACTAGTCAAAATAGGCTCATATTAGGTCTAGAACCCTTGATCTCAAGTACAACTATGATATTCACTTATCATGGATAAAAATTTGATTTTATCTAAATATATTCAAATTTATTTACATCATTTCATTTCTCACACACACCCTCTTATACTCTGCTCTAATTTTCTTATCTTCACCTTGCTTAACTAGCTCAAATAGGCCTATTATGCCTTGTATTTATAATTGACTTTTGATCTCACCCACCTTGGTCAGCAGGACACCTTTACAAACTTGGATTACCATTTTAATTAGTCATAACACATGTTTCATAGGTGAAAAAATCATCATATAGGTTTGTCACCACTTGTAGAGGCCAAAATCCCATTAGGCCTAATAAAAACCTAATGCAATTAAGTCTTCTTCAAGGCACATGTTATACTTGGAATCACTATGGCTTAGATGGACCTCACCAAAGTCCTCAAAAATTTTAAACACTTCATTGGAAACCTAAAATAACCTCCTCTATGCTCAATAAGTCACACTTCATTCGCTAACCTCATAAAAGCTTCATTAGACCTTAAAGACCTATTAGGCCTAAATACCACAAAAACATACTCTGAAATGATACAGCTCAAACATTTTGTAGAAACACTTCCAAGACATAATCCATATATGGATATAAACTTTATGACTTCAAGGTCATAATAAAATCCATTAGGAACCATTATTTAGGTTTTAAATACTCAAAAACACTTTGTATACACAATATTTTTATATTTTATTAAATATTGATGTTTTACATCTTGTAGGACCCTGTCGAGACTCAATCTCTCTGAGTGCATGCCCTAAGGGGTGTACCAAAAAAGATGTGGGAAGAAATTTGGTTTTTTGTATTATTATGGTCCCTTATTGACATAATATTACCAATACAACCAGCTCCTAAAACCATTTTCTAAGCTATTATTCCTCCCTTGCATACTCTTCTAGTCTTTTTCTTCTTTTCATCCCTCTTTTCCTCACCTTAATCCCCTTTTAAAAATTAGATGTACTAGGTTGAGTGGGTCAACCTTGTATAGTTTTTTATCCTTTTATTACTATATAGGGTTTATTGGGCCAACCCTATACTATTTTGGGATATTTTCACTTGAGAGTTGTGTTATCCCTTTGGCCAACCTAGCTCAAAACTTAGTGAATAATTGACCAAAAACATACAGGGTCAATTGGGTTAACCCCATACAATCAACTATTTAGAAGGATTTAGGGTGAAATCCACCTATAAATATGAGATCATTTCACCATTATTTATATATGCAATCAAGAGTTATTATTCACTTGCGTTTCTTTACAATTTGTTCTTCCACCATTCTACTTGATGAGTCTTAGCTTAGGATTTATACTTAGAGAATATAGTCTTGTGGATAAGTATTGGATGCTTTGGCCTTTCTTAGTTCTTAGTGATCTTCAAAAACCATAATAACCTCTTGTGAATCCCCTTTGGTTGAGGGAGAGATTGAGTCTAGATGGGTTCACATGCATGTAAGTATATTCTAACTTTGTTCTCCTCTCTTTAATAGATAGAAGTAGCATAAGTATTGGATCAAATAATATTACTCTTCATATTTCATGTACTAGGGTATTACTCATACTTAGCTTAATTAAGACTCTCCTATACATGTTTTTTCTTTTTTTACTAACCCCTCATATTGTGCCACAAGCTTTGGTGAGCACTAGATTATATTTACTTTCTTGTTTATTAGACATAAGTGAAATATTAAACCTACAACACTTTTAGGGTTATTATATGATTGTGTTAGATTTTAGGCTTTGGAACCCTTCGTAACATGTTTTATTAAGATAATTTATTCTCTAATTAGGTCTATTGGATCCCCATATTGGTAATTCTCTCACTTAACAAATGTATTCCCAATCAAAAGTATAGGTATGCTCTATCTTCTCTGAGCCAGGACTGATTTATAGATATGATGCATTTTTTATTGCATACATTATGGTGAACCCAACATGAACTAACCCTTGCAATATTTATTCACTTGTTTCATAATTTTATCATTTCATTTTTATACTATCTATTTTTCCCCTGCTTACTATACTTGGTTGACTAGGTCAACCCTATACACTTTTTTAGTCCCTATCTATTGTGCTAGGTTCACTCTATATAGTTTTTTAGACCCTTTCTCTATTAGGTCAATCCAATTGAATATTTACCCTTTTTTTCTCTCTTTTTACCAATCTATTTCTATGTTTCTATTTCTTAGAATTTTGTTCATTTCTCTCAAGCATCATTTCCCCTATCAAAATCTTCTTGGACAACCTGAATGTATTTATACAATATATGGGGTGCTCTTTTCTTCTTATATTTTCTTCCTCTTTTTAGCTATTGGGGCATCTTGTGATGCCCATCCACACATTAATCTAACCTTTGGAGCATCTTGTGATGCCCACCCACATATCATATCAAACTTTGGGCCATCTTTTGATGCCCCTCCCTACATCTAGTTACACTTTGGGGCATCTTGTGATGCCCATTCTTATTCTCCATTACATGCTACCAAACTAATTCAACTTCAAGAAATATTTAGAGACACTTAGGATTTTATCTCACATGCTCATCCTTGATAGAGACGTTAGTGTAGGATCATTTCCTTATTTGCATGCTTTCTATCCACATCTATTTAACATTTTTTATAGGTTACTTACATGGGTCTCTCCCTCTGCATAAGTACTCTCATTTTTTACAAATCTTTAGTCCTCCCTTTTTGGTCTTTTATTTTCTTGATTTACCATAGTCTTGTTTATCTTTACTCTTTTTACATAATTTTTGACACCTTCATAGGTTTCTCTTTTATGAATTTGTAATGTAATATTGTGGATAGGACTTGGTGCTTCTCTTATAATTATTATCTTTTCATTCTTTTTCTAGAATACATTTTGCAATGGTTATATGTTCTTGATCTTTGTTCTCAACTTTAGCTTTTGCTTCTTTTGATAGATGGAATTTTCACAACAATCTATGTTAGCATGTTTTCCTTAATTTTCTTCATTCTTATGATAAGGAATCACACTTTACTATCATTGTATCCCTTTTTACCTTTTGTTATATTTTTTTACAATTTGAAGTAATTCAAATCATTCCATCTATCACTCCTCTTGATTTTCCCTTTCTTTCACTCCACATTAGATAAAATAAGGTCAAAATCAAGATAGCACTTTTATTTTACCTAGATTTATGAGATTCTTAGACACCATGTTGTTTGAAGAGTCTCTCTTAACAACCAAGTCCCAAGTATTCAAATAAAATTAATCTTTGGCACCCATTTTTGGTTTTCCAAATCCATATGTAGGAATATAAAAATCTATAAATAAAGATAAAATCCAAATCACTTGAATCAAAAAGCAATGATATATAAAAGGCAACATACAAATCTCAAAAGTCAAATCATACTAAAATATGTGATTATAAGCACATATCTTATCTTTAATCAAAGCTCAAACTCCAAAATTGGCCTCGCATAGAGCTAAGGTCCATTGGGGTGTGGTAGGCTAGTATATTGGAATAGGGGAATTTAAAAACTCTATGGTCCTACCTACTTTCTCATGTAAGTATCCAATCTTCATAATAGACCAATGACTCTATAAGGGGTCCTAAGGAATCGGGGCATGTTATGGGAAGGTAGGTATATTTTAATTTTCATGCATATAACCTTCATGGAATGATCTATATACTTCTTTTTTTTACCTAAGACTTGTTTGGTTAAGAGAAGTTATTTAGAGTCCTTAAAGTTGAAATTTCTCTTGTTTTGATAAACCTAATTTGAGTGTCTTAACTTTGATAAAGAGTTCTTTTATCTTGGTTTTTCCTTCATTCTCCCCTCCACCAAATTTATTTCCCCCCTTGATAGATAAATTATGATTTCAAATCTATTTTCCCTCTTCTTTAATTTTTTCTTCTTCATCTCTTACAAACATGCTAGCACTAATTTGTTTCAGTTTTATCTATCCTTAAAATGAAATAACATGTTTGAGCATTATGGATTACTTCTTTCTTTTTCACCATGATTTTACATTTATAGACTTGTCTTACTTTATTTTTACCATTTATCATTTGCTGTACTATTTTATTTTATGGATGCCTGAGTTCGTATCTTATTTTATTATTGAGTGAGGTTGGCTTGTTACTTCTCGCTCATCAATGTTGTTTTCCCTTTTATGCTTCCTTTTCCCATTATTGAGTGAGATAAAGATTATTACTGCTCACTCATCAATGTTGTTTTACCATTTTATTTCTTTTTTTTATTGATATTTTCTTACCATGCCATTTTTTATGTGTGTCCTTGGTTTGACTTGGTGAGTTTGCCTTTCTTACTTAAGGTTTACTTGTTTGAGTTTTTTTCAATCTTTAATAGCCTTAGATTTTTTATTACCAAATTTAATCTTATTTTTGACTTGGTCATTTGGTCTAACATATCATCTATCACCCCAGCTTACCAAATTTTCAAGTATGTCCCATCCTTATAGCACCAGTTATCTTGACTTTCTTGTTTTTATTTGTTTTTGCTCTTTAGTTTTGTATTCTTGGGTTTGTCAAAAGTAGTCTTTATGCCCTACATATTCAAAACTAACAACATAACAGATAACAATTCAACAATAAAGGTAGTTCAAGGTATGCATCACATTTTATTTTAGTTATTTCCATTTTTTAGTCATTTATTTTTAGCTATTTTATACTTTAAAATACTACAACTTTTTTAAGCCTCAACATTATGTGTGCTTATGTTATTTCTTGAAGCACCATCTCATGTTGCACCTTAGTGAGACATGATGAGATTCAAGTGGGGCATATGTATAAATATATATTTTTTAACTTTTATCAAATACTAATGTTTTACATCTTACAGGAACCTGTCAAGACTTAATCTGTTTGAGTGCATGCCCTAAGGGGTACACTAGGAAAAGGGTGGGCAGACCTTTGATGCTTCACAAGATTATTATCTCTTATTAGCACATTATTACCAATCCAACCAGATCCTAAAATGATTACCTAAGCTATTACTCCTCCCTTTCACACTACTCTAGTCTTTTTCCTCTTTTCATCCCTCTTTTCCTCACCTTAATCCCCTTTTGATAGTCGATTGTACTAGGTCAACTAGGTCAACCCTATATAGTTTTTATCCTTTGATTATTATGTAGGATGGACTAGGTTGACCTTATAATATTTTAGTTGATTTTCAATTGAAATTTATGTTATATTTTTGGTCAACCTAGTTCAAGACCTAGTGAATAATTGACCAAAAACATATAGGGTCAATTGGGTCGACCTGGTACAGTTGACATATTTGGAAGAATTTACGGTGAGATCCACCTATAAATATAAGATCATTTTATCATTCTTTATATATGCAATCAATATTTATTATTCACTCATGCTTCTTTATAATCTACTCTTCCACCATTCTACTTTAGGAGTCTTATCTTAGGGTTTCTACTTGGAGAATCTAGTCTTGTGGATAAGTCTTGGATGTTTTAGCCTTTCTTAGAGATCTTTACAAATCACAACCTCTTGTGAAGCCCTTTTAGCCAAGGTACAAATTGAGTCTTGATGGGTTCACATTTAGGTAAGTATATTTTAACCTTTTTTCCTCTTTTTAGTAGATATAAGTAGCATAAGTATTGGATCAAATAATATTACTCTTCATATTCAATGTATTAGGGTCTTACTCATACTTAGCTTAATTGAGATTCTCCTAAACATGTTTTGATTGATTTCCTAATCCCTCATATTATGCCAAAATCTTTGGTGAACACTAGATTATATTTACTTTTTTACTTATATATATATATATAAGTTAAATATTAAACCTATGATGACTTTAGTTTTATTGTATGATTGTGTTAGACTGTAGGCTTTAGAACCCTTCCTAGCATGGTGCATTATGATAAGTGATCCCCTAATAAATTCTAGTAGATCCCCATAATGGTCATGCTCCTACATAAAAAAATATATTCCCAATAATAAGTGTATGTATGATCTATCTTCTCCAATATAGGATTGATTTATAGACATGATACATTTCTAATTATATACATTCTTTCAAAAAGCTCACTTTGTTCTACCATAAATTGCCAAAACATAGTCAATAATCTTTGACCATTGAAGACTATATAAGCATTTTAAATCAATCCAAGATCATTTATAAAATATTATTCCACCTATATAACATCACCACATTCTTATTTTACTTTCAAACTGATCAAAATGACATAGGAACATCAAACATATTAGCACACATAAAACAGTTAGAGACCCTAAAAACACAGTCTTGAAAAATATTATTTTTAGCTCATGTAGAGATACTTTAAACACTTTTAATTAAAATTAATATTTTTTCCATGACCTATATATCATCATTTAATATATATAATATTGATTTAGATATAAACCATTGGTCTTACAGACCAATTTTTCAAGCCTCTCTTACAAACTCCTTACAAATATAGATAAGCCATTTTGGCTTCCATAAGTCAACTCCTTATATAAATTATTAACCTCCCATAAAGAATTTATATATCAAATAAATACAAAAAAATAATTTAATATTCATTATATTCTTCAACAAAGTGCAAATATCCTCCAACTCACCTACTCAGGACTGTCATGGTGAATCAGTCATGGTGAACATAAATTTAAACACATATAGAAAAAATTATATAAACTTATAATGCATGATTATGGTACTATGATACCTTAAAAATAACACCATGTTATTTATATACCATAACTCAAATAAAAATTATTTAATAACACTCTTTTAAGAAGCTCACTCAAATCTACTAGTCCACTAAAAAACATAGTCAACTTTTATAAAAAATAAGTTCACTTGTATAGATTTTAGTGAAGAAATTCCACTTGGAAGTTGTTCATTAATGAGTTTAATTCATATTTTTTTATATACAAATCTAAAACTATCAATATTTTGGTCTCTACATGCATTTCTTTGCTAACTTATTTTTATGATTTTTACAATAGTCAGAACCTTTGAATTTGATCTGCAATAAATTAAATTCTACAAATAGTTAAGACATGCCACCATTTGGATGTTATTATTAATGGAGTATAATACAACTTTGTATTTTACACCATTTTGATATGACCAATATCATGCATTCTATAAGCTCTTATTTGTTCACTGGTCTGTTATGCATACACAAAGTTAGCTTGAATTTGAATCCCACCAGCTTTATTTTTTAATACCAATGGTTATTTCCCAAAGCTTAAATTCTACTTTTTATGGAACATCATAGCCTTATAGAGGAACTTTTGAGGCTTATATATTGAACTAGGGATATCTTAAAGACACCAAATTTACAGGGTACCTTCTTGGCACTAAGAACAACATCTCCATATTTTAATTTGACTAGGGTTGACTTTATGAGTACCTAAAATAAATGCAAAAAATTGTCTACATTCATACATGTGTGATGGTCTTTGATGGTCTAGTCTTTCTTAGGCTAAAAGATGCATCTTTCTCTCTCCAAGTGATCAAATGACACATCAAAACTTCACCAAGACATATATGGATGCCTCAAAACCTCTTATTTGTCTTCATTGACCTACACATATGCCATATACTCTCCATGCTATCAAACAAAACTTATTTATCATTAATTCACAAGTAACTCATGCTCTTCTTGACATCAATAACAACCTAAGACATCAATGACCATGCTCAACAATCTTCCCCTTTGTCATTAATGATAAACAATCTCAGAATGCCTTCTTACCCATTTAAACTCCATCATTATGATATTTCTCCCCCTTTAACATTAATGACAAAGGGTCTTTTATAGTATTTCTAATTGATACTTGGACCTATTTTTTTTTAAAACCATGCCATGCATACCTGAAGTAACTCAAATAGGGTCCCCTTATCAAAATGATCACCTATAACTACTTGTCCTTATCTTTGACTAATCAACCTCTTGAACCAACATCCAAACTGACTTGACCTTCTTAAATTCCTTCATCTACAAGCTAACCTTTCACAATCTCTTGCTTACCCTTGGTGACCTAGAACAATGATAGAAAAGACCTTAAAACTCTTTCAAATCTTACCTAGATCTTTACAACATAGAGCTAAAAGTTCCCCCTTAGATCATGACCACATAGTCAACCAAGACTTGATCCTTGAATTTTTCCTCATAGATTCATGCCCATACACCTTATTAAACTTGATTGAAGACAACATCACCCATGGTGATCAACATACTTCATACCAATATATGAAGTTTTAGGGTCCACAAGACCACCTCAGATAGGTATGAACAACTTATATACTTTTCATAGCATCAAAAAACTTCCCTTCAAGCATCACAATCCATCATGGCTCAAATCACTACAAGGCACCTTCTTGGTTAACATACAATCATACTAGATTTTTACACACACATAAAATTTCCTTAAACTCCTAAGGCATACACATATTGAAATAGATTAACTATGATGAACCAAGTACATGTACAGAACCTCCATGATCTCTACAACATCATCATATGCATTAGACATCATAACTCAAGGCATAAGGGCTCAAACTCACTCCTGTAGCTTGGTCACTCATACACCGAAACCAAGTCATGAAGACTTGAACTTATAACACCTATGTGGGAACTCACCATGAAAAGAAATTCATGAAAATGATCCATAGGTATATCTATATCAACTGAAAACTCAACCTTCTTCTTAAAAATTGAGAAATATTGATCTTTTTAGACCAATCTCCTGAAGCAACTTACAACAATCAAATATTGTCAAAGCGTAATCAAAAACTTTTGATCATCTCCAGGCCTTAAGTTAAACCATACATTTTTAGCATGATATCTATTGAATAAAACTCTACACTTAATCCCTCTAACACACACTAAATTCTATAGTTCATGAAGGAGTCATTTTCTTCATGAAAATACACCTAAGTTTTGTAGTCACAAAATAATTTGAAACCCTCATACCTCTATTTTTCAAAATTTGAGCTTGATCTTCATATATAAGATAAATATGATAATATATAATGGGTCTAAAATATCAATAGGACCTTAATAACATTACCAATCACAATAAACGATCTCCTTAAGTGACCAAGAACACTACACAACTCACCAAGATACCCCTATCTATAACATCAAATTCTTCAAAATAAAGGATTTTCTATAGGTTTCACTCACTATCCTAATAAAATACCTCCACTTATATATGCTTCAAATAGTTCTCTACCACCTCCAATCATTAAACTATCTTAATAATCCATTATGGGTTATTTCCAACAAGATCTCTCCAATTGGGTCATTAAGAGGGTTTGAGAGGGTTTTAAACCAATTTTGGTGTTTAATGATTGTTCATATAGTATTGTCCTTGAAACTACCTCTCAATTCTTGGAAATCATTTCTAAGACACTTTTCCATCTCTCCCCAAGAGATTAGGACACCATGCAAAGTTTACACATGCCAATGAGCATAAAAAGTTCCTTCTTGGGTCTATAACTAATATACATAAGAGAACTTCAAACTTGTTTTCTTGCTTTCTCCTTTACCTCAGGGCCTGAAACTTCATTGAAATACTTTAATCAACCTCTTACACCTTTGATAAAACTCACATGAGCTCTAGACACCTTGAGAACTCAAATTGACATCTTATTAGGCCTCATTAGGTCTCTTTGTACACTAGGCCTAGGACTATTAGTTTATACATGGACCTTAGTAACACCTTAAAACCTCTTTTAGTACTCTAAACACATCATACCCATGTCATAAATCCTCATACCATGATTACACAAGATCACAAGCCTCCAATCCTGATCATGATACCTCATCATGCTACCTAAGGTCTTAAGACAAGGTCTATGAAAAGACCACTAAGGAATGACTTACACTTTTAACTCACTTTGAGAGTCATATGGCTGACTCAACACCTTTCTCACATGCCCTTATCATTACATTATACACCTTCAATCTCATACACATCCATGTACTCATCACCATACCTCTATAAGATATTTTCTTGCTTAAAAACTAAGCCATCAAATAGACATACTAGGTACCACACCACTTTTAACCTTCATGCCACTATAGATAAATTTTGAAACTCACTCTTAAACCAATTAAACTCATGCCATTCTCAACTATTGCCATAAAAAACTTCCACTCAAGATAAGAAACATCTTCCTTCAACCATTTTAGTTGACCATGTAGACCACCTTCAACAAGCTCTTTCTTTTAGCATGTCTTCAAAGTCCTTAGGTTTTATTTTTGACTTGGCTTAAATATAGTCCTTATTATTATTTAATCTTGCTAGTGCCATCATGGAGTCTTCAACCATGACCTTCACTAGCTTAGCCATCTTACGCTTATAGGATCACCTTTAAGCTATCAAGCCTCCTCCAATAGACCTAATCTGATACCAATTTTTGAAATAAAAACCACTAAGGGGGGTTTAATAAATCTAAAAAAATTACTTTTAATTCCATAGATCATTTATTAGTATTTCAAACCAATATAGTAATCAAGTAATGCATAAAGAAGCAATCACATATACAAGAAGCAAGATATCAACACATGAACACAAGAGATATGTGGGAAAACCTCATGGGGGATAAAAACCATTGAAAAATCACTTTTAATACTTTACTATAATAAATGGATCAACATTTACTGAGTCAGCAACCCCACAAGGAGATCCAACCCCTACCTAGTCAAGTACCCACTCAACTAGTCTTTAGCAAGCTCCAACTTAAAAGGAGGATCCAACCCCCTTAGTAACTTGGAAACAATTCATCCACTTCAAGTACACTTCTACAATATCCAACCTTTAAGGCAACTCTAACTCCATCTTGACTAAGAACCAACATAGCCAAGATAAGCTTGATCACCTCAAGACACCTTATTTTTCAACCAACAGATGGTGATCTCTTCTTCAACTCTTATATCTTATCTACCAATATTTCACTCTTTTTCATACACATATAACACACCTCTTATATATATATATATATATATATATATATATATATATATATATATATATATATATATATATATATATATATATATATATATATATATATATATATATATTTATGGTATCACAATATCAACCAACTCATTCAGCTCTCCTTGACCTTCTACCCCTCTCAAATAGCTTTCTAGGCTCACTATCTCAATTACCTCTTACTAGGCTCATAAGGTCAACTTAATTTGTAAAAACATGAAAAATTTATGTTATATGTTCATAATATTTTCTCTCCCATCCTATAACGTTCCTCCAAACCTTCTTATTTTCCTTAATGTGCTCTTGTATTTGCTTGCACTCTCATTCCATCAACTAGTCAAAATAGGCTGATACTAGGTCTATAACCCTTGATTTGAAGTAAAACTATGTTCTTCACTTCTCATGGATGAACCTATAATGTTATATGAATTTATTAAACATGATTTAAATAATTTTATTTCTCACACACACCTTTTTTTCTCCTCTAATTCACTTATCTTCACATTGTTTAACTAGCTCAAATAGGTCTATTATGCCTTATATTTATACTTGACTTTTGCTTTCACCCACATTGGTCAGCCAAAAACCTTTGCAAAATTTTATTACCATTTTAATTAATCATAAAACATGTTTTATATTTTAAAAAATCATCATATATGTCAGTCACCACTTATAGAGTCCAAAACCCCATTAGGCCTAATAGAGACATAATGCAATTAGGTCTTCTTCAAGGCACACATTACACGTAGAATTACTAAAACTCATATTTCCCTCAAAAAAGTTATTAAAATTTTTAAAAAATTCATTTGAAACCTCAATTTACCTCCTCCAATCTCAATAAGTCACACTTTATTTTCTCACCTCATGAAAGCTTCCTTAGGCCTTAAAGACCTATTAGGCCAAAAAACCCCAAAAACATAGTCTAAAAAGATATAGCTAAAACATACTGTAAAAACACTTTAAATTAATAATAAATATATGTATATAAATTTTATGACATAATGGTAATCATAAAATCCATTAGGCACCATTACTCAGTCTCCAAATACTTAGAAACATTCCTTTCAAAAACTCATTATGTTCTGCCAAAATAGATTCAAGGATCTTTGACCATTGACAACTATATAGGAACTTTAAATCACTAAAAAATAATTTATAATATATTATTCAACCTATATATCATCACCACATGATTTTTTTACTTTAAAACTGATCAAAATGACATAAGAACATCAAACTTATTAGCACATACAAAACTGTCAAAGACCTTGAAAACATAGTCTTGAAGAATATTGGTTTTAGCTCATGTAAGGGTACTTTAATAACTTTTAATTCACATTAATAGTTTATAAATGAACTATATATAATATTTAAATATATATAACATTTATCCATATATAAACCATTGGCCTTATAGACCAATTTTTCAAGCCTCTCTTACACAGTCCTTACAAAGCTAGATAAGCCATTTTGGATTCCATAAATTAGCTCCTTAAATATATTATTAACCTCACATTAAGAATTTATAATTAAAATACATCCCATAAAATAATTTAATATTAATTATATGCTTAAAATAAGTTAAAATATCCTCTAACTCACCATTATCACTCACTTACTCAGGACTGTCATTATGCCCAGTGAACCAGTCATGGTGAACATGATTCCAACACCTATAAAAACGCTTATATGAAATTTAAATTAATTATTATGGTACTATGAGACCTTAAAAACAACACCATATTATTTATATACCAAACATTATAAAAAATACTTTAATAACACTTTTTCACGAAGCTCACTCAAATCTGCCAACCCACTAAAAAACACAGTCAACTTTGACAAGAAATAAGTTAACTTGTATGGAATTTCAAGAAGAAATTACACTTAGAGGTAGTTAATTAAGTATTATAATTCATATTTTATTTTTATATCATACAAAAATTCTCAATATTTTGGTCTCTACATGCATTTATTTTCTCACTTATTTTTTGGTTTTACAACAATCAAAACCTTTGACTTTGATCTGCATTAAATGCACTTATACAAATATTTAAGACATGATACCACCTATAGTTTATTCTTCATGGAGTCTACTACAAAATTTTATTTTACACCAACTTGATCATACCATTATCTTGCATTCTAAAATAATTTATTTATTCACTAGTCTCTTATACATACACAAAGTCAACTTGAATTTGAATCTTAACAACTATATTTTTTAATACCAACGGATATTTTCTAAAGCTTAAATTCAACAGTATATGTCACGTCATAATCTTCTAGAGTAAATTTGGAGGCTTATATCTTGAACTAGGTATCTCTTCAAGACACCTAATTTGTAGGTTACCTTCTTGGCACTAAGAACAACATCTCCATATTTTAATTTGACTAGGGTTGTCTTTATGAGTACTCAAAATAAATGCAAAAACTTATTAGTAAATTCATACATGTGTGATGGTTTGTGATGGTTTAGTCATTATTAGGCTATAGGATGCATGTTTCTCTCTGTAAATGATCAAATGAAACACCAAAACTTTACCAAGACATCTATGGATGCCTCACAACCTCTTCTTTGTCCTCACTGACTTACACATATGTCATATAATATCCAAGCTATCAAACACAACTTCTTTGTCATTAATGAACTAGTACTTCATTCTCTTTTTGACATCAATGAAAACCTAAGACATCAATGGCCATGATCAACATGTTTTTGAAATATAAGACTTGCAAAGAAAGGTTAGTTGGAAAGACTCTTTGGGAAACATAACACTAGCAATTACTTGTGGTCCTAAAGTAATTCAAACATGGGTTTGGGGTATACCTACCACATCTCCATATGAATATACACAAGGAACTATTTGGTTATATCAAATGGAAGCTAAAATTGATCCAAGTCAACAAGGTTTTTCTTTTTCTCATGAAGTAAAAGTAAAACATATTCCATATGATAACATTAGTTCTACTACACATGTAAAGTGTGAGGAAGAACATATTATGTATCTTTCAACTTATCCAATCATAATTCAAACAATGTAAAAGGTCCAACTTAAGGTTTCCAAATACCAAGTGGGGAGATACCTATGACCATCCATTAGATGAGATCATAGGGTAGTCTCTTCACATATTTCAAAAATACCAAAATAATTAAAAACACATTCAAAAAATCTAGAAACATTTTTGGCACCTACATACTATATTTTATCCTTAACATCTATGTGTTTGTTTTATGTTAATGGATGGCATATCAGTTAATTCTACATAAACATGTGTCTCATGCTTCTACTTGAGTGTGATAAAAGCATACATAGATACATGAAATATTCATGTTTCAGATGTTGGGCCTTCTCTCTACTCATGGCATGTGGACATTTGGGGTATCCACTTCTATGATCATGATACTTCTAGGTTATATCATTTTATGGTCACTTTACATTATCATGTTCTGAGCTCATGTACATTCTTACACATACATTTATCCATGATTATATCTTACATGGGGTACTTGATATGCTATGCACTTGACATATTTTACTAACACATTTGATACATGGGATACTATGATATGTTTATGTTATTTTCTTATGCTTCCCTTTATGCACTTCCTTGAGTGCTTTGCCTTGTTATTGTCTTACTTATTCGAGCATTTAAATATGGTCCTTTGTTTGTAGGCCCCATGCCTATGTGTGATTTATTTGACATTTTTACATGTCATTAATTTTTGTATGGACATTTTAATATGTCATCCTTACTTTTGTGCACATTTGACAAAGTCATGTTATTTTAATTATGTGGCATTTAAACATGCCCCTTGTTTATGGTCTCCTAGAACCATTGTATGTTGAAAATATTTTGAGTGTTCTTGTGTGTGTGTTTGATTTTATTATTGAGCTTGTATTGTTACTATATAGATTTTTTTATGATATGTATCATGCATATTATGCCTTCATGTGATCACATTGTTCTATACGGTTCAATGCTACATTTACCTAAACATGTTCTTCTATATGATTCATGGTTATATTCATAGATTATTAATTTATCTATCATTTTGAGGTAAAGCAACTACCAATTTATATTCTTACCTCACATTAAAGGGTGGCATATTAGTGGGGCCATCTCATAGAGGCATGTTCTTCAGATTTGGCACTTATATTAGTTTCCCAGGTTTAGTCAGGGCATGCTTTGGAAGCATGTTTTCCACACATTCAAATTTATAGATTCAGTGGGGACATGCTTTGGAAGCATGTTCTCCATATATAATATGTGCATGCTTTGGAATCATTTTCTCCACATTTATAGAGTTTATGAATTAGATAAAGCACACATTTATATAATTCAAATTCACAATTATGGTAGAATTTTATAAATTAGTACCACTATTATACATAATTTTAGCATGAGACATATCTAAGGTACATATGCTATGTAATGTGCACTTAATATTACAAAATCCAAATCAGTTTTAGATTGTAAAACACTCTCAAGGACTATCATCACCCATCAGGTTGTACTTTTATGGATTTTATCAAACCAATCAACTATAATAGTTGGTTCACTTTTGGTACAGTTGAGGCGATTAAATCACTCAATATTTCTAAGTTTTCAAGTTAGACTTGATTGTATCATCTAACCTCACCATTTTGATAGTCTGAGTTGACTTGGATCACTCACACTCACCAACTTATAAGTATGATTGGGTTACATGGTTTAGATAATCTAAAAATTTTGGATGGAAACTCACCTTTTCTCCAAGGTTGGGGGCATCTACCTTTAAATATATCTCTCTCCCTATCTCCTTAGATATATGCACTTTACAGTTTATATATATATATATATATATATATATATATATATATATATATATATATATTTAATCTTAGTTTTAGAGCATTATAATGATACATATTTACAAATTAATTTTCCAATGGGCAAGGTAATTAAATTGACACATGGGAGTACTCCTAAACCTTATTTTTTCAATTTCAATACTTTCATTTTCAAATTATATGCACTAATTATGTATTGTAACATGATCTTGGTTGCAGGTCAATCAACATCAAAACACTCAAGTTATACTCAAGCAAAGGCAAGGTGTGTTATACACACCCAGTTATGCATTTCTTTTCATTTAAACCAGTGATTTCATTACTAGATTAAAAGAGGAAAATTTGGATGATATTTATGGATTATATATCACCTCAGTCTTGTACACTTAGAAAACATAGACCTTGGTGGTTCCTCTTAATTCTAGACATTTTCTACTTTTTTAAGTCTCGCATCTACTCTATTACATGCCCCTTAGCCTATCTCTTGGTCTAACCAATCTTATGTTGATGATCCAGACCTTCTATCTTTCCTAGAATGCTTAAAACATATTTATCTTCCATCTCTATAAGTTCTAAGTTAGTACTTGCATTCATGTTCCCTAAACACTAGCATCTTGAATAAACCCCTATGTCAATAGAGGTTTCTTGCTTTGATACAAATTTCTAATGCCCTAAAGTCAACGAATTTGAAAATAAAATGTATCCTAATGGTTAGCCTAAGTGTTTTAATGTGAGTTATTTATTTAAAATGATTGATATAAATACAAGATCAACCCTCATTCATTCCTCACCTAGAAACTTCTTACCTACTCACCAAGTAACTTAAAAAAGGAATTCAATAAAGCATTCAACTGAGAAAAGATTCCTTATTTTCTCTTATTTCCATATTAGTCATAAAGACATCACATGCACAAGTTTTAAGTACTGAAAGAGCATCCCAAGAGCTATATTTTCTATGTTATAAGATAGGTAATTGTTATACTTGCTTTGCACATATTTCATGACTCACACATAAGCCAACACATAGGGGAGAACTACATTAGTCTTAGGACCTCTTTGAAGTATTGGTTATGTAGGTAGCACTCATTAATAGAGGGGTCTTTAGGATTAGCTTGATAATGTGTGCCCATTAACCTATTTGCTCCCAAGGTCACTATGAAGATGAAGAATGAGGATTTTGAAATTTAATGAGGAGTGACAGTCTATGACCTAGATCTAAATGCACTAGAGTGAAGGTAAAGACAAAACCAAAAGCATCCATGTGGTTGCATCTTTTTCTAATAGGTATTTCTTATAGGACCCTTACATTAGGTTTAGATAGTAACATCGATGCAACCATCCAAGTTTGACACTAGTGTCTGTAGCTCTAGAAGCATCCAATCTAGAATCTGACAACTATTCCAAAATCATCTTTCAATCTGATTCCTACATGTTCCAGACCTAGAACTACACTAGCATCAAAACTAGTTAAGTACATTATTTTTTTGTTAGTTTTATATCTAGCATAGTTGTACTTATTATTTATATCCTATCTCAGTTTAATGAATTCAACCTATTTTATATCTAAGTTTATTATCTAATTGTCCTATTAAAAAGATATTTTTTCATCCCTATACTTTAGGATATATCTACCCCATTTAACCCTAGATAACCCATATCTAAAAATTTAAGGTTAAATAGAAATGTCTACATATTCTAAATATAAAGATCCCAAAATGTCATGGAACATTTTGGGCTCCAAAAAAATTGCCCCATATCCCAATATCATATCTCTAAGTTATGTCATGGGTAACTTATCAAAGTTAATCACTTACCAATGCATCACATAATATAAATGATCTAAGGTTCCTATAGATAAATAAAAACCCTAGGTGCTTCTTATAAACTAAAAATTATGTGGAACCTAAGTTTTTTATATAATGTTGTTTGAGGCTTGGGTATTTTAGGGATACCCCTCACTTCACTAATAATAATGAGTTTGCTTAACCAATAATGATATATTTTTGTGAGTTTTAAAATTTCTAGAACACAATTTCTAACAAAAAAAAACTACTTGCAGGGGAGATTGGGTAGAATTGGGGAAAAACGTTTAATGTTGCCACTTTTTGATCACCAAATCTCAATTGGGTGAGGTCTAAGCACACGATGGACAATCATAGAGAGCCTTGAACTGTTAACAATTTTTTAGAACACATACATGGAAAGTGCTTTAATATCATATGTTAGAAACCTACTTGCACATAGATTAAACTAGAAATAGAAATAGAAAAAAATATGCACCAAACTAAAATAAGATAGAAATATTTTATTGAAATAAAAAAAGCATACTATAAAGTGTTGACAGCCTCTTCGAGAGTTAAACCTCTTTTGATCATGACTCAATACAAAATATTAAATAGATGAAATTTCCTCTTACACAAACTCTTTATTTAAATTAATCTACTCAAGACATCTACTACTTCTCATACAAGTGAGATATATACAAATAGCTAAAGGGATGAGTTAAAAATCATATGCATCCAAGATTTTATTAATAAGATTTGATACACACTAAAAGAGTTGGGATGAAAGGGTCTTAACACTTTAAACATTATAGCACATATGTTGTGCATAATTAAGTCTGAATCTATGTTTTTTTAAGGTAGTTTGCATAGGAATAATAACCTTTTTTTCTTACTTATATTACAACAATCATTCCCCATAATATTTGTATCCTTATAATCAATTTATTATACTTCAATAAATGGATGTGTTTGGGTTGATCTTATATAATATTGAGGATTTATTTAAATTGATTCAATATCAAATGCAAACATGTCATCTATATATTCCCCATGACCTATTAGTGTTAAACTTAGCTTGGAAAACTTCTCATAAATGTTATCAACTCAGTAATCATTATCTTTGTTAGCATTGCTACTTCACCAATTTCAATTTTTTCCACTTGTTTTATTTAAATATATTTTTATGGTGTCATTATAGTTGGTTGATTCTTATTCAAGTGAGACATGAATATTATTTTAAGGGTCAATCATCTTGAAAAATATAAATGGCATATCATCTATGGGACATGTAAAAATAATTCCCTCATGCATGAACTTCAAACATTTATGTAAATAAAATGGAATAGGTCTCATGTCATTGGTCCAAGGTCTTCCAAATAAAATATTATATATTGCATCATTAGAAATAACTTGATATTTCATAGATTTTTTTTGGAGTGATAAATTTAGTGTGATTTCTCCCTAATATTTTATTTCTTAGTTTTCAAATCATTTTATGATCATATTTTAATTAGTGATTGCTTGTCTTCCAATACCTAATTTTAAAAAAACTTCACTACAAATATTTAATCATGAAACATTTTCAACAAGTACTCTTTTGATCTCTATATTGTTGATTAGAATTTTAATGTACAAGGGAAATGTTGTTCAATTACATATTTCAAAAGTATCTCATCATTATCACAAGTAATTACATTCTTACCATATTTAAGATATTTAGCAATAAAAACAAAGTGAGATGATTAAGTATCACTTAGAAATTTTTTGTCCTATAATGCTTTGTAAAAAATATTTTTATACACATTGGGTTTAATAAGTAAATTAATGATAGATATCTTTGCATGATTAATTTAAAAATAATCCATAATATCATAATATTTTGTGACATTAAACCTAAGCTTAGCATCTTGAGGGAGATTAGGAGGGACATTTTAGTTGTTCCCACATTGGCATTGAAGAAGATTAGGAGAAAGTATTGCATTGTTTTTCTTAATCCTTAATTGCATAGTATGGTTCACCTCATAATAATTAATCATAAATTAGGAAGCATTTATATTTTAACAAGACATGTCTACATACGGCATTAAGGCTTTTCTATCATGAGAAAAGGGGGAACGACATATACATGAGGAATTATCACAATTGCAATAAACCCTAACTTGTCTTAGAAGAGATTATAACATATTATAATTTTCTATTAAAGATATATATTTAAACATGAATAATAGAAATTTATACAATGAGAATAACATGATACACAACAAGATACACATGCTAGGATTATACCATTTAAATGTAAATATTTGAAAGAATGACATAGTAGAAATGCATATAAGATTTTTATTGATCAAAATAATATGCCTATCCATAATTAAAGACTTATTTTTTTACAATATGTATGTATGTACGTATGTACATATGCATGCATATATGTATGTATGTATGTATGTACATATATCAACAATAAATCACTAGGGTTTGAATGATATGACTCTAAACAAACCCCTATGAAGAGACACACAAGCAATCACAATCTGGACAAGCATGTAAGGCTTTGAAAATAAAATTTTACAAATTTAAAAATGACTTAGGGCCTAGAATCAAGTTAATAGAATCAAAGGATGGTAGATCTAAGAACACGCAATGGAATAAACCATACAATAAGTAAACATACTTAGATTTGACATTATTTGAATTAATATCTAACCTTATGGGAGGAAGAACATCAAACAACCCTTAAAAAAATCATATTCGTCACAATATGAAGTGAAGTTAACCCTAGAAGGATAAATATCATGCAAGGAAATAAAATTTCACCAAAATTTAATATAAATAAATATATTTCAATCAAATTGTAACACAAATATCAATAAACATTTAACTAAGCCTAAACAAATGTAAAATAACAAATGAGACCTAAATAATTTTCCAAAAACTAGAGAAACAAAGACAAATGAGAATTAAGAAATGTATCTTGAATATCGATAGATCTAAAGATAGTTCTTAAATTTTGATAGTGAAAATCATCGAGAATCTTAAAATATTTTGGTGAATGATCTTATCCAAATTGTCAAGTTTCATTTATGGGTGCTAGAACCATTCTGATAAGTGTCAAGCAGGTGCAAACTATTTTAATGACTATATTCATAAAATCTAAGGCTCTAAAACACCTTGTTAAATTTTCAAAAACTTAACACCAATCATTGGAAAAACTCACTTATTATGCTTGCCCTAATTAGGAAACTATACCTAAAATGATAAGGAAAACAATGTTGTTTGGGCTGCATTACAATAAGGAACAGTTGTGTTTTCTTGATATTTTTTAGGCACCTCAATAGTGTATAATATCAAAAATAACACTTTGATAAATGCAGTAATTCATAAACCAAGAAAACTAGTGCATTACAACATGCCACTAATATGAAATTCAATGTTATAATGAATTCTCTATTAAATACTTGCTTGATTTCCTTAAAATGTTTATAAATGCTTAAATGATTTTGTTTACAATAAATACTAGATGTTTTTTATATGATGTAAATACTTATATGAATTAATATTAATTTGTATTTATATATGAATTTAAATCAAAGATCTTATTGGCACACATTCTATCATCAAATAGTCAAAAAGGTGAAAAATACAGGACCACAATACATGAGTGCACCCTAACAGAGTGATACCATACTCAACCCTATAAATGTATCAAATATAATTTTAGGGGACCACCATAAGACCTAGAAATTAGGAAAAATAAATGGATAAGTGAGAAAAAGTGGGATAGAACAACAAAATGCATTAATAATGCATAACTTGGTCTAATAATTGATAAATACATGTACCTTAGAATTATGCAATTTAACAACTAATAAATGCCTAGGGGTCATTTTAAGGTTTCTACATAGAGTGAATATATATTTTATCTTAACTTGTATATCATTTTCCTTTTAAAAATATAATCATAATATGAAAATAAAATGTTTTGTACTATGAGGAGTTAATAATTGAACATAGATAATAGATGTCATATGACATGTTCATAAAAATGTTAATTTTAAAATAACATGGGATTAAAAGTTATTATATAAGCCTCACATTATAATATAACTTATACTCAATAATAGTTAGTAAATTCCAATCATGATATGACATAGTGCTTATAACAATTGGATATGTTATTTGCATGTTTCAGACCAACTTGATTTTTAGTGCATTTAAAATAGTTAAATTAAATCATTTAAAAATCTAATTTTATTTTCAATTAAACATAAAAGAAACTATAGATTAATCACACAATAATAATACTAGTTATTTTAATAGTCACTCCCTAAATATTTCCAAAATTTAATCCTTGAATGATGTTGTTTAAAGGGTGATGTTTTGGTGGTGGATTATTGACACACTCCCCAATTTAAACTAGATCTTTTATGGTGATTTTAATATGATTGAGTATAGGGAAGATAAAGAGATGCTCCTCTTGATGTGGTGATGTGTTGGAAAAAGAGAGGCATCATTCATCATGTGTAGTAAACATGGTTTGTCTAATCCTAATCACCATCGATGGCTCCCTGCCACTTCCCTATGGGTCAGTTGGTCCAGTAACAGATAAGATAGTAAAAACAAATTTATAAATCCTTGTCTATAGAGAAGGCCTTATTTACCTTTACCATAAATTTTGATCACCTTCATAGTGTTATCCCATGAGCTATTATTTCATACCACCTCCCTATCAAATTTAAAGATGAGTGGCTCATTCCTCAAGTCAAGAAATATAAAAATCAATTATATCTTAACAAATCACACTTATAACATACTTGGACTAGGAATCACATCACTTATATTTGGAAAGTGGACTTGGATAAAGTGGTGGGAATATACCGTTTCTCAAACTACTTATTTTCTTTACATGTTACTGATTTTTTCTACAAATTCCATGATGCCTCATACCATGAATACCTCAGGTTCTGACAAGAACTTGAATTATCTCCATTCCTTGAGTATTGATAAAAGGATAATTCCAAATAGAGACAAACTTAAATTGCAACATCATTCTCAAGCTTTTGGTGCTCAAATAGATCTCGTATGTTATGGTTGAAGATAGGAGATAAGACTTCTGAGGAATTTTTTGCACTCTTATATTGTGTACAAATGATAGATCAAGTGAAGGCTATCAAAAATGCTAACAAATGCCTCACTCATCTATCAAATATTCTGTGAGCTTTTTTCTCTCACTACCATGGCATTTTTTCTCAGCCATCTACACTTGCCCATGAAGATGCACTCATGAAAATTTTGCAAGTTGTTCCTTGAAAATTTACTAGAGTCCCACAAGTGGCTTGAAACCACCTTCTTTTCATTTAATAAAAATCTAGGAAGCCATTAAAAACATGGAATTTGATAAATCACTATGAATTTATGGGTTTCCCTATGAATTCTACCAAGTTATTTGGAATATTATTGGTCTAACATTACATAGCTTATCTTGAGGTTGTTTAGACCAATTCCCTTAGCAAACTCATCAATCAAAATAACATTAAGTTTATACCCAAGACTAGGGACTTATAGTTCATTTCCAACTAAAAGCTAATAAAACTTCTAAATGTAGCTTATAAGAGCATTACTAAATCACTTGCTCTTAGGGTTAGACATTTATTTCCTCTTAATGTCCACCGAGAGCAAACTAGATTTTTTTGCATTAGATACATCTTAGATAAAATTATAATTGTCTAAGAATGGATGGAATGGATTTTATCTTCATAGAAAAAGGATATGTTCATCAAAATTGATTTTGAGAAAGCTTAAAATCACCTTCAGCCTTTCCATGTTAAAGGATCTAGGGTTTAAGTTAAGGTTTGTGCAAATAGTCAAAATGCTCTTTTAAGATGCATGTGTTTGCATCTCCATTAATAAATTTTAATCTAAATAATTTTGTTTGTTTAGATATTTTTTTAAAGGTTTCCCACTTTTTCCCTCCTTTTATATTTTTATTTTTGAAATATTCATCAAACTCCTAGCTTACTACACATATATAGGTTCAGTTAGATGCATTACCCTTCCCAATTTTTGAAATCAGATGGGTAATGGCCACTTTTTTGACGATTAATTTCTCAATTTGATTGTCGAAGAGACATCAATTAAAAAATCCATGGAATTCTTAGATATATTTTCCATGGCTTGTGGTTCTTCTATTCAATGGATGAAAATGTAGTGGCTATAGACAATCTAGTTCTAAATTACCATGGTGGTTACAAAAGTATAAATGATACTAGATTCAACCTAGTGAACATTTTAAGTTCTTAGGAATCCCCTTAGCATTCTAATCCTCTCCTTTTGTTATTTTTAGTTATGTCATCCAAAGAGTGTAAAAAAATTTGTGGTTTGGGTTACCAAACACCTTTCTCTGGCAGGCAAGTCCTAGGTATGTTCTAAATTTTTGGAAACAACTCATGGATATTATTTCTCATGTTGGGCTCCCTCTTTGGTGGCCTATGCCAGACTTGAAATATATATTAGAGGATTTATTTGGTCCAAATCTAAATTCTCTAAGGGATATGACAAGGTAGTAAGGGATATAGGTTACAGACCTAAAAAACTGGGATGGCTTGGCTTTTTGGATGTTAAAATCCAAGGTCCCTTTGTGCCAAATGGATCATTTGTTTCTTGGAAGGAGATGAATCTTATAAAATCCTACTTAGAAATTTTATTACTCAAGGAAACCCTATAGACAATAAACCCTGTAATGGTCTCAAACTTTAATCTCTTTTGCTCACCCAGGTCCCAGTGGAAATTGTGGGTTATTTTGTTGTTTAGATTATTTGAAAATCTTAGGAACTACTCAAGACTCACATGGGATGGGAATACCTTCAGATATGTGATTTATTTGAATACACATTCTATATGGTGGTATCTATTTATTTCTTACTATGGTTTCATGTTTTCCTTGGTCCATTGTGTCAAAATATTATGTCTCTTCAATTAAAGCATTAGGAATATCTCAAAAAAATTAAACGTTCATAGGATTGGATTCCATGGCATATCCTTCATGATAAGTTTTAGCTACAAATTAATGAATAAGAGTCAATTATGGAGGTGTAATATGCCATGCCAACTAAGCACCTTCATTAAATTGGCATGAAGATGCCCTTCGAATGGTGGACAAACTATAAATCACTATTGATACCCCTTTTCACTAATACAAAACATAGTTTGGTTATCAACTTCTCTCTCTATAGCACATTCAAGTGGAATCTTTAAATACTTTCTATAAATTCAATTCCTTTGAGTAGGTGTGAAAACATAGGTTTATTAGAATATGGATTGCCATTAGTGAACCCAATCATGATAACTTAATTCGGTGCATCATCCACCACGGTCTGCCTATAAGAAATTATTTGGTTTACTTTTGTTTGGCCCACCCTATTTGTGTAGTTTTCTAACACCCAGTGTCTCTCAAGCATATCTTTTGGTTTTGAAAATATGCTCAATTTTCCTAAAAATATATTCATACTCTCTTTTAACCATTTCATATGGAGTTTTTTTCTTATAAAATGGTGTTGCTAGGGGATTCAGCCATGATACTTTCACATTACACTCAAATTTGGCATATGATTTATTCTTAAACTCTTTTTCAATTATGGAAAGAAAGGAACAATGCAAGTTTCAATCACACTACTATGGAGAATATTTTTCTAGTTACTAATAAGGTTCAAGTGATATCCAATGTGATGTTATAATTAAAGTCTAGGCTGAGAAATTCCAAATAGAGGTGGATCACTTCCAAACTCTATTGGACTATGGGGGTGTACCCCTTACACTATCATTCAAGTTCCTCCAGATTTACCTCACTATCAATCACCCCCTTGGGGGTGTGGCTTTGGTGCTTGAGGAGGCACCAATCATGCATTAGGCACTGTAGTGGCTCCACACATTCATGGTGGCCCTCATCGATTCACACTTTACATGGTGGAAATGGATTTTCTCATTCACACACTACTTGTTAGAGGGCTCCACAACAAGGGAAATCCATCACTTGGCTCTCACTATTTTTCCTACTAGCTAAAATCCTATTGAAGAAGAAAATAAATGAAAATCAAATGATGGTTAGAATCTTGTACATGATTCAATGAATCTTCTCATTGGTAGTGGTTGGGGGGTTGGGGTGACAAACCAGATGATCCTCCACCCCCCCCCCCCACCAACCTTTGCTCATTGCTATTGTGGCTTAGTTTTTGCTTTATTGCTTAGGTGTCTATTTGGTTATTTATTATGCTTTCTTTAGTTATACCCCCTTTTATTGAAATAAAATTTTCTATATTTTAATTAAAATATTTAAATTTTAAGTTAAGATCATAGTTCTCTATCATGGGATAGAGATGATGTTTATGAGTGTGATCTCATCCATTCACCTTTTTTACGAATAAAAATGTAGATGGTTTTATTATTAACAAAAAACATAATTTTCAAAAAGTAAAAAAACTTATGGGTTGACCTTTTCCATACAATCTTATTAGAACATGAAAATAGGGTGCTCATCTAGTGACTCCTTTCCCTTACAACACTAGAAAATTTTAAGGAAAAAATATAGAGACCATGGATAATTTTTACATTATAGTATTAATCATTAATGTAAGGCATAAAATTCAATCATGATGGTAAAATAATGTGAAACAATAAATTTAGAAAAAAACATTGAAATTTTTAGGTAGGTCATCAAGAGAGAACCAACTTTGAAAAGAATGATCTTTAGATAATCCTCATGATGCAAAACTAGATTGAATTCATGTATGCCAGTCACAAAACTTCAATGGCCTTCCTCTCCCACACAAGAGGATCAGGAAATATATTTAGGAAGGAGAGATGTAGGGGCAAGTGTTATATAAATACCAAAAACTACATAAGAGAAATGTAAGGATAAATGTCATGTAATCACCTAAATTTTCACTAATTTTATTAGAACCATAATAAAAAATAATGTATCTATGAAGGTAAATCACTAAAGGTTAAGCATGATATAACTAATAAAATTGCCATTGATACTCCTCAAACCATAAGAATAAACAATGTATCTAGTAAGGTGAATTTTTAAAGCTTAAGCATGATATAATCACAAAAACTACCATTAATAATCCTTGTCAGAAGTAAACATTAATAATTTCCTTTTTGAATTTTGTTAAAATGACTTGCGAACAAAAACATAGTAAGAGAGGAGGATGAAGATGCAAGAAGAAAGGTGTTTATAGGGTTTAAATCCAAAACGCATTAAATATTTGAAGGATTTTTGAGACATGTTGATATTCAAATAGAATCAAATCCAAAAAACCTTACTCAACTCTCTATACCAGTGTTATTCATTCCCATATTGTGACCCTCAAGTTGGTGGTAGTGTCCCTTCTAGATGGGTAAAGGGAAATTCCCTCGCTTGGCACTTTCAATTGATCCCACTAAGGAAGATACAACAAAGGATAAATATAAATAAAATGAGGTCGATGGTTAGGATTTTGTACATGATTTTACATATCCTCCTACTAAAAGTGGTTAGAGGGGATAGTGTGATAATCCAAATGATCCTTCACCTCTATCGCCCATTCTCATTGTTGTTACCACTACCTAGTATTTTGTTGTGGTTTGTTGGTTCAAACTTTTATATATATTTTAGTTGGTTATTTGTTTTATCTTTTTTGGTTGAAAATTATTCCATATATAAGTTGATTTTGTAGTCATTCTTGGCATTGACTGATGTGTTTTATCAAAGTGTGATACCATCCACTAAATTTTTTGTATGACTAGCTTGTAACACATTATACAATTAATATATGGAATAAATTTTCAATTAAAAAAAAACTAAAAAACACCCCACTTAATGATGTATATTTTTACAAGTTCACAAGTGTCATTTCTAAATTCTAAGGACTTTCAAGACAAACTAGTGAAACTTGATCCTCACTTACCCCAAGTCACATGCACATTAACTCGTACTTATATTATTGGTGAGGAAAGCCTTGAGTGAGTTCCAAGTCCACAAAATGTGAAGAATGAGATGTGGTCTACTATGTTTGGGCTACATAATATGAGTCCAAACTCATTTTACATAGAAGGTCCTTATGCCTCAACATATTATCTTGCATCCTTAATGATTGGGGGGCCTTAGCATAATGGAATCACCTAAGAAAAAGAATAAGGTGATCTTGACCTAGCATTGGGTTTCCCCACAATCCAATAAATTTTGCAAAATATAAAAATCAGTGCTACTCACATGAGGATCAAGTGATATAAATAATGAGCAAACTGTCAAATGTTGCATATTACATGAGCAAAGTGGAACCACATAATAACCTAGTTATCTTTAAAAATTACATCTTATATTATTTCCATTAGAACTATCTTCCACAAGTGAAAATCTAAGCCTCGTTCCTAGTCTATAACATAAAAGTTTTGATTTTATTAGTTCCAGATAATACATTAAGATTTCAAACAATTAATATCATTTGGTTAGGCTAAAATTTTTTATTCATCTTCAATATTTTTGTAATGATTTGTGTATTATTGGAACAATTAATGGTTAAGTGGTATTATTTATGTACCTTTAATACATTAAATTACATTGGTTAAATAATAATATATTTTATTATTTATCATGAGTTTATCATCGTGCAAATAAATAATAAAATATATTAAATGATTTAGAGATGTTGGAATCATTAATGTGGTGGTTGAAAAAGTCATTTATAATGGGTAGATTGCCTTTCCTATATAATAAAGAGTTTATATTATAAGATGGAATGAAAAAAGAAGTGAGAGGAAGAAAGACTATATTGGGTACTTGTTAGTTTCCCATAATATGAATAATTTTAATGATTTTTTTACATCTTTGAAAGTTTTTCCATGTGTGTGTGTGTGTGTGTGTGTGTGTGTGTGTGTGTGTGTGTGTGTGTGTGTGTGTGTGTGTGTGTGTGTGTGTGTGTGTGTGTGTGAGAGAGAGAGAGAGAGAGAGAGAGAGAGAGAGAGAGAGAGAGAGAGAGAGAGAGAGAGAGTTCAAATTTGCTTTCATTATTTCATGGTGAATGTCTTTGTTATTGGTCTCATATCTAGATCTGGTGTTTGTATGCAATCGTATTGCTTATTTTGTCATGGTATCAGAGCCAATTGATGTGTGATCAAGTGACAAGATCATAAATCAAAGTTTTTAGCTTGTGTTCAAGTCTAAATTCATCCATTTTTCAAGCCATGGTATGTTCATGAAAATTTTCATACTTATTTTTCTATAAGAAGTAAGTTATTCTACTTTTTCCTCTCTTAAAAGCCTATAAATCTCAGATCTGTGTAATTTTTTATATTTTAAGCCTATTTTCATGTCATAGATCTAACTAAGAATCTTAAAATGGGTTATAAATATTTTTTTAAGCATTAAATTTTTTAAGATTTTCTTATTTTTTAGACTATATGTATGAAGGTGATTGAAGTTCTTTAGTTGCAGATCTAACACTTACAAGGAGTTGTAAATATTAAGAGAGCTAACAAGTGAGCGAATCAGTGCTTATATATAAGCACTGATTCGCTCACTTGTTAGCTCTCTTAATATTTACAACTCCTTGTAAGTGTTAGATCTGCAACTAATATATATATATATATATATATATATATATATATATATATATATATATATATATATATATATATAATTTTACAATAAATATCTATTCTGGTCACTCTATTGGCTTAGTTTGACCATTCTCAAGTATTTTTTACTTTTATTTCACTTGATTTAGACTGTTATAGCTCATTTCAATTTTTTCCTGTCTTCTCAAATATCATTTTTAGCATGTGTGAGCTAAAAATCAGTGAAAGATCTGATTTTGGGTAATAAATCTCAATTTTGATTATTCCATTTACTTAGTTTGGCTATTTCTAAGTAATTTTGATATTTGCTTTACCTAATTTGATCTCCTACAATTTTTTTTTAATTTTTTTCTCTCCTCCCAAGCATCATGCTTCAATTTGTACAGCCATAGAAGAAGAAAAAAATAAAAATCATGTATTCTCAGTCATTTTCTGATATTTAAAGGTTGACTTCATATTTTCTACAATATTTAAGCCTGTTGGAGTCATTCTCAGACCCTGAAGAGCATCAAAAAGAAATATATTTTATTTTATTTTTTATTTTTACTTCTACATGGGTGCTATAGTATGCCATAATAGTAGTAGGAACATTAAAATATCACTTTACAGTTAAAAAAATCATAGATCTGGGTCTACTAGTAGTTTTAGATGGTAATTTACAAGTGTTTTCAAGCTTTAGATCATTAAAAATAGATGTCTAGAGCTCCTACTCTCCACTTCTATCATGGTTCTGTATAAAACATGCTACAACAAGAAATTAATAGGTATGTTAATTTTTTAATGTAAATATATTAAAAATAAATCATTTATTTAATTTACTTTATTCCACCCAAGTAGTGGACCCCACTTAAGTTTTTTAAAAATGTTTTTTTTTTCAAAGTTTAAATAAATGCTTGCATTTAATTATGAAAGTATTTAATTATGGTTTATTTATTTTTGAAAATGAAATTAAAAACTATACCAAAAAAATATTAAACATAAGACATAAGTTAGTACTTAGTGGGTGAGTTGTAATTAGCCAATTTTCTATGCAAGCACATGGTCGGCCCATGTGTGTTGACTTGTATTTTACAAAAAATAAAAATAAAAATAAAATAAATTTTTTTTTTTTTCTTTATACAATCATGAGATACTTATTACATGCATTTAATATTTTATTTATTTTTTAATCAAAATTAATTAAATCATGTAGCTTGCATGTGAAGTCTTGTATTAGACAAAATAAAGTTTACTAGTATTTTTTTAAAAATATTTATAGATCCTAGGTCCTTAAATTAAATATCAATCCCTATATATTTTTTTTGATCAAAATTAATTAATTATTTTTAAATTAATTAGTTAAAAAATTTAGTTATTAGTTGTGCAAAATCTCACGTGTGAAGCTTGTAATGCTTTCGACACTTTTGACACCCTTGACTTGTCATATTTTTTGTCAAAGATGGTCATGTGACTAGTCGATATTTATGTTTTTACACCTTCTAAACATATTTGGATGGTATTTTATTTAATTTTAAACCTCGTACTATTGATTTTATAACAATTTATTCAAATAGTGTAATTTGTGACACTATTTATGATACTTACGACACTTACAACTTTCACTTTTATTGTAATTATTTATGTTTTTGAATTGTTTTGAAATCAAATAAATTGGATAGTTTAATTTAAACACTAGACTATGTGTATTTATTACAAAATAAATTATTATATTAAAAAAAATTCTTTCTAAAACTTTTTTTTTTTGGTTTAGTATAAAATATAAACTTGTACTGTCAACTTTAAAAAGGAAGGAAAAATATTCATGACTCAAATTATAATATAGAATTATTCCTTATAATATATATAATATTTGGTTAACTTATTATCAAATCATTAGTGAATTTACTGTATGTGCATCACATAACCTACTTATTAAATTTAACATGCTTAATTGCAAGCTTACATATATTTGTATTAAAGGTTGATTCAAAAATTGTGTGCAATAAAGCTAACCCTCATTTATAAATATCATGTTGGTATTTTGATTCATCTAACCATCATTAGGATATATATTTCATAAGATGTGGGTGTTATTTCTAGATTCATGTAGGATCTATACTGGGATCATTGAAAATTAGCAAAGCAAATATTTTGGTATATAAAAAAGATTATAAACTTTGGTTTATATAATTTTTTCTTTAATTATACTAATATATTTGGTTATTGTGATGTTAACCATATTATGATGAGTTTACTTCTAGATATATGTTTATGTTTGGTGTAGGTGTTATCACTTGGAGCACTTTATGTAGAAGTTGTTAAACAAGTTTTATGGCTATGAAGGATGATAGAAGAACATCGTGTGGAAGTTCCTCATTATAACAACCTTCTTGGTGATAGTCAAAATTTTATAACTTTGATGAAAAATCTAATGCAACATCAAAAAATTAAAGCCTATGGAAGTTCATTCAATGTTGGACTTATCAAAGTTGCTATTGAGGGGGAGTGCAGATGACAATATCACTTCCTAACATCCATGTGGGTCATGTGTTTCTTTCTATTTATATATACTTCTTCTTATTGTAAAGCATTTTAATATATCACTTTATGTGATTTTGATAAACTTCATATGGAAGTCTACATTGTACCCTACACAGTATCATGGAGGTATTTATGTTATAAAAGACTCCAATATGTTTGGTTGATTATTCATAAGAAATTATGGGATGTATTCTCACAATAATGTTAGCTTAAACTCACTTTAAGTGGTTTAGGATAACATAGTGTAATTCATTTAAACCTATGGGCACATAGTGCAAAACCTTTAGGTGCCTATGGGGACATAGTGTAAAACCTTTACATGCCTATGGATGTATAGTGTAACTCCTTTAAAGGTGACTATGTAATTTTTGTTATATAGTGTAATATCTTTGGGTATCTATTATTGTATAGTGTAATTCCTTTAAAGGTGATTATGTGATTGTGGTTGCATAGTGTAATACCTCTGGGTGTCTATAATTAAATAGTGTAATACCTCCGGGTGACTACGTTTACATAGCATAATTTCTTTAAAGGTGACTATGGCATGATGAAAGATGTTTCCTTTGATTATTACCTCTTAAAAATCATCATATATGGTTCATAGAGTGTAAGTTTATTATGTTGTTACTTACTAAAAATCACCATATATCCCAACTTAACATTAAGGGGGAGTATTGGAACAATTAATGATTAAGTGGTATTATTTATGTACCCTTAATACATTAAATTATAGTGGTTAAATAATAATATATTTTATTTTTTATCATGAGTTTATCTTCATGCAAAGAAATAATAAAATATATTAAATGACCTTTAGAGAGGTTAGACCTATTAATATGGTGGTTGAAAAAAGTCATTTATAATAGGAATATTACTTTTCTTATATAATAAAGATTTTATATTGTAAGATGAAATGAAAAAAAGAAGTGAGAGGAAGAAAGACTGTATTGCTTGTTCTGTCATGTATAGAATCTAGTCTTATCATGGCTTCTAAAGTTTCTTAATATAAACTCTTGGGAAATGATCCCATGGAGTGATGACACTTGAAAATTGTAAACATGTGCTACTATATAAAATGTGGAGTTATTTGTAACCAATTGATCTTGTAAAATGCAATATTTTACCCTATAAGAGCCAAGTTTTAAGGATTTCACTTGAAAATTTTATATTTGAGAAAAATCTCACCACATATTAGTTTCCATTTGCAATAAAACTCCCTAAAACTTAACATCGAGTGTTGCAAAATTCTAGCCCCTTTCATGAGCAACCACTGAAAGTTTCCAACTAAAAACATGGCCACACCACAATTTAAAGCAGTGATTATGTTTATTCTTGTATCACACCTTGAACTTACCATAGGATAACCAATAGAGGATAAATAGAAACCAAAGTCCATGTATGCACCCAATTTTTACATGGTGCGATATTTTGTAAGAAAAATTGATGATGATACAATGATCTCTGTAAAAATATGTTTAGACCTTCTCTCTCTTTTGTTGGTCTTTTAATATTTTTTTGACCTCCACAAACCTCAAATTCCCATTTTTCTAAGGCCTTTCCTTTAAAATTTAAAAAAAATCCTTCATGGCCAAATCACCACAACAATTCTACTTTTCATCGCAGTGGTTTTGTTTCTGCCCCTACATAAGATGGTGATTTCATCACCTATGCACCATTTTGAAATTAGTTACCTAAGACTTTAGTTTTTATGTGTTTTTATTTTGTTTTAAATTTTTTCTTCTTGAATTCACCTCTTTACTACTCAATTCACTCTTAGGCATGTTTTTATCAATATTTTTTATTTCCAAGTGAACTTGATAAAAATCCCAATCAATCTCAAACTAACTCTAAGTTACAACTCTTCCTTGTTATAATTATTTCACTCTTTGAAAAAAATTGAATCAAAATTTTTTACATATGATTTGGATTTGGAATATTTCAAAGACATAGCCCACTTTTGTTTTGAAGAAAAATTGTCTCAATCTACATTCATTATTTTGGTCATCTTGCATGAGTTTTAGAAAATAAAGTTCCTTGAACTTGTAACCAGGTCTTTCCCTATTCTTGGATCAATTCGAAGTAAAAACTAATATGTCATTAAATTTTTAAAATAAAAATAAAAATTAGATCTAAAACCTAGGATCGGTTTGTTAATCACAACTCGTAAATATTCAAAAATTGTATCACAAATACAAGTGTTAAGACTTTTGAATGATTGTTTGTGAAACTAAATGACATAGAATGAGATGAATTCAAATTAAAAGTTCTATATTTTTCATAAAAAATTATGTTATATTGTTATGCAAGTGTGTAAACTCAGATATTAGATGCAAACTTTTCTTTACCCAGGTTTTTCTAGTTTTTGTGGTGTGTGGGGGTGGTTGTTTGTGAATATAGATTTTTTGATAAAATTGAAAATGATATGTTTATGCTTTATTGTACCTAATGATTTTCTTCATATTTATACCTAATATCTAATTCAATCTATACCATTATTTTAAGTTTTTATATGTAAATGCAATAAAGGAAACTAAAACTATTCTTTTCTTGTAAAAGAATGATAAATAAAATAATTAGTTTTTTTTTTTTAATAAATTTTTTATAATTATTATCTGATTTAAAACTAATGAAACTAATTTAATAAAAAAAATAAAAATAAAATAAAACCCCCAATCTAATCAAATATAATATTAATTGAAGGTGAAGTGATATTTGTTGATGAATCCTTGATCCTCAGGTAGCTAGCGCCTTTTGCTTTGTGTAGACATTGAGAACTCTCTAACATGAGGAATGATGAAGAAATAGAAGAGATTAAACACAAAATTGAAGAATAAATGTATCTAATTGTACAAAAATAAAATAATACTTCATTTAGTATAAGTAAAACTCTCATCTTGTAAACTAGAAAAAATTAAAATCCTTGCATATTTTATTTAAAAGCTAATTTAGCATTGTGTTGTTG
The DNA here is from genome assembly GCA_037957365.1 of Torreya grandis. Lineage (NCBI taxonomy): Eukaryota > Viridiplantae > Streptophyta > Pinopsida > Cupressales > Taxaceae > Torreya > Torreya grandis. The sequence continues at coordinate 387,859 of JARHVA010002026.1, forward strand.
GAAATTTAATTTGAATTTGAAAACACAAAAAAGAAAAAAAGAGAATTTATTTCTTTTACTTTTAGTATTTCATTCATTTCATTCCAATCACTTTCCATTTTAACAAGTATCATAGTTTACTTTTATTTTTAAAAACCACTAAAAATAAACAAAAATAATCTAGCCAAACCTTGTACAAATGAACATGAGTGCCAAAACCTTGTTATCACCACCTTCAAAAAATAAAGTAAACATCACAAACACATCCAAAACAAAATATATGCTTAATACATTTCAAACCCATCGTTGTCCATCATTTGATGACACTCCTAAGCACCCCTACCTCCATAAGGCCAGTTTATTTCCTAGAGTGCCAACCCATGTTCCAACAAACACACTTTAAAGAGACATTGACTCCAAAGTTAGGCTTCAGGTTTTTCATATCACCCCCTTATTTAACCTTATCATTAGTTAGATTGATGGCTTAGATGAATAAGTTCACTGAGTGGACCTCCCAATCATTAGACCCCTTCACATTGTAGCCCATCAATTCAACAACCTCCAAATTTGAGCCTTCCACTTTTTTTATTTATCATTAGAACTAGTCTCATCCTATTTTCATTTTTTTTGAAAATTACAATGGACAATCATGGTTAGTCCCATTGTGTTATTCAAGTTCCTAAGGTTTTGAAACCTAATTTTTCCCCATTTCCTAAGTCGAGCATTGACCAAGAACTTTGATACCTTGTCCTTATTCATACTGAAGGTTTTTGGATTTCAGTCTCCTCTAATTTTTTCATTCTCAATGAGAAATGTGACAAGGTTGAGATCTTATAGTAATTTAATGATCGCCCTTTACCACATGTCATCCAAAACCCCATCCTTGCACCTCAACCCAATCAACCCATTCTTCCAACCTTGCCCATTCAAATCCCACAATCACATCATCATATCCAACCCAATCACTAGCAAATCCATCTTGTTATCCATTCATCAGTTATCTCTGCCATACCTCAAGAGGTCAAGTGTGTGAAAATTAGCATGTCACTTTCCTATCATACAAAAATTAGTGAACCCAACATGAAGGGATTATCCTTTTGTGTTATCCTCTTTTCTTTTCTCTTATCCACCTTTCTTTCCCCTTTCACTTATTATGTAGGTATATATATACCCCCAAAATATGTGTGGATAGGAATTTGAGAGATATTTTGAGCTATAAATATAGAGAAGAAATCACCAAGTTCATAGTGAAGCCTCCTTCAGTTGGAATAATAACTCCACTCAAAACATGGAATTAAATTTTTAAACCCTTCATCCTCAACCTCAAAAATTGGGTCCAAGGTAGTAATTAAAGAAGTGAGGGATCTCTCTAAAAATTTTAGTAACTACCTAGACTCCAATGATATGATTTTCACCACTAGAGGTGGGATATACCCTCATATCATAGCCAAACCACATATTATCTTACAAAGCCAAGATATAGAAAGCATATAGAGATTCGATCAGTATATTGAGATAATTTTTTATCTATAATATGGAACAAGAATACTAAAATCATCCTCACACCCCTTTAAAGATAACTAAAACATCTATATCCCACGTGAGCAACACATAATGACTCTTCTTGAGTCCCTTAATGCAAACCAGTCTGTTACTGGTTATTAAACTTTCCCTCAAGAATCTCCCACAAAGGAGGTTATAAAATCTAGCATTACTTCACCAAATGAACTTACATCTACCTTGGTGGGTGTAATTTGGGATTCAAAGAGAAACCAAGCCTCTCTAAATAAAGGGATGGCATATAACCTTTGCAACCAAGGCCATTCCTCCTTTATTTTCATCCTAGTGGCAACCTACCAACCACCACAACACCCTTCTAACCCACCTTCCACTAACTACACTTCAAACCAATATATGGGGGCCATATTTACTAATTCATTTCTCAACCCCAAAATTAAAGTCTCTTTCCTTATCAACCCTTAACTAAAGTTCTTTTGGAAGGTTCTTTCTCCTATATCCCTCCAAACAATGTGGCGGCCAACACACTACCCCCTTTTTTTCCCCCTAGTTATGTGTTGACCAACGTGCCACCCACGTATATTCCTTATTTCTAAGCATAAAATGTCACTTCTTCTAATTCTCTTTTACCATACTACTATATACACCCCATTCTGGCCACAACTAGCTTCTAATCAAACTTTAGATTGATTCATACCAAATAGTACAAATTAAGCCTAAGAATCACTGAACATCGCAATTTCGGCCGTACATAAAACATTAGTGATCATAGTAATGTTGAGGAATCCCTATTTAGGGTATTATCCTATATGCAATAGTAACCTCTCACATATTCATCTTCAGTCACCTTGTGACCTAACATCTAGTAGTTTGACCTTTGGACATGTTAATTGAGGCACTTGAATAATTCCTAAAAATGCTAAAATACTAAGTAGAATGAATTAACTAATCAAACCAAATTAAATGTTTAAGTGAGTTTTCCATGTGAAATTAGTGAAAATAAAATTTTCAAAAAATAAATTTCAATAAATATGAGGTCATGATGACACCATCATCCTCAAAGTTAAAGAATTTAAAATGTCTCTCTAAATGCAATAAATTCATAAATGGAAAGCCATGCTTAATAAACGGGATCTCTATCCCAAATATTAATTACATGTCCCCTCCTTAACTCAACTAGGGTTAGCCTTAACTCACCTAAGGTTAGTTCAAACTCAACCGTGGTTAATTCTAACCTAAATACACGTAGGTTAGAGTTAACTTTGGAGACTATAAATACAAGGCCTCACCCAATGATCCATAATCTATTTATGTGCAATGTTATTATGCCAAAATACCTCCTAAAAGCTTAATTATAGTGTTACCATGCCCATTTACTAAACCAATCTAAGCCAAAGCCAACCAACATTACCAAGGTGACAAGAAGAGGTGAAGCAATGGAACTTTATTGACAAAGATTTCTTAATCACACAGCCGAGCACATCATTCCATGGCTAACTCACAATCTTTTCTCCTATGGAAGGTAAAATCTCTTGTTTTTGCTTTGATTTTTATTTTTTACTTGTTTAGTTATCTAGCTCCTTGAGTGTCAAGGCAAGAGGTGTTTGTTTTTAGTGTCTTTGTTTTGATTTAAATTTTTTTACTAACATGATATTAATCTCCCATCTACATAAAATTCCTTGATCAAATAATGGCATGATCATTGGGATGCGCACCCCACAATGTTCTTCTCACAGCCTTTTAAGACCTTTTGCTAACATTTTTCAATCTAAAATTTTGACTTAATGACAAAAAACCTAAAAAATTAAAGCTCATGATCGAGACACAAGATGTGGTTTTGCACCTAGTAGTTACAATTTTACTCTATGGAATCATGATATTACAGATGTGATTTTACCTGTTATAGTTTTGTACTATGTAAATGCATTATTACATTGTTAGATTTTGTTCTCTTAATTAAATGCAATTTTTTATTTGATATATGCATTATTGAATTTATAATCTATGCTATTGCATTCACAACATGCATTTTTGTATTAACCTAGTCTGTTTTATAGGGTAACATATGGTTTTGACCTTGACATGTGGTTTTGATCTCGTGAAGTATGGTTTTGTAATAAAAGTTGAAGTTTTATAGGGAAGTGTGGTTTTGAGCTATAGAAATGCCTTATTGCATTCGTAATATACAATTTTGCTCTATGTAAATATGGTTTTTCACTAAGTCTATTTTGTTTGCTAAATTGAATTTTTTAGCTAACAGTTATGGTTTTGTAGAAATATGGTATTGCTCTATGGAGATGCAGTATTGCACTGTGTAAAAAATAAACAAACCTAAGAGCTCAAATTTAGTTGTTATTTGCTCAATTATCTTTTATCTTCTAAGAAAGATAACCCCTAACACTTTTTTCATGACCCAAAGGCCAAGGAAAGAATTTTTAGCACCTTAAATCTTCAAATCACATTTATATTTGGTGCCTAAAAATTGTTTAGTTGTTTTGTTTTAATTTTTTTCAAATCTCACAAAAAAAAAAAAAAATCCAAGGGGCATTTCACATCGCATTTTGTTTGGGGATTTCAAATGAACATAAAATTAGACTGAGTGCTCTTAAGAGCTTGCTTGTATATCATTTTGTTTATTTATTTTATGTTTTTTGTAAAATAAACTTATCGCATATGCTCTCCTCCATCCCCTTTAGAGAACTCAGGTGACCAAAATCAATTTATCTATTGATTTTGTCACTTATTCCAAGAATAAAAGGAATGTTACAAAGGCACTCCCCAAGATCTGAGTGACTTGGGTGATCCTAAAATGACCTTAAAGTCCTATATTTATTTCTTACATCTTGGCTTATGGGCGAGATTTCATCACCTCCCCATAAGTTTTTTAGGGGAGAGTTGACTCATAAATTCATTTCCTGACATCATTTTAACCCCACTCCAAGGTGGGGTATACAAATTAAGTTTATGAATCTTGGGATGGTAATTTTAGTGGTTAAACTACCTCTATTAATGAATGTTACCCTTGAAACATTAGCCTAATCTAGACATCCACTACACTAAGCAATTGACAGATGTAGTGGTTATAAAAAAGACAAGACCTTTTTACAATAAACTTATTAGCTTGGATCCAAATGATGTGTTACATCCTAGTGTTAATCACACATATGGGACCATTTAGAATGTGTAAAAATTATAGTTTTTAAACAAACCCCACTTGCCGTAGAAATATTATCAATGCAAGATGAGTAGCCTGAAGTTCCATTTCATCATACGAACACTTGAGAGAATAGAGGGCCTAAAAATCCTAATTTTTATGTTCATATAAATTATTGTATTAAAAAATTATTTCCTCTGAAGAAAGAGTATATAGATAGAATTTGATGATACAAAGCCACCTTATCAGTTTTTAGGAATAAGATAATACACTTAGGTGTTTTTATATTTTTTCCTTTTACTTGCATTATTTTGAGTCAAAACTATTTTGTTATCAAAACCACACCCAAATTAAGTCATATTTAAACACCTTTTTATTAAGCCTAAAGAGGTGGTATGTCATTCGTTTGATGCCACACTTTGCCTTAGTCATTTATTAAAACTTTTTATGTGTGTGTCACTTATTGGAAAAGGGCATCATTATGCTACCCATTTCATTCCAAATCTTTCCCTTGGAGTTTTTGAAATAAACCATTTTTCATACCTTTTAATCAAGATAGCATGGTTAAGTTGTTCACATTATTTCAAAGACCTTTTGCCTTGGGTCAAATTGAGTTCAAAACCACGTGTGCCTTTTGGTTTATGTTTGGTACCATTATGCCATTCATTTTGGTCTAGAATGTTGTCTATTTGAGAAACCAAGTTTGAAATTGGTATTAAAAAGTTTAGATTTAAACTTTGATTGGTTTATGCCCATGACTCACTTAATTTTGGCTTAGACTTTTACCTCACTTTTGGATTGGAAACTTGGATTAATTTCATGTTTGTTTTAAGGACCCTTTTGTGCTTAGATTTTAGAAGTGGTCTTTTTCCATCTACCTTGTGTCTCTTTTGTTGATTAGAAATAAATTCAAAACTCTCTCTCTCTAAGTACAACTTTAAGCACCGTTAGTTTACATTTGAGTCTTGCTCATCAGTTGGGCTTGAATGTTTTACTCGTCATGTTTATTTTTGCCTACTTTGAATTGAATTTACCAATTAGTTTTAGGCATGTGCCTTAATTCTAAACATCTTTTACCAATGGTTAAATTTGTGTTTGAATCTGAATGCCTAGTTTGAGTCCAAGTGTTTCAAATTATTAAATTAATTACCTAGTCATTTTTACCTCAACCTAGTGCTTGTTTCAAGTCTAGCTTTGTGATGTGTTTCAAAAGACCTATCAATTTTCCCTTTCATTTTAGACATAGTGTTGTTTCCAAGTATAGCTTTATGACATTTTTCCAAAGACCTAGAAAATTGCCCTTTCATTTTAGACCTAATTTTATTTCCAATTCTAGCTTTGTGATGTGTTTCCAAAGACCTAGCAATTTACCTTTCACTTTTAGACTTAGTGTTGTTCTGAGTCTAGCTTTGTGATGTGTTTTCAAAGACCTAGAAATATGCCTTTCATTTTTTAGACCTAGTTATTCCAAGTCTAGATTTGTGCCATTTTCCAAAGACCTAACATTTGTCTTAGTTTTAAGTTTCATTCATGTTGTATTTGAGCCTATATTTGTGCTTTGTTACCAAAGACCTATCAACTTTTTTGTTTTTAGACCTATATTAGAGTTATTTGAAACACTTTACCAAGATTGACATTTGGAATTGTATTTCACTTAACCATTTGTGTGAAACATTTGAAATTTAGACCTTGAGGATGTTTTAGATCGAGTTTATCATTACAAATTTTGGAGAACAACTCCATTCCTAGGCTAAGTTTAGACCAAGTTTACCTTTAGACCAAGTTTCTAGACATTCCAAACTTAGACCATTTTCCATTTAGACCATGTTTAAAAGTTTATATAAGTCTATACCTTTTCCTCAAAAAAACATTAGTCATGGATTTGGATATGCCTCACTACACTCATAGTGGAACCATGTATAATCTAGATTATGATAACGTGGCCACAAATGATAACTTTGTTCAAGACCCATATGGTGATGATGTAGTTTTTGAGACAGATCCCTATCATCCTTACACTAATAAATATGTGGAACAAAATCAAGATATATTTGCACATTACTTGGTTAATACACTTCCCTATTTAGGGCAAGACCAAGAGAAAATAACACAATATCTTGTTAATGTGCCAGCCATTATAGAACAAGTCCAAGTCTAACCATACTACATAGCCATGTCATCGACATATGACCCATGTTTGTTTCATTGTCACTTTTTTGAAAACAAATATTAGTTTTTATTCATATTCATGGAGGTAGGGTCCAAGATATACTTTTCCCATAAAAACCTACCTAGTATAGTCAGAGTGTTGATAAATGTACCTTACACCCAAATTATAGAATAGGCCTCTACTAGTTATCCTCAAGCACTCATGTTGATTTCATACCAAGATCCAAATATGCTTTAAAGAGGAAAGGGCCCCATGGAGGACCAATTCACATAAATACAACAAGCATATCAGACCTATCTAAACCTAGTGCTTAATTTCAACTCCATGGCCATATTGAATGCTCCTCTCATAGAGATAACTCCTTTAACATGAGTGTTAATCTATTTTATAGGTCAAGCTAATCTAGGTGTAGAACCATTTACCCAAATTACTTTGGTAGGTGATATGTTCAATGTCCCTTTCAATAAAAAAATGATTGTGGCTTTCACTCAAGATAATGTGCCAAATATGGTGGATAACACATAAGTGTCTTCCAATTCAAGCCAAGGTGAGATAAATGCACCAAAAAATAATTCCTAATATCAAGTGCAACTAGTCAATACCATAAGTGGTTTGCAATAATTCAGGGTAGTAATGCCTACTTCACAACCATAGTAGATTGCTACCAAATCTCAACTAATGACTTCTTCAATCATGCAATAAGGGATAAGTTATCAAGTATTGACCAATGTTTTACCTCAATAATAAGTGATGAATGTTATCCCATTTCAATAGGTGACAACTAACATTCCATGACAACAAGAACAATCCACTTTGCCACCATAATATAATCATAACATTATGCCACCTCAATAAGGGGCAACAAATATTCCACCTCAATAGGTAGTGACAAGCATACCTCAACAATCACAAACCAATGTGCCTCTACAATCACAAATGTTGTCTAACCAATAACATATTTCTATTGGTCAAAGACAAATGCCAAATTCTAAACAAGAATCTAGTTCACAATATGTGTTTATGCAATAATGAGGTACTAATGTCCAAGTAGTACCTATTAGGTAACAATTACCTTTTACTCATGAAATGCCATAGATTCAAAGATGGGACCTTGGTCAACAAGTTTTATTTATTCAGATAGGTTTGATTATTCGGCAACAAGTCTTACTCAACCTCAATAGGCACAATACCTTTCACAAAGATATATCCTTATATCACAATCTCAATTCCCTCAAACCCAAGGCCATATACAAAATCTGAACCAGAATACCTTCCAACAACACATGTAATATCAATATCTACATCCTAATCTATAGATGCATGTTCTTGGTTGATTCATCCATCAAACCAAAATTTCACAATAAACCATTCCTCCATTATACCCTAGTCAAAGTAATCCACTTTTCACCAACTAACCACAACCCCAACCAAATGTACCATCTAATTTCTTAGCCCAAGAACTACATCAAATTAAGGATGTAATTTCTATCATTAAAACAAGGAATCATACCAATAAATTTAAATTAGATGACATGTGTTCATACCCATTCGACATGGAGTATCTTCAAATACCATTTCCTCTAGGTTATGAACCATCAAAATTTGATAATGACAAGGGAAAATGATACCCTAAAATGCATCTATCAGAGATATTGTTTTCCATTTAGTGGCCTATAGTGACATTTATTTACTCATTTTGTTTTCTTGAAGTTTATCTAGATAGGTTGTGGAGTGGTTTCTCAAGTTGATAAAAAAAATTAGTATCTGATATTGATGATCTTTCAGATAAGTTTGTGCAACATTTTTTATACAATCTCAAGCACAAGTTTCATTAGTAGATTTGACTCAGGCCAAGCAAAAAGCTAGAGTCAAATTTTCAAGATACTTGCATAGATGGATAACACTTGCTAGTCACTTTACCCATAATAGATAAATAATTGATCATTGTATTTACCAAAAATTTGCACAATGAGATATCTTATCATTTAGAGCTTCAGTGCATGCATACCTTCAATGAGATTATTGAGAAAGGATTGAAAATTGAAAAGGAATTTATCAACAAAAGGATTATTAAGTTGACCTATTCATATAAGAATCAAAACCAAAACCAAAACATAGGCCCAAGTAAGAACCCTAATCTAGTCCAAGCTTAAGCACTTGCACTAGCGCAAGTTAACAACTATGAAACATTCAAACCCTAAAACTTAAAAAAAATGTTGTTGATAATGGATTAATTGAGTCACACCATGTCCAAACTTTGTAAACATTGTCTATTTAACATATGCTATAAATGTAACTTATTCCTCATTAGTAGCATATTCAGCAAGTATAGCCTATACAACAACCTAGACTGGTACTTTAAATGCCACAACAACCACCTCTGCAAACCCATCCTCTGAGAATAAGATCCACTCCTTGAGTGTTTAGCAATATTAGTGATCCCATTAAATTAGTGTTTCACAAACTAACTACATCCAATATGATTAGTTGGTCGATTTCAAAACACTATCCTAAGGGTATACCATATCTAGACTAGTATAGAGAGCATTAGTTCTATGAATACCACCATGTTCATGGAAATTCCATACATCATTGTGTGAAATTAAAGTACCTTATAAAAAATATGTTGGAAAATAAGGAAATCTAGTTGGATAATAGAGCATCTATATCTAATCAAAACCTGGGTATCTACCAAAACCCTTTTCCATAGCTAACATTGCCAATCAACAATAACAATAGTGAATACCAAAATAACAATAGTAATAATAGTTTTATCAATAGTCATGACAAAAACAAAAATGTCAAATAAATGGTAGGAAACAAGGCCAAAATGATCCCACGAACCAATAGACTTACCGCTAATTGAACATGATTATAATAATGTTTTAGGTCATATTACAGGTGGGCATGTTTCTACCATTACCATAAATCCTAGACTAAGTGCTAATAGACCAAGACCATTATCTAACAATTCCAATAAAACTATTTGTGTTAATAATCCTTCCTTTAAATGTGACCATAACCAAGTACAATAACAAATAAGGATTACCATTTCAAAACTTTATGCCAATAACTCTTCATTGCCCTGTGACCATAACCAAGTGCATTGGCAATTAAGAATTATCTTCTCTAGCCCATCTCCCTCATTTTATAGTAGTAATAGTCCTATATCCAATCCATATTGTGAAATCATAACTTAGAAGTCTAAGATTATCATCCCAAGATGATAACCTCTTGCCAATGAATTGATCCAACCTACTATGTCAACTAAGAATAAGTCATTTGCCACTATTAAGGAAAAGATGTATGACATTGTGGAATAAATCCAAAAGACACCTACACAAATATCCATCTTAGATTTGTTGTGCACATTTACCATCCACAATAATGTCCTAACAGATATCTTAGGCCAATCCTAAGTCCCAAACAACATAACCCTAGACAAATTTCAAGCTTTGGTTGGACACCTAGCCCTAGGCCAATAGTTAACCTTAGACCTAAGTGATATGTTGTCCCTTGACCCTCTCTAAAACAACCCATTATACATTTCATTTGTCATCGTGAAACACAAATTCAAATGTGTCCTCATAGATAATGGATCAACCCTAGATACTATGTCTTTGAAGCTCATCAAGCATCTAGGATATACAACAACCAACTTACATCTAGAAACAATTACTATCAAAGCCTATGATAATGAGGAATGAGAATAAAAAGGCACCAGAAGATTACTAATGATCATTGGGCCTTTGATAACAATACACTTTTTCATGTGTTGGACCTAGACCTATCATATAATTTATTTTTGGGTAGACCATGGATACATGAAATTCATGAAATCTTTTCAACATTGCACCAGTGTATCAAATTTCCTCATTTATGAATGGAGGTAACTATCCATGGATATTTGTATGAAAATATTTGGAGGCTGAATATGAAAGTTACAACTACCATTTTGGCATAGACCCAGTACGCAAGAAAGATAAAGACAAAGAGCTACTTGCCAAATTATCAAAAGCCAATTGTATAGACCATGTTAGCCTTGCCTCATCTTCGCATATGCATCCTCTTGAAATGTCTAATCATTTTACCATTTTGGACAATGGTCCAAGAGAGTATTTGACCCATGACACATTCCATATTACTAGCTTTTACAGAATCTGAGTCTTATGGAATGCCTAAAGCTAAATCTACTTGCATAGAATGGCAACGAAAAATAAAAGGCAAGCTTCATAGTCTATCACCCATTATTTTCAAACTAACCACTAGCCAAGAAGAGGACTCACTTATTAATGATGATTCTTGGTTATAAAATGATAAATTGGTTGATTGCTATCACAGTGTAAAGTATCCCATCCCTAACAAGATCATTGATAACTAATCCTATGAAGGAAGAGGCCTAGGGGCAAATTAGTAGGGTACTCATGAACCCATTTCTATGACTAAATACAAAGGAACTTATGGTCTCAGATTTAGACCATTTGGGGGTGACCCCACGTATCTTATTCATGTTCCAATGCTGATGACTAGTGATGATGATGCTAATAGTGAAGCAGAGTCTGATGTTAAAATTTATGAAGACCTTGCCAGTACTAACTTATTTGACCCATATACCATTTGCACCATTACACCAGTAACCAAACATTTCATGCTTCCCCTTTATCATCCTCATCTTATAGATCGAGACCAGTAAGAATTCATAGTGCTTATAGATGAGTTTGAGAATGATGAGGCCTTTTACAATTTTCTAGGCCTAAGAGACAATGTTCTATTGGGAGACCATAAACAAGGGTTCTATATCAAACTAGATTATGCAGCATATTTTAAAGATCAGTTGAACAACCTTAACTAAAAATAAAAGGATAAAACATTAGGGTCCCAAAGTGAAAACCTATTTGAGGTGATTTTGGACTAGAGTAAAAGTAAAGAGAAAGGATAGTCTTTTGATGAAAACATGTTTTAGGTGCCACTAGATGGGGCTGTTCATCTTTCCTCAAATGAAGCTCAAGAGACTACCAATGGCAAACTTAATTTTGGGTTTGATTTCATCACCAAAAAATAATATGTCTTTGATCAAATATTCTGAGAATGTCCTACAACATTTACTACATGGGCATTGCCACCATTAAGGGATTTAGAGTCATCTTGTTTAGGAAAGCTAGAATAACTAGTTTGACCAAAGGACTTTGTTATTGCAGGCCAATTTACATCCTTACCGACCATTTTAGAGGATGGATCAACTTTCCTATTATAAGATACCATGAAATTCAACATCAGGACTCTAGATGACCCAAAATAGATCAAATTAGGTATGTCTATTGCTAAAGAGGAACGTGAAGTTTTTACAACTCTTTTGAGGGAGTTTGTGATGAGACTATAAAATGACTCATTATATCCATGAAATAACATATATTTTTTTGCATAAGAAGTATATCTAAGTGTAATTTTTGAATTTATGATTTATTTAGAATGAAATAGAGAATTATATCTTGATTATTTCTTTATAAATCAATATATTATTATTTGCTGATTCTTGTTACTAAATCTATATATAAAAATTGTTAATGTGTATATATGGAGCTCATAATAAGATATATTATACATGAGCATGAGGTACCAATTAAATATCAGCTTTGAAGTGAGCTATAGGTACTTTAGACATATCTATGACTCACATAGTATAGCTACAGACTATGTAGGTCTGAAATCTATAGACCTTATAGCTCTAAAATATATGGACTCTATAGGTCTAAAATATATGAACTCTATAGGTTATAAAATATATGGACTCTAGAGGTTTTTAAATCTATAGACTCTGTAGGTTTAAAAATCTATGAATTCTATAGGTATATCTATGAAGTATGCAAGCATATCTACGGATTATGCAGGTCTATCTACAGACTAGTTTAAAATTGTATCTAAATTTATATTTGTAAAATTTTATTTCATAAATAATTATCTTCATATTTCATGAATATTGATCTTATGTTGTAAATAGATAATAACGTCTCTCTCCATATTTGTGAAAGATTGAGATAAGCTAAAATATCTAAGTTGTTATGTTTCTCTCCATATTTGATGGAGAGCATCTAAGATTTTTATTCTTGAATAAGAAGTTGGTTGGAAGCATAAAATTATAAATTCAACCTCTCACACCATTGTAATCAATATTTGTTATCAATAATACATTTTGAAGCTTTGTGACATAAATCTAGTATTTTGATTAAAATTTTCTTTTGAGAAATGAGCTGACCACTCATTCCAAAGAAGATAGATAAATGTACTTTTATTTATTTATTTATTATGTAATTATGATTTTAAATTGTTATTATTTATTTTTTATGTAAATATTTAATTTTTGTAAATTTTGTTGTGAACTTGCAGGTGTTTTCTATGTTTATCCTTTATTTTTAATTCAGTAATTTACTTATCTACAAGTATGGTTTACTTTCTTGAAAGTGTGATATAATTTCTATAAGTATGATCTTCCATTTATGTAAGTGTGATTTAATTTTCTATAAATTTTGATATGATTCACTTTCCTGTAAGTATATTTTTCAATTTCTATAAGTGTGATTTTCAATGCATGTGTGGAGTGTGGTAGAAGAGACCGATTGCTAGAGATCTCTTTCTATTATTGCATATAGTCTTAGACACCAACATTGGATTGATATTATTAAATTATGAATTGATGAATCATCATTTTTGGCATCATTTTTAGGGATACAGTGTTATTAGGAGATTCAAATTTTACAAAAATAATTATCTAGTGGTAGTAGATAAACAAGTTCCTAGTGGGAGGGAATATCTCTTTAAAAAAATTATGATAGAAAATAGTTATTGGTTTATTTAGAATTTATTTTATTTAAAAATAGATTATAATTTATTTTTTCTAAAACATAAATTAGAGTTTATTTTCTATAATTAGCTTTAAAATTTTTAATTTCATTCAAAAAACCTCCCACGCCATATTAACATTGCTGTGTAGAAAATAACAACTGTCAACACCATATGAAAATGTTGATGCAGGTTGGAGGAAAAAAATGATGATCTAAAATAATTTAAAATATGGAGAAAATTGAGCTAAATTTTGTAGTTGTTCACAAATAGAAATCTAAAATTTATGTCCATGTGCCTAATATGCCTATTGAAGCATTAATCTGCCTATTTGAAGAAAAGAGTTGAGATCGACTATATGAAGGATAAAATATAATTGCATAAATTTAGATGACATACATAAATCTAAGTGGAAAGATAACATGCATGAAGATAGTTGTATAAATTTAAATTTCATGTATGAATCTAGGTGAAAAGATAACATGTATAAATTTAGTTGCATACATAAATTTAGGTGGAGAGATAACATGCATGAAGATAGTTGCATAAATTTAGATTGCAAACATAAATCTAGGTAGAAAGATAACATGCATAAAGTTAGTTGTATGCATAAATTTAGATTCTATACACAAATATAGGTAGACATATAGCATGTGAAGTTAGTTGCATAAATTTATATTGTATGCATAAATCTAGGTGGACATATAACATGCATGAAGTTAGTTGTATAAATTTAGATTACATATATAAATCTAGGTGGAAAGATAGCATGCATAAAGTTAGTTTCATAAATTTAAATTACATGTAAATAAATCTTCATACATGTGGAAGAATGCACAAATCAAGCATTGCATGAAAATAAATATCCATGCATGAAGTTAGAAGATTCCATGTGGGTCACCAGATTTGACAATAATAATAAAACTGAATTATTGATATTTTATGCTACTAGTTTTTTAGTATTTTATAGCTCGATTGTAAAAATATCAAATGAAGATAAATACATAATTTGTCACTACAATAAGAAGATTGAAATATTTATTTGAAGCCCAAAAAAATAATGGTCAACAGATAAGAATGTACTACAAATATTAGATGGATAAATATTGATATGAATAGAAATGTTAATATCAATAAAAAAGCTAAGACTGAGGTATTGACATTAACATTATAAAAGAGACTTTAATTCAGTCTTTGATTGTTGAGACTAACAAAGATCCTGATCTGATATAGTAATAGCAACAAGAATATCCTATAGTACAATCTTATATATAAAAAATATTTAGATATATGTTTTTGTACTTTATTTTATTTTTAGATTGGTATCTTCATATCATTTTTCTATCAACTAATATGAAAACAAATCATAGGGTATTATATATTTATTCCATCCATGCATTATCATTTAAGGTATTTTAGATTTTTATAAAATTAATAACTAATTTTATCTAATTTTTTTAAAATATCCATCATTATCTCTTTGCATATCATAGTTAGACTTTCCTACTCAGTGTTTAAATAAAAATATTTGATGACATTTATCTTCATTCCATTCTATCCATTAGTCAAACCCATATCTACCAATCATAATAATAGAACTTATCTAAGGGAGTTCTTATTTTCATAATAAAACATTTATTAAAAATTTTTAACCACCAATCATCCTTAAATAAGCTAAAATACATTCATTCATATTTTTAAATGTTCATTCCATTCTTCATGTTATTGAGATTTATAATTATTTGATGTAACTGATACTATGTTGATCTAAATTTTTTTTATAGTTTTGAGTTCTTATAGGGTAATTTCATGAAGATAGATCAACAAGAAGTTTTTAAGATAGAATAAAACACAAATTTACTTCATCACAAGGGTGAACTTTCTCATAGAGTTGTTCCTTAATGAAAGAGATCATAAGAGACAAATCAATAGACAAGAGTTTAAATGAAAAAGAATCGCCTACAAGCTTGAACCTTTGTGTATATGGACTCAATGTTTGGAGATTATGAAGTCATTAAAAAAGATTAAAATAGAGCAATTTCTATCCATAGCTTCATCAAGTCCTTGATATTTTATTTTAAAAAAATAAGAGAATCAACAAGAATCTTCTACCAATGATTGTTCATCACTATATAGATTAATGATGAAAAATGTCAAATATGCAAGAAATTTATTGACACATTTGAAAATAGTATGAATATGTATATAATCTATTGCTAACATTTTTTCTAGTCATCATTTTTGCATTAAAAAAATCAATAATACCTTCAAATATTGTTAATAGTCTTGGTTTGAAAACTAGCTTGTTGATGGGTCAAGTACTGAAAAAATGAGCCTTGATTAGAAAACCAATTTTACTAGCTAGTCAAGGGAAAAAAAAAAACAAACTAGCAATAACTATTTTTTTTTACCTACAATAAATACTTGGTTGCTGATTTTTTATGCTTTCATTTTCAACATTGTTTGGGATTCCATTCTTCAAACATATTTTTCAATATACTCCATTGGATTGACATCAAGAAAAACAAGGTGAACTAAAGTTGTGCCAAGGTATCTAATTTTTAATTTCACTTTTTAATTTACTTGTAAGTTTTATTATTACATAAAGATCTTTTTTTTTTGAGAAAAAGGAAAAAGAATCAAATATCTCTACACTTTATACATATTTATATTGGCATGAATGAGGACATGCATGGGATTGGTGTGGGAGAGAAGGAGAAATAAAATAGTCTCAGCAATAAATAAGAATGGAGCTTAGTAAAATCAAGTTAATGATTTCGATAATGGTATATAGTTTTCAAAAAAATTCAAAGATCTCAAACATCAAAATTTATTTTATGTCAAGAATTATTTTGTGATTAAAATAGAGTTATATAGGTAGAGTAAAAAAATCTCAATACAAGAACCTGCTCTCACCTTATTAAAAAAAAGAGGATAGCATGAGAATTTCACACAAAAACCTGTGTCAAAAAAAAATCCAAATTTTTTAAAAAAATCACACAAGAACCTATCCTTAACAAATGTATTTTAGTAACCACTTTCATTGAAAAATTTTGCCTATAAAATCTAAAAGGATTCTATAAGATAAATATTATTTTACTCATGTAAAGTCAAATTTATAAAGCTTATTAGAAAATGAGAATATCTAACTCATGCATTTATATTCTAAAAAAAAAATTATAAAAGAATGACATGCATGAGGACATGCATGAGGTTAGGTGTGAGAGAGATGATGAAACCATAAAATGGTTAATTATCTCCATGAAATAACATCTTTTTTTCTTGCATAAAAAATAGATCTAAGTATAGTTTCTGAACTTAAAATTTGTTTAGAATGAAATAGAGAGCAATATATTGATTGTTTCTTTATAAATTAGTGTCTTCTTGTTTGCTAATTCTTGTTAATAAATCTTTGAAATTTTTTGTTAATGTATATATATATATATATATATATATATATATGCAACTCATAATAAGTTATATTAGACATGAGCATGAGGTACCAACTAAATATCAGTTTTGAAGTGAGCTACAGGTACTCTAGACATGGTTACAACTCACCTAGTCTAGCTACGAATTATGTAGGTTTGAAATCTATAGACTTTACAAGTCTACAATCTATGGACACTGTAGACCTAAAATTTATGAACTCTACAAGTTCTGAAATCTACAAACTTTGGAGGTTCTAAAATCTATGGATTTCACAGGTTTTATAATCTATGAAGTCTGCAAGTATATCTATGAACTGTGCAGTTATATCTATAGATTGTGTAAGTCTATTTACAAACTAGTTTAAGATTGTATCTAAATTTAAATTTGTATAATTTTATTTCATAAATAATTCTCTTCATATTTAATGAAGATTGAGTTTATGTTGTAAATAGATAATAACATCTCTCTTCATATTTTATGAAAGATTGAAATAAACTAAAATATTTAAGTTATTATGTTTCTCTTCATATTTAGTGGACATCATCTAGGATTGTTATCCGTAAATAAAGATTTGATTGGAAGCATTATAAATGTAACCTCTCACATTATTGCAATCAATTATAGTTATCAATAATACATTCTAAAGTTTTGTGACCTAAATTCATTATTCTGATTAAAATCCTCTTCTGAGAAATGCGTTGACCACTCATTCTAAAAAAGATCAATAAATATATGTTTATTTATTTATTTATTATATAATTATGATTTTGAATTGTTATTATTTATTTTTCATGTAGACATTTATTTTTTGTAAATTTTGTTGTGAATCTACAAGTGTTTTCTATGTTTATCATTTATTTTCAATTCAGTAATTTACTTTTTTACATGTGTGATTTGCTTTCTTACAAATGTAATTTAATTTCTACAAGTGTTCTCTTCTATTTATGCAAGTGTGATTTATTTTTTTATAAAGTGTGGTGTTATTTATGTTATTGCAAGTATATTTTTCAATTCTTGTAAGTATGCTTTTCAATTCTTTAATGTGTGGAGTGTGGTAGAAGAGACCAGTTGCTAGAGATCTCTTTCTCCTATTGCATAAAATCTTGAACACCAATTTTGAATTGATATTATTAAATGATGAATTGATGATTCATCATTTTTCACATCATTTTTAGGGACATGATTTTATTAATATATTAAAAATTTATGAAGAGAATTGTCTAGTGGTAGTAGATAAACAAGTTCGTAGTGAGAGGGAATGTCTTTTTACAAATTTTGTGATAAGAGATACTTAGTTAATGGTTTCTTTAAAATTTATTTTCTTGAAAAATATATTAGAATTTATTTTTTT
Source organism: Torreya grandis (assembly GCA_037957365.1). Taxonomy (NCBI): domain Eukaryota; kingdom Viridiplantae; phylum Streptophyta; class Pinopsida; order Cupressales; family Taxaceae; genus Torreya; species Torreya grandis. The sequence continues at coordinate 406,300 of JARHVA010002026.1, forward strand.
GCAACATAAATTAGAGTTTATTATTCTGCAATTAATTTTAAAAAATTTAATTTCATTAAAAAAATCCAACGTCATACTAACGCTGTTGTGTAGAAAATAACAACTGCCAACACCATACGAAAATATTGATGTGAGTTGGAGGAAAAAAATGATGATCTGAAATAATTTAAAAGATGAAGAAAACTAAGCTAAATTTTTACAATTATTCACCAAAAAAGGTCTAAGATTTCTACCCCTGTGTCTAACATGTTTATTGAAGCATTGATCTACCTATTTGAGGAAAAGAATTGAGATCGACTATATGAAAGATAAAATATAATTGCATAAATTTAGATGAATGCATAAATATAAGTGGAAAGATAACATGCTTGATGATAGTTGCATAAATTTAAATTACATGCATAAATCTAGGTAGAAAGATAGAATAGATGAAGATAGTTACATAAATTTAGATTCATACATAAATTTAGGTATGACATACATGAAGTTAGTTGCATGCATAAATTTAAGTAGAAAGATAGCATGCATAAAATTAATCATATGCATAAACTTAGATTACATACATAAATTTAGGTAGACATATAGCATGCATGAATTTAGTTGCATAAATTTAGATTATATGCATAAATTTAGATAGACATATAGCATGCATGAAGCTATTTGCATAAACTTATATTTCATGCATAAATCTAGGTGAAAGACAACATGCATGAAGTTAGTTTCATAAATTTAGATTACATGCAAATAAATCTCTATGCATGTGGGTCAACACACAAATCAAGCATTACATGCAAATAAATCTTCATGCATGATGTTAGAAGATTCCATGTGGGTCAAGGGATTTGACAAGAATAATAAAATTAAATTATTGATTTTTTGGTATTTTACAACTTGATTTTTAGAATGTCAAATAAAGACAAACATAGAATTTGTGGTTACAAAAAGATTGAAAGTTTTATTTGGATTTCAGAAAAATAATGGTCAATGTATAGGAATGTACTGCAAACATTGGATGGGTTAATGTTGATATGAATAAAAATATTAATATCAATAACAAAGCTAAGACTAAGGTATTGACATTAACATTATAATAGAGACCTTGATTTAGTCTTTGATTGGTGAGGCTAACAAATATTTTAGTCTAATATAATATCAACAGCAAGGATATCCTATAGTATAATCTTATATATAAATAATATTTAGATATGTTTTCATATACTCTATATTTTATTTTATTTTGTTATTTTCATATCATTTATTCATCAACGACTATGCATACAATTCATATGCCATTATATATTTATTCCATCCATGCATTATCATTTAAGGTATGTTAGATTTTTATAAAATTAATAGCTAGTTTTAACTAAAGATTTTTAAAGATCTATCATTATCCTTGTGCAGATCACAGTTAGACTTTCCTACCTAGTTTGTAAATAAAAAAATTTGATGACATTTATCTTCATTCTATCCATTAGTCAAACCCATATCCACCAATCATAAAAATAAAACTTATTTGACGTAGTTCTTATTTTCATAATAAAAATCTATTAGAATTTTTGAATCACCAATCATTCTTAAATAGACTAAAATACATTAATTCATGTGTTTTTAAATATTTTATTCATTCTTCATATTATTGACATTTATAATTATTTGATGTGGCCGATACTATGCTGATCTGAAAAGTTATTGATATTTATAATTATTAACAAGAAGCTTTCAAACCAGAATAGAAGAACACAAATTTGCTTCATCACAAAGGTGAATTATTTCATAAGGTTGTTCCTTAATAAAAATTATCAAAGGAGAGAAATCAATAGGAAAGAGTTTAAACAAAAAAGAATCACTTACAAGGTTGCACCTTTGTGTATATGAACTCAAAGTTTGGAGATTATGATGCCATTTGAAAAGATCAAAATAGCTCAATTTTTATCCATAACTTCATCAAGTCCTTGATACCTTATCTTAAGAGAATAGTAGAATCAATAATAATATTTCACCAATGATTAGTCATCACTACATAGATCAATGATGAATAATGTCAAACATGCAATAAATTTACTAACACATTTAAAAATAGTATGAGGATGTATACAATCTATTGCTAACATATTCTCTGTCAACATTTTTATAATTAAAAAAATTAATAATAATTTTTTTTGGGTATTGCTGGTAGTCTTGGTTTGAAAACCATCTTGTTGATGGGCCAAATACTAGAAAAATGAGCTTTGATTAGAAAACTAATTTACTAACTAGTCAAGAAAAAAATTAAAAAAAATTAAAAACTAGCAATGGTTGTTTTTTTCCACCTATAATAAATGCTTAGTTGCTGACTTTTTATGCTCTCATTTTCAGCATTATTTGGGCTTCCATTCTTCAAACATCTTTTCCAATATGTTCCATGGGGTTGACATCAAGAAATACAAGGTGAACTAAAGTTGTGCCAAAGTATCTAGTTTCTTTCATTTCACTTTTAAATTTATTTGTAAGTTTTATTATTACATAAAGATCTATTTTTTTGAGAAGAAAGAAAAAGAATCAAATATCCCCATACTTTATACATATTTGCATTGACATGCATGAGGACATGCATGGGATTAGGTGTGGGAGAGAATGAGAAAGAAAATAGTTCCAATAATAAATAAGAATGGGGCTTAGTAAAATCAAGTTAAAGACTTTGATAATGGTATATAGTTTTTACAAAAAATTCAAAGATTTCAAACATTAAAATTTATTTTATGTCGAGAATTGTTTTGTGGTCAAAATAGAGTTATGTAGGCACATCAGAAAATTCTCAATACAAGAACCTGCTCTCACTTCATTAAAGCGAAGAGGGTAGCATGAGAATTCTATGCAAGAACCTGTGTTAAAGAGAAATCAAAAATTGAAAAAAAAAAATCCACACAAGAACCTATCCCTTAAAAATGTATTTTACTGACCACTTTCATTGAAAACTTTTACCTATGAAATCCAAGAGGATTCTACAAGATAACAAACTATTTTACTCCTGCAAAGTCAAATCTACAAAACCTATTTACAATTTTGAACATCTAACTCATGCATTTATATCCTAATTTTTTTTTTAAATAAATGAATGACATTCATAAGGACATGTATGAAGTTAGGTGTGGGAGAGATGATGAGATCATAAATGACTCATTATATCCATAAAATAACATCTTTTTTCTTTACATAAGAAGTAGATCTAAGTGTAGTTTCTAAACTTATAATTTATTTAGAATGAAATAGAGAACTATATCTTAGTTATTTTTTTATAAATTGGTGTTTTCTTGTTTATTGATTCTTGTTACTAAATCTATGGAAAAAATTGTTAATGTGTATATATGCAATGCATAATAATCTATATTAGAGATGAGCATGAGGTACCAATCAAATATCAACTTTGAGGTGAGCTATAGGTACTCTAGACATAGTTATGGCTCACTTATTCTAGCTACAAACGCTACATGTCTGAAATCTATGGACTCTGTAGGTTCTGAAATCTATGAACTCTACAAGTTTTAAAATCTATAGATTCTGTAGGTATAACTACAAACTGTTCAGACATATCTATGAATTGTGCAGGTCTATCTAAGGACTAGTTTAAGATTGTATCTAAATTTAGATTTGTATAATTTTATTCTATAAATAATTTTATTTATATTTCATGAAGATTAATCTTATGTTGTAAATAGATAATAATGTCTCTCTCCATATTTTATGGAAGATTGAGATAAGCTAAAATATCTAAATTGTTATGTTTCTCTCCATATTTGGTGGAGAACATCTAGGAATGTTATTTATAAATAAGGAGTTGATTAGAAGAATGAGATTATAAATACAAAATTTCACATCATTATAATCAATCTTGGTTATCAATAATATATTCAGAATCTTTGTGACATAAATCCAATGTTCTGATTAAAATTCTCTTTTGAGGAATGAGCTGGCCACTCATTCCAAGAAAGATGGATAAATATATTTTTATTTATTTATTATATAATTATGCTTTTAAATTGTTATTATTTATTTTTCATGTAGACATTTATTTTTTTATAAAGTTTGTTGTAAACTTGAAGGGGTTTTATGTGTTTATCTTTTATTTTCAATTCAACAATTTACTTTTTTATAAGTGTGATTTATTTTTCTTGCAAGTGTGATTTATCTTCCTACAAGTGTGATTTACTTTCTTGCATGTGTGATTTAATTTTTGCAAGTGTGCTCTTTTATTTTTTCAAGTGTGATTTACTTTTCTGTAAAGTGTGGTGTGATTTACTTTCTTACAAGTGTGGTTTTCAATTCTTGCAAGTGTGGAGTATGGTAGAAGAGATCGGTTGCTAGAGATCTCTTTCTCATATTGCATATAGCCTTGGAGACCAGCATTGGATTGACATTATTAAATGATGAATGGATGAATCATCAATTTGTAGACATTTTTACTTGGACCTATTCAAACATATCAAGTTTGGATCCTGCCTTGGTTGTACACCACCTTATTGTACACCCTGATGCCAAGCCTATGAAGTAGAAATTATGTAAGATGCATTCTCATTTTATTATGTTAGTAAAAAAAGAGTTAGAAAAACTCTTAAAAGTGAGATGCATTTGACTGATTGACTATTCATACTGGATCTCAAACATTGTGCATGTTAGTAAAAAGGCAAAAACAATCAAAATTTGCACTAATTTTAGAGATATCAACAAAGCCTACCCCAAGGATGACTTTTCATTGTCAGATATCAACATGATAGTTGAATCCATAGTCAGGTATGCAATGTTGTCCATCATGGATAGCTTTTCAAGATACAATCAGATCAGTATTACGCCAGAAGACCAACATAAAACAACATCCACCACTCTTTGCAGAATGTTTTGTTATCAAATTAGGTCATTTGGAATTAAAAATGTTGGGGCCACATATCAAAGAGCTATGACCATTATATTTCATGACATAATGCATAAGATTGTCGAAGACTAAATTGATGACATATTGGGTAAAATAAAAACTCATGCAGATCATCTAACTATGTTACGAAGAATATTTGAAAGGCTTTATGAGTAAAAAGTTAGACTCAATCCCAAGAAGTGCATCTTCGATGTCACTTCAAATAAATTGTTAGGTTTTATTATATCTCATCGAGGCATTAAATTTGATCCTGCCAAGATACAAGCTATTATAGAGATGTTGCCACCTTCCACTTTGAAATGGATCCACAGTTTGTAGGGAAAAATTTAGTCTATCAAATGCTTCATTTCACATTTAGATAATAAATGTCATCCTTTCACTCACTTGTTGAATAAAAGTGTTACATCTATTTGGGATGAAGAATGTTATAAAGTCTTTTAATGCCTAAAAGAATATCTTGCTAATCCACCTATTCTATTATTATCAATGTTAGGGAGGCCATTTTTTCTAAACCTATCTTTCACTGACCAAGCTCTTAGGGCACTTTTAGCTCGGCACAATGAGAATAGAAAAGAACACTCCATGTATATCTAAACCATACACTAGTCACATATGAACAGAACTATAAGCCAATAGAAAAAAGCTTGTTTAGATATAGTCTTTGCATCCTAAAAGTTGCATCATTACATGCTTAACAACAAGACCATAGTCATTGCCAAGGTAGATCCATTTAAGTATCTACTATCAAAGATAGCTTTACAAGGTCACATCACTAAATGGATCATATTGCTAAGTGAGTTTGAGATTGAGTATGTCAATCAAAAGGCCATAAAGGGATAAGTACTTGTAGACTAGCTTGTTGAAGCTTCCATTTCAAATACTGAACCACTCACTTTTCAATTCCTAGACGATTCCATCATGAATATCATAGAAACATTTCATGACGAACAACATTGGAAGCTATATTTTGATGGATCATTCACTTTTCATGAATCAAAGGAAGTCTTATTATTTGTCACACCACAAGGAGATCTTATTCCTAAATCATTATGTATCAGCATCCCTTCTACTAATAACATGGATGAATATAAAACACTCATTGTAGGGATTCATCAAGCAGTACAATGGAACATTCAACATCTCATAGTTTATGGTGATTCTCAATTAATTATCAATTAGGTTATAAACCATTTTCAGACCAAAGATGACAAGTTGGTACCATACAAGGGCATAGTGGACACTCTCAAATAGCAGATTATTGACATATAATTTGAATGCATACCTTAGACTAGTAACAAAATAGTGGAGCAATGGCTACCATTGGTTCTTTGATCTACAACACAAATAAGGATAAAGACTCTCAATTCCTTATTGAATATCTTTTAGTGCCTACTCATGAACCTTCAACTTTTGCTATGATCTATGACATTTTTGGTCTCAACTCTATTTGGTATTTAAACCTATATAACTACCTTCATAAACACATTCTTCCACCAAACCTATCACATAAACAAAAAAAGTCCTTTACACACCAAGACTCTCACTACACCTTACTTGGCCCAACCCTTTACTGTAGAAGCTTTGATGGAACTATGCTTCATTTTTAAAACTCAACAGAAGCCATATTAGCATTGAGGGAAGTCCATGAAGGATTATGTGGATCCCACACCAGTAGGGTCATCCTTGTCAAAAATCTCCTACGTACCAATTATTATTGGCCAATAATGAATGTAAATGCAGTTGTGTATGTCAAAAGATGCAATAAATGTTAAAGACATGTCAATTTGATTCATGCTTTGGCCGGAACACTCAAACCAATGCTTACACCATGGTATTTTTCAATGTGGGGATTTAATCTCATTGGGAATATTAACCCCACCTCATCTGATGGCCATAAACACATTGTTGCCACTACCAAATATTTTACTAAGTGTGTTGAAGCTATACCCCTCACGTGATTGAAAAATAAATTTCTAAATTCATCTTCAACCATCTCATTTACCACTATTGTATCCCATTTGACATTATATCTAATAAAGATAGATCATTTAAAAATTATAATGCCAAAACACTCTGTCCCAAGTACAACATCACCCAACATTTCTCCACCACGTATTACCTCCAAGATAATGGCCAAGCAAAGGCATCTAAAAAAACCATTATCAACATCCTTAAAAATATTTGGAATTATGCTAACCATGATTGGCACTTACAGAGCTTTTGCACCCTCTAGTCATAGCATACTAATTACCACATTCCATCATGAGACATACCATATTCCTTAGTCTATGGCATTGAGGCCATTATTCCCATCGAGGTCGAGTTAACTTCTCTATGTATCTTGTTGAAACACATCATGGATGGTGAAGATTATAGAGTAGCTTACCTACAAGAGCTAGGGTTATTAGATGAGAAGCTCATGGCCATTGTAAACAACCTTAAAACATATCAAAATAATCTAAATAACTAATGTAATCAATGGGTCAAACATAGAGATTTTGATCTTGGTGCCTCATCCTCAAAGAAAACCAAAAGAACACCATGGTTGAGAAAAATAATAAGGGCAAGTTCAAACCCAATTAACTAGGTCCCTATGTCATTATTGCCAATTATGACTCTTGAGTATAAAGGCTCGCTACATCAGATGGAGATGAAATTGATGAGCCCATAAACATAATACACCTCAAACATTATTTTGCTTGAGAGACCTAAGATATTATTTTTGAGGATCATTTACATTGTACCATAACATCAACTTCCTTGTACCATATCATTTCTACCATATCTTCACTATCGACTAAAGTTGTTTTACTCTCCCAACCCACCCTTTTGACCTTAGTTTTGATCCATTGGTTCTTCAAGCACCTTTAGTGAGAAGATTCATATGAAGTTTCAATAATTGATTCAATATTATAGATAGAGACAATATCTTGGACCAGTATGATAGTGGTTTGACAATTACATTCTTCATTGTTGACACATACTACCTCATTTTTGGTGCTACTAATTATAACTGCATTTGAAAAAATTAGTGTCATTAATTTATGACGTTATTTTCTAATTATAACTACATATGAATAAATTAATAAAAACACCTTTAGCATGACTTGTCACATCACCTTGCCATTCTTATGCTATATTGTGCCATTTACCTAATTCATGAATTTATTGCTACTTAATTGAATTCCTTCGTTGTAAGGTGAAACTATAGTGACTTGAAGTCCTAACGGGTCTATGTAAATAGCGCTCAATTCACATTGAGGTCATCTTAGTCACCCTTTTTCCACGCTCTCATCATTTTGTGAGTAATTTAAGTTTGAAGGCTCTTATCATTTTGCAAGAAATATTAGACATATGCTCTCACCATTTTACAATTTTATATCATGAGCATTATGTATTTGAATTTGTTACACTAATGATCACTTGGATTCATGTTACGCTCTCATCATTTTATGATCTCATTCTATTATCTTTCAGTGTGGTTTTAGCCTAAATCATCTTCTCTGCGCTTTTATGCCTTGTTTGTGTTGGCATTTTCATGATTGTAGAATGTCATCCTTTCTTTTCATGCTCTCACTAGTTTGCGAAAACCTTCCCATATTCCTCTATACATCAATCATGTTTTTGTATCATCAATTTTCTTCTATACTATATCCTAGGAGAACTATATTTGACTTGAAGTTCATATTGAATCTTCCATCCATATAACTATGTAGTCAACATCCACTTGCCTTGTACATCTAGAGTCAGCTTGGCTACCCCTTCTTTTTCTTTCATCCCCCTCCATTTATTTTGTTTGTTTATTTCATTGTCTCATATTACCTAGGGAAGATGTTTGTCATCTTATTTGTGTCATTGTTTCTCTATAGCCTAGGGGAAACCTTGTGTCTTTTGTTCTAATGTTGTTATACGTGCATCATTGATATCTAGATTAGGGGTCACCCTATCACCAAGAGTAACACCTTTATTACATATGCAAAAGTACTTCATTTTTTATTTTCACTCACATTGTGATTAATCATTGTTTATGTTTGTTTACTTTAATTTTGATTGTTTTATTCAATTTTTATTTATTGATGTTTTGTTGTATTTTTGTTTGTTTGTTTATGTCTATTTGTTTTGTTTTATTCTTATGCCTTGACTTGATATGTATGTGTTCATTGGATGATTCTTTGTGGATGATATGTAGGTCCATCCATATTCATACAACAATAGTATCATCATGGTTTTTATCATTGATGCATTGTTTTCAATTGTTTATTAGATCAGGTGTCAGTCTTTATGCATATTATGGCTAGGTTATCATAGTGTTTTATATCATGATACATATCATCATGTGCTACAACAAAATCATCTCGATAGATTTTACAAGAAATGGTGTTGTGATACTTCTCCTTGCTCACCTGATAATTTCTTGATCTATCCAAATATTACCCAAATATAGAGTAATTTAATCACAAATAAATTTTAATCCCTGCTAGTTAGGACATGCATCTCTATACTATCACGTAGCTTGAATTGACATTTATCCTTTGTATCGACATACTCTTTGTGAGTTTAGATTTAGTAAGTAAGCCCCCTTTTGTAATTTGTCATATTGTCTCAAACTGTAGTGCCAGTGATTATAATTGCCTTTGGAAAAATCATTATGTTTTGACATATCTAAATGATAATGATTATAACTACCTTTGGGAAAATCATTATCTCTAACCGTCCGATTGGGAAATTTTTCATTATGTTAATGATTATAACTGCCATTGGAAAAATCATTCTTTTCACCTCACTATACCGATGATTATAATCACATTTGGATAAATCACCCTTTTTTATCTACCTAATTAGGATATCTCACTGTGCCACTAATTATAACTACCTTCAAACAAATCGATATTTCCACCCCCTTTACCTTTATGTCGTATGATTTTCTTATTTTTAAGGGACCATTCACTAACCTTATTTGTCACTTGTTCCCTCAAGGGGGCATTTAGGGCTCATCCATCACCTTCTGGGGCATTAGGCATTAATGACTTTTTCATTCTTCGAGAAGATGATATTGTGCATATATCTTGCAACACCTTTCTAAATAGAAAAAAATTGTAGACACCCTATTCTAGCCATAACTAGCTTCCAACCAGACTTCAAATTGATTATTACCAAATAGTGAAAATTAAACATAAGAATCACTAAACATCTCAATTTTGTCCACACATCAAAATTAGTGCTCATAATTATTTTGAAACATATTTATTTGGGGTATTATCCTATATGCAATAGTAACCTCTCACAAATTCATCTCTAGCTACCTTGTGACCTAACAACTGGTAGTTTGATCTTTGAACCCATTAAGTGGGGCATTTGAACAATTACTAAAAATGTTAAAATACTAAGTAGAATGAATTAGTTAATCAAACCAATTTAAATGCTTATGTGAATTTTTCATGTGTAACTAGTGAAAACAAATTTTACAAAAAGAAAATTTCAATAAATACAAGGTCATGATGACATCATCATCTTCAAAATCAAAGAATTCAAAATATCACCCATGAATAAGGTGATTGTCAAATCCTGTTTGTCTATATATTGGTTGCTTTGTTTATTTTGAAATTATTTTTGTACATTGTATGTCATTTTTAATCTAAAATCCTTTTTTTAATGATTGTTCATATGATTTTTCAATATTTGATGTTTTTGGGGATCACCAGGTTGTGAAATGGATTCATTTAGAGGATCCTCTAATGTAAGATTTTGGTCATCAATAAGATCTTGGATATTGTGCTTCAAGGTAGAACTTCTACTTGTAGAATGCCTTGGTCTGTGATGATAATCACAATAAGTATTTGCATCACATCATTTCGGTAGAGGTAAAATCATATAAATCTTAATAAGATGAGGGAGAGATATAAGTTGACACTCTAGTAACCATAGGATTAATGAAGTTGTGGACTCAAGTAAATGTGTGAATTGTCTCCTTAGTGCATTGGATAAGACAATATGCTTAGGTTTTTATAATTGTGTAACATATTTTTATAAAAAACCCAAACCTTGTTAGTTTGTATTATTTAGAAGAACAATGCACTAAGCTATGCCTTGTTCATTTTTACCCAATCCTTGTTCCTTATACCCATATTTGAACAAATATCAATAACCAGAATTATGATTATAGGATTAAAGTGTAGGATTATTGGTTTGTTGAATCATCACACCATGTTTAAAGGGATTAATATCCATGGATATATTATCCTCCTTTTCAAAGATTATACTATATTCAAACCATTTAATAGATTTTAATATGAAGGCCACATGTAGTGATTCTACACTTTTTAGCAAGGTTATTGTATGTAATGTTCTCATAAAAAACCCTTGTAAGGTGATGACTTGTGTAACAAGTCTAATCGTGAAACTTTATTCATAGCCTCATTATATGTCTTTAGAATTTTTGGTGTATGCTCATGTTGATTTTTTTGATTGTGAGAAGGAAGTTGTGTTGTCAGAGGTAAGTATTGATAAACGATATTCCTTGAGGATATTTCTTTACACCTAAAGGTCATAATATTTACATTATATTTTAGTTTTTGCATAATATCTACAAAATCAGCCAATGTTATATCACTTAATACTTGGGTATCATATAATTGCTCATATAGGATATATTTATAGATAATGGAGTGCTTTAAAATCTAAAACATTAAAATTTTAGGATACATACTACCTGATTTATTAATAAGGCCAAAGCCACCTCTGATGATGTTAGGTTTAGATAACACTTATTTTAGTGTGTTACAAAATGAATTTTGAAGAGAGATCAAGTGTTGTTTCTAATTTAAAAACCTCTCATGATTGGTATAATTTTTTTTAATAGATTTGACAAGGAATTTAATGTAGAAACCATATAAATTATAAGGTATTGAACCATGAAATAATTTATAGAGATATCCATACTAAACATGATTGTAAAATTATGAAAATTAGGGATTAATAACAAAAAATTTAGAAAACCCTAATTTTATTAGAGTTTGATGTTCAAAGATTGGGTTCACCAAATTTTTAACCCTAAAATTATCTAATTGATCTTATTTTTAGCTCTATATTTGATTAAATGATTATATAGAAATTAAATGGCACAAGGGTGATAATCAAATTTATAATAGGCCAATTAGATGCTAAACTCATATATAGACATATACTAAATTCATAAAATTAATATAGTCTAAATATGGAAGGTACAACTAAGCTATGTATGGAAACTACAAGGTAGTAATATACTTAGTTGATTTTGATGGTGACATAGTTCTTGATCTGAAATAAGCAAGAAGAAGGTTGGAAGACAGTTCTAGAATAGTCGTTAGATTATAGATCTAACACTTTTGGAACTCTAGACACTAATGTTAGCCTAGGACAGTTGCATCAATATTATTTTCTATGTTTGATGTATGTGTCTTATATGAAATACCTAATGGAAAAATATGTGACCACCTAGAAGCTTATAGGTTTTGCTTTACCTTCACTCTAGTGCATTCAGATCTAGGTCATAGACTATCACTCCTTGTGAAATAGAAAAATCCTAGTTATCCATATTCATAATGACCTTGGGATAAAATGGGTTAGTGGGCACACAGTGTTGAGATGACCCCAAAAACCCTACTATCAATGGGTTCTACATACATATCCAATACTCCAAAAGAAGGCCTCAAACTCATGTAGTTCTTCCTTATGTGTTGGATTATGTGTGAATCCTATAATATGTGGAAAGAAAGTAGAATAATGACCTAACTTAGAACTTGGAAAATTAGGCTCTTGGACTTCTCATTTAGTAATTCAAACATGTAGATGTGTTGTAGCTATGATTAGTATGGAAATATGGAAGCTTTATTAAATTAAATGCTTGATAGAGTGATTTTGATAAGTTTCCTTGGTCTCTTTGGTCTTTTCTAGGTGAGGAATGAATGAGAGTTGATATTATATTTATATCAATACATTTGGAGTAATAAATCACATTAACATAATTAAGATGATCATCAGGATATGTTTCATTTGCAAATTGGATGACTTTAGGGTATTGGACACTTGTGTCAAGTTAGGACACTAACATCAATGCTAGTGTCTATCCTAGATGTCAATGCTTAAGGAGCAAATAAATAGGTACATGCTCAAAACTTGTAGAGGTGGAAGATAAGTACATTTTAATCATTTTGGGCAAGAGAGAAGGTTTGTGTCACCAACATAAGACTAGTCAAACTAAGAGATAGGCCAAGGGGCACAAGATAAAGTAGATGCGAGACTTGTGGAAATGGAAAAAGGTATAGAACTAAGAAAAACAACCAAGGTTTGTTTTTTCCAAGAGTATAATATTGAGGTGTTATATAATCATAATATAGTGTCTACAATATGCTTAAATTGAGTATAGGAAGTATTTTGCCTAACATCTAGTCTTATCACTACCCATATGAATGAAAGTCTAAAATTAAAGAAATAGTTTGATAAATGTTGGACTTAAAAATTATTCAACCCAAAAAAAGTGATTATTCATCTCCACTAGTTATGGTTAAGAAAAAGGTTGAATCATGGAGACTGTGTGTAAATTATAGGGTACTTAACAAGATCACTTTCAAAGGTGAGTGTTTTATCTTTGTTATTAATGAATTATTGGATGAGTTAAATGTTATGGTTTTCTATACTAATTTAGATCTAAAACCATGCTATCATCAAATCCAAGTTAAGGAGAATGATGTCAATAAGATAACATTCAAGTTAAGGAGGTCCATTATGAATTATTACTTATGCATTTTGGTCTCATCAATGCTCCCTCTACCTTTTAGAGTCTCATGAATTTAATATTATTTTCATTTCTTTAGAAATTTATCCTCATTTTCTTTAATGACATTATAATCTATATTAAGACATGGGAGGAACACTGATGCAATGAAGTATAGGGGGTCCATTGAAGGACAACCTTATCCTTACAACAATCCACTAAACACATATAAAACATGAGTCTAGAACTAAAACACATTTTTATTAATCCATCTTCAAGAAGTACAAAGATTCCACATATACTAACTCACTCTCCTTATGACTACCATAGAAGGGAAGAATGCTACACAATCCCTTCCCTTCTAATCTTCCTCCTCAAACACCTCCACTACCTTGGAATATCTCCTCCAACATTAGTTTCCATTATCTAGACTCTTATTGTCCCCTTTATGCTATGTGCGGTGACTTTTAGGATCCCTATCAATCTTGAAAATGCTCCAAATTGGCACTTGAATGTTTATCAACCATTCTTGGGTGTGTGCAATTTTTGTGGGTAAAATCATTGCTTTTTGTAAAGTTAGATACATAACCACATTGGAAAATTTTTAATCATTGATTAATATAGACATGCGTTAGCCAAAATTTTTGTTATGAGATAGAGAACACTCCATCTCATGACTTGAAACTGCTCCCCCTTCATTCTATGAGTTTGTTGAGTCATGATAAATCTAAGTAGGTTGTCTTCAAGTGTAAAAATCACACATGCAAAATATATTTTTGGATGATGCAAGATTACTTGACTAACCAAATTCTCCTAAATTAGACACTTGAGTAAGAGTATATGAGAATAATACTCCCATATTTTGTCCAAGTTGTAGAACAACCCTTTTTATTTCATGGTAGAGCCATGGTGTGCCCTTCCACATTGTGATGTAGTGCCATATTTTCTAGTTGTTTTTTTGGATTACAAACCATCCTCCTTGGGGTTGATTTAGAGTTAGTTTTGCATTTGTATGGATTATTGAAAAGGAGATGTTTGCTTGCTAGGCATTTGGTTTATGATTTGTACCATTACTTGTGTTGCATCAGGGGCATTTTGGTTGAAGTAGAAGCTTGGGTAGTATGTTGAGAATCATTATAATCAATATAATATTGGCATTGATATGAGAACTTTGGGTAGGATCACTAAAACTAAGACCCACCATTCTTGTAGCTAAAGTAGGCATGGTGGATGTAGAAGGGAGAGGGGAAGTTGAGAATGGTATTAACCTAAGTTCTATAGTAAAACTATGATGAGATGTCTTTGTGAAAGAAAATAACATGAGATCATATATGACTTCAGGATCCTTGCCCCTATATTTAGGGTGGATTTGGAGAAGAAATTGTATTTCACCGGTGTAGTCAATAACATCTTCCTCTTCACCCTTAGATTCCTAGGTTTTTAGTGCTTTTCTTTACTTTTATTTCTTTATATTGTATGGCTCATAGTGTTGAATTATAGTTTAATCCATGCTAAATTTTTTATAAAGATAGTCTTAGGAGATAAAAAAGTTGAAACAAGTTGGTTGTTGGGAATCCTTACTAGTGTTGGTTAATTCCATAGCACTAGGATTGTTGGTATAGAATCCATGAAAATGTTCAATTTTGTCTTGGGATTGTTAAAAATATTATATTTTGGATTTTTTTTTTGAAAATAGGGTATGTTTGACAAATTGTTAAACTAAGAGGATAATACTTAGAAGTAAAAAAAAGGAAAACATGAATATAATCCAACCAACGGTGGGATAAGATTCACATCAAGTTCAAGAGAATGTATGTTGATGGTGAAGATAATGTGAAGATAACACTAATAATCCAAGAAAAATAAAATGTGAATATGATATGACCAATGGTGGGATAAGAGTCATGTTGGGCTCCCCATAATGTATGTTGGAAAAATATGATCAACAACATAACTATCCTCTAATATAGGAAAGAGAGAACACCATACTATGACCAAATATATACAAGAAGCCACATGACATAGTAGGACATATGCTATAAATAAATTTTATTTCTAAAGTGGGTATCAAGGATATAATAATAAAACCACATGTAAATAAATGATGAATAAGGGAAACCTATATCCCAGATGGTAAGAATATAAAATGGTAAGATTTAAATTCCAAATGACTATAAAGGTTGTAGCTACATATAAAAATGTATTCAAAACTAACCAAAGCATTCATATAAGTTTAATTATGGTTGTATCTACAGGCCTAAATAACCTACACTAGCAAGAATAAGGATAATCTAAATGAGGAGAAAAGTAACAACTACATACTACTTCAGTAATATGTAAAATATATTTATCTAGTAAAGTAAATAAAAAAAGAGATTAGGGATATGGATACTTACCTTGAATAGACTTATCAATTCATCAATACCCCCCTTAGTTATAGCAAGATTTTGTAAGATATATTATCGGTGAAGACCTCAAATGGAAATCATGAAGACCTAAGTGTCTCTAATTAGGGACTAGAAAGACTAAGGAACACCTCCTTGGTTCAAATTTCTTCTATTGAGCTTTAAAGACCTTTGAAAAAACTCTACTTCCACAAGAATAAGATCCAATCTCCTAATTTCTCTTATGTACTTGTGCTTTAACTTATTTTGGATTTAGTATATCTAAATAATTCAAAGCTATTGATTTTTTTAATAAGATAGGGCATAAAATACATAAGTATGAATTGATAAAAAAATATTGATTACATTTAATAAATAAATAAATAAATGACGAAGACAAGAGGAAAAATAAGATAGTAGATATTATATTATGTATTGGTCACTGCCTATGTATAATCCACTAATATGTTCTGTAATAGATTTGTGGTTGTTGGGATTAAGAAATAGATTGTCAAAACTTGTTTGGATGCTACTCGTGAAGCCCATACACCTATAATAACTAATATTATCCACTATCTATTGGTATTATCTTGATTAATTTTACTTGTTTGTTTAGCAATAGATTACTACACATGTATTTAGATGATTTATGTGATTTTATTAACCTCAATCATTTGTGTAGATCCTAATTTTGTCTTATTTTAACTTGAAACCCTATCTCATCTATTGTAACCAAGCTAAATTGAAATAAAAAATGTAAAATATGGGTTGGACAACCCCAAGCACTCCCTATTGAGTGGTTGGGTGTTTCCCATGTGTATGCTTATAAATTTGAGCTATGGATTCAATATACTATTTATAGTAACTTAACCCAAAACTTATAAAAACATCATAATGAGAGAATATAGAAGTAATAAAAACTTATAATAGGACTCTTACCATCATATTTCTTCTCTTATATTCCCTCAAAGTTCATCAAACAGATTCTCCAATGGATTATTGACTTTCTTGTTGGATTGCTTGATAATGGTGGCTTCAAGATTTCAAGTGAGAATGAATGGATTAATGGCTTCTTGGATGCAAGGATGTTATGGATGAAATGGGAGTATGAAGGCTAAGAGATATGGTATATGCATATACATTCAAGATTTCTTTTTAGTTTCTAATTTATTTAACTATGCTCCATTCTTGGTTATTTATAGGATGATAAATGAGGATTAAAATGAATTTTAAATTTATTATAACTCTCTAGTTTTAGAGATTTATAGAAAGTTAGAGAAGGCTCTAGATTTTAGAGGATTTTATATTTGATTAGGAGTTAGGTAGGTTTAAATATCTAGGTGTATAGAAGAGGCTATGAATAGGTTGGTTAGGGGGGCAGGTAGATTATTTTGAATTTTAAATTAGAATGTTGGGCAACTGGTTAATAAATGAGGTGCAATTAGTAGTTTAATGGGTTTTTAGTGGGACAATAAAGGTATTAATATATAATGGGGTGTGTATAAAGGTTAGTATGATGTAAAAAATATCTAATTGGGAGTGGGATTTAATTATTTTAATTAGGACTATGGTTATGGGATTAATTATAATAAATAGAAGGATTAGTGGAATAGTTAGGGTGAGTAGATTTAGATGTATACACTATGGTATAAAAATTTAAAGAGGAATCAAATTACACTTAGGTATCCCACCTATGTGTGTGTGTGTTCAACCTTGACCCACTAGAATACAACACATAGCTTGGAATTTTGACACTTGATAACATGCAACTTTGACCTTTTGTTATTTTTCAAACTTGGTTTTAATGTTGTTCTTTTGAGGGTTTTCAAATGTGTATTATTTTGGAGAGCTTATAAAAGATTTGAAAATGGATTGAAAAATATTTTACAAAGTGAGTGTCAAATAGGTCTAGATGCTAGATATGAATGAGCTTAGGCTTGACAAGGATAATAGAGTCTACCAAGGATAAGAGTGTTCTGTCATAAACTAGGGAGATTTTGAATATAAATGATAACACATTAGGTTGACCAAGTAGATAAATAGATAACATGATAGGGAATAATGTGAGAAATAGTAAAATGTGTATGCACAAGTCATGTATGTTTTTAGGGATGTCCCAAATATTCAACTTGATCTATGAAAAACTTGCAAGGAAACATGTAGAAATAAATGTCAAATGATGATAAAAAATACAATCTAATATAATATTTTTGAATTATTTAAAATTAAAAATTTAAATAATTAATATATTTATGAGTATGTTAACCAAGCTTCCACTTGAAATCATTTGAAGGATGTCATAAAGTGATTATATCCCAATAACATGCCACTGTTAAAACCATGGGTTAAGAAGTATTAATGCCTCAAGCCCCATTGGAGAAAGAAAAGTGATATAAGTTGAGCAACACATAACCTCAAATTAAATACTATAAATATCACAATAACTCTTTTTAGTGGAACTCAAAAACATGTTTATATGTAAATTGAAATAATCAATTGCTACATGCATAATTTATATCCAAAGTGCTTACGTAGTACCATCAACCCTCATCATATAAATATAAAAGTCTATGCATGAACAAAATTCAATCCCAAAATTTGATTCATATATACCTCAATATGATCTACAATTCCATAATTATTCTTTCAATATGCTCAGTCTGATAAATCCATTCAAGTCTCATTATATTATAGAATCTACCAATTGTTTCTCATAATCTTGTAAAATGACCCACATATGCATTGCATAGTCCTTAATTTGATCAATATGGACCAATTTTAATCACATAACATGACCCAAAATATGAATTATTTGTTTGTCAAATATTAAATCTCTCAGACAAGGTCACTGTATGTCCCCTTTTTGAGGTAAGGGAAAAAACCTATTAATCACTCATCTCAAAAGTAATTATTATGTGCATCATGTTATATACAAAAATTTAATCATGTAGAACATGTGTTATCATGATTAAATATGCCATCATATAAAAGTGTGATCATTCAATTACTTATGAAATATGTAATCTAAATTAATGGGCATATAAGTGTTATTCAAGAAAATTTAGTAATTAGGTATGTAGTAATAATCATCTCAAAATATGCATGATAAAAATTATGATATTTCACACAATATAATAATTCATGTTATCAATCATGACAACAATCTCAATAACCATGTAAATAGGCATGTACGCACGCATGTACACGCACACATGCATGCACACGCACACGCACACACGCGCGCACACACACACACACACACACACACACACACACACACACACACACACACACACACACACACACACACACAATGTTATGGTTACAATAGACACAAGCACTCAAAACATGACTTGACTCTGACCTGACACATACACACATGGATGCTATATGGAATATAAATCATCAACACAAATAATTCATGAAATGACAACACATAATCAATGCACTCATAGATATCACAATACAACACTCATCAATGGTCATGCATAAATCATACAAGATATCATATATCAATCACACATAATGTATGGCACAATTAATGATCACACCATGTAACAATAATCAACATCAAATACACATTGAATAAGTAATTTTACTATACACAATAAATCAATGTCATCATTAAATATAAAAAATTACAATATTCATATGGAATATCACCCAATTGAGTATATGCAAGAGCAAACCATGTATAAATAGTCTAACTAGAATAATGTTATCAATGGAATGGTCATAGAAAGATATAATCTATAAAACCTAATAAGATTTACCCAATGTAGGTATGTCCCTAATGTAGAAAGGTAGTCCTTGAGTGTAAGGAGTGTCCCACATTTGAATGTCCTTGTCTCATATGTAACCTGTATGTCCTACATCCCACTCATGTATATTGTGAAAAAATGTGCATAGAAAATTCATATTGTAATTATCAGTATATGATAAATAACATAAATAAATCATGTAATTTTAAAGGTAGTCATGCATAGGTTTTGATTTTAAATTATTTGAATATTTTAATTTTTTAGAACTTTTCAATTTTTTATTTTTAAATTTATAAAATTAAAATATGCTCTTATTAAAAAATTATCACATCATTGGGATGCTCACATGTAGGTCCTATATTGATTAGTGTGAATTTCACCCATTATGTGTAAAGAGTAACATATGTATCATTATCAAAATAAGAGAAGTGATCATACACTGTAACGTATCCATAATTATCATTTTAGTCAACATAATCATGTGTACATTGTGTAAATATGGAAACCATAGTAACTTATGAAGTCCTTTATATGATATAATAGTGATATACATGTGGTCATTATGTAACATGTAAAACAACTTATAAAACCAACTTAGGATGTGATAGACTAGGTGACATCTACTTAACTTGAATAAACTATTGATGTAATGAATGTTAAATCACTATTCTTTAAGGAAGATTAATTATAGGTCTTTGAATTGCCTTTGTATAATGAACCTATACGAGTTGTATAATAGGTAGTGGTGAAGGTGGTGAATAAAATGTCTTTGCCTGAATGGGATACCTACAACTATAATGAATTAGTTTCTATAGATATAATTCACACATTGATGTATCAAAAGTGGTTGTAGATACTAAAATATGGTATTAGACACTTGACAATGTTAACTTTGACCTACCTTTACCCTACATGATTTGTACATACATATATGACTATTTTTTTCTATTCTCTCACATTTGCATGCTATCCATTGGTTTAATCCTTCTAAGTTATTATTAGTGACTTACATGAATAATCCTAGTTTATGCTTGGATAATTAACTATCATACTCAAACATCTTTAGATCATTAGAGTAATGTTTCTATCTCTTAGATAGAATCACCACACTCAGATGGTACCATCTAAACTTGATAGTTTTGTTGTTTGCCTAAAAATGGTCATATTTAAAAATCAAACCATTATTATGGGTTGACTCATCAATTTAACATGTCTTTGGCATGAAATATTACCCAAAGAGTTCTATATAAATATAGATCAAGCATAAAATTATTAGGAATCTAGCAGTTATCTAAAAAGAATCTATCAAGCATATTGAAACACTTACACATTCAAATGGATTGCCCTATTTTTACCAATTCATAAATCAATCACAAGGATTGGATATTATCCGAGTATGAATCACCTCATAGTCAATCCAATGTTTCCATTTTCAAAGTGTTGAAAGCTAGATAATAGGTTGCATACATTGAATAAGCATGATTGTACACATTCACTTAATGCAGAGAATTACATGCAATTTGAATTCCCTCTTTGGAGTATTTTATATGTAGATAACACTCAACCATTCATGGGGAGTGGTTGAAGACAATTCAACCCAAATTTATTCCCTTTTTGTAGAGTAATTTATATCATTACAAGTAGACATAGGTTTCAAGTGAAGGAGATATTTTTGGATATTGAACACATAATAAAACTTTAGGATTGCACACACAACTGAAATAAAAATAGTTGCACTACCTATATCATAAAAAAAATAAAAATATATAGCTATAATATAGTTATACTTGGAACATACTATCAGATAATACCAATTAGAGGTTGATGATATTGTCTCAGTGTGCACAAAAGTATAGATCCTCTACTAGGTAACTTACAATCCTATTTCTACTTGACTTGATACTTTCCATTTGTGTTATACCTACACATAACAAAATACTACGAAGTATCTTATCTCTCTCAATACTTTCCATATTTAATAAATACAATTATCAAATCAAGTTTAATCCCTTATTCTAAATTCATGTTTAATTGTCATAAATTATAATATGAATTATACACATAATTTCTATCTTAATTAGGATTAAGATTAATCCAAATTAGCTTTAAAAATATTGGTGAACTTATATATTTTTTGAATGTTCCTAAACCCTATGTTTCTATTAAAGTTTCATTATTATTTGTAAGGTTTTGAGACTACTGCCTTGGGGTTTTAGTTCCAAACATGATTTATGATTTTTACTGATATTAAAAATTACACATGGCTACAATGGATGAATTTTTTATTTTTTATTTTTTGTCTCAATCCATTATTTTAATCATTACATGTTATTGGATTTACTATGCAAAATCAATAACAACTATGTAATTCCATGAATCAAACCTTTATATACTAATAAGACAAAAATTAATAATGAATAATATCTTACCTTACTTAATTCATATTATTGTAACATCTAATCTAAGTTGTTACTTGTTACCACTAGGTGCCAAAGGGCATGCATAAATCTTTTTGTTCCTCCTCTCCCTAGACCTTAATGTTGTAATAGCTACCATACCACCCCCATTATTATCCCACAAATTATATTGGAATTGAAAATCCATTTTATCAACACTATAAGAGGTAGGGCACCCCACCATACATGATAGAATGAAGGTAGTCAATATGTTCCTCCTCAATCCCCTGCACCTCCCATAAAAAAACCTAATAAATCTAAGAGATATAACACCATTGATCAACTAAATAACACCCATTCTAAGTGTTGTTCACTCCAAATACTTATGCGATTGGGTATTTTCAAAGAGGATAGTGGGAATAATGATATACTTTCATCCTCTATTTTAGGACTAATATGGGATCAACTTAGGACATGGTTGTAGGTATTTGGATTCACAATGGATACTACACGTAATAATATTTGAGAGATGTAGTACCAAAGTTAGAGGTTCAATATTGATTACTTGAATAATGAGTTAATTACTTGAGTCTTATACTAATGTTCATGTACTTTGATTTACCACTTTCTAAAATAAAGGGGAGGGTAGTTCAATTTCCCAAATGAACACAAAAATGTGGAATAGGAAGGCAGGAAAGAGTGTCTCCAAATAAGGATGAAATTAATGCTTCAAAAATGGAGTTAAGTGTATTTTCCATAGCTATACCACTGTGTCCCAAGTTTCACCAAATGTTTTAACTCCAAAGAACACAATGAGAAGAGTTTGGGGAAGTAGTGAAGAATGCTTGATTTATGAACCCTCACTAAATATCAATACTAAAAGTCCATAATAAATAAGACATAAACTTCTAAGATAAATTTTATATTAACACACATGTTATCAATATTATAATGAAAATGAAAGGATTTCATGAAGAGGTTATAATAGACAAACACATCATAACCTTTGCATTCATAAAATGACAAAGCATTAAAATAATTATATGAGCACTAACATTAATTCAAAACTAAAATGATGGATAATTTGATAGGTAGTGTATGCATTTCATAGAGTCTAAAAATACATTCATAAAAACAAAAATTTATATTATAAGGGTATCGATCATGGCCAATTTTATACAATCCAAAAAGGTGAAGGAAACCATAGGTGAAATCCTGGCTTGATTCTGACAACACTTTTGATCTAAAAAATTATTGACCTCAAAAATATAATGTATTTAAATAATTATAGATAAGGATGGGATTCACCTTCAAGTAGTGTGAGATTCCCATCCTAGGTCATGATGACCACTCATGCTAGTTACAACTACATAATTTAAAAAAAAGGAGAAAATATTCTCCAATTGCCTTAGACGATTTTTAGGGGTATGCCTAACTAATACATGGAGGGGGAATAGATGAGTTGGCTCCCAATTATTTATACTTTACTTATTTAGCCTCCAACACAACTATCATAAGGTCAAACTCCTAGTCCAACTTGGTAAGGTTTATCATAGGTTCTCTGAAGATAATCTTTGCTTTGGCCATAAACTTTTTCTATTCCTATAAGGGATCTTCCATATCAACCTAGACTTTGGACACCTAGATGATGCTCATTTTGGATTAGGTCTAAAACTCAAGAACTACCTAGGCTCTAGCCTTATTTTCTCTAGCCACATTTTTCTTCATAACTCAATCAAAGTGATCAAGATGGATTCAAAACTATCTGATATCTAATAAAGTTCCATCTAGGTGGAATAACACTAAGTTATTGACTTATTTGAAGTAATACAATATCTTCTTCCTATCATCCTTTAGGGTACCTATCATAGTTTGGGATAAATCAAGTCACTCCTCTATAGTGGTTCTCATGCTCTTGACATATGTCTGATATAAGCCCAAGTTTGAAGTGAGCATTAATTTTAACTTGGGGAACATGCCCTTATTGATTAAAACCATTAAATTCTTGCATTTAACATCAATCTCAGTTATCCTCTCTAAATAGGCCTAGGTCCATTAGATGAGCACTTGGGCATCCATCATAGTTCTTACCACCTTTCCTAGAGTTGAGAACAGTTGTAATAGGGCATCCTTGAATTTCCCAATTAACTCAATGGGGAAGGATCTATTTACATGTGCCTCTAGATTTTAGACATGGCTTTTCATGTCTTCAAGAAGTTTATCTGACATGTCATGGGTTTCTCAAAGAATTAAGAGTGGGTCCTCTGCTATCTTTTCTTCTCCCATAGAATTATTCACCTTAGTGAGTGAGAATATGTCTTGTTGGGTATGTTAGAGTACAGGGTTCCCTCTTATATGAATTTGAGAATCTTATGCATACTCCCTATGGTGTGATCAAAATCCCACCACAAATCTAAATCACGTTGCATTTTCATCTCCAACACCTATAATACTAAGATCATTCCCTAAGTTTTTGGAGGTGTTGGTGGGGTGGCAAAGATGGTAGTGATAGGTGGAGGGTGAGGTAGTGGGAGTATGAAGGAAGAAGGTGTGATTGATGAAAATAGTGAAGGAGGAGGAGGCATGGGGTTATAGGGAGGTAAAATGAATGAAGAGGCCTAGGGGGACATCTATGCTTAGCACTAAACTTAGGTCATGCCCACTTAATGGGAAATGACTCTCGAGAGAGGGGTATTCAGTAGAAGGTAATAAATTAGATAATTAAATCTAAATCCCTTAGCACCTAAGGTGATGGAAAAAGGAGGTCAGGGAGTAATGCAAGGAACTACTATGGTTAATGCCAAAGGAATAATATAAATTTGAAGAGGTGGAATTAGAGAAAATAGTACTTATATTGAAGGCTAAGCATGAGCTATCTTCTAATTTTTATTTATTCTATTTCTTGGGTTAGCTCTAGATGCCATTATAGAAAGAGTAGAGGTAGTGAAGGATGTAGGGGATGATTATGGGAATTATTGGGTCACTAAAGGAACCACCAAAATGGCCCTAGTCATTAGATATGTGGACCTAAGAACTATAGTAACACTTGTTGAAATTGGGATGCTAGTAGATACCTAAACTCAAGGCATGCCTATCAAGGGTATCAATAAAGTTTTAAGTGGGGGAATGGATGGGGCCGATATAAATTAAGAAGTGAGGATTTTAGGGATGGTCAAGGCCATGGGAACTTGGGTGAATAGTAAAGGGGATGCAATATGGAAGATATGAAGTACTAGATGAATGGTTTATAGAAGGGATGGGGAATCGAGTGGCACTGTGAGCTACTACTAGAAAGTGGAGAGAGTGAGGGGAGAAAATTTCACTAGTGCCTATTATTGGTCCTACTTTAAGATTGATTCTAAGATACTACTGATATAGAACCTGAGGGCTTTGTGGCTTAGGGTCAAGGTGCCTATTCTTTATATGCCTATACTTTATCCACCTACTAATGAGTCACATAGGTTTGAATTAGATGTGGCCTAGTCACCTAGGTTATTTGAGATGGAAGAGGTGGATCCATGTCATTAGGATTCATTTATCATATGAGATAATGTGGTAGGATACCTTGTATAATTCTCTTATAAATTTTAAGGGAGTCAGGGCAACATCTTCTATGGGCTGAGTAGAGGCAGAGGGGGCCATAGATAGTCTAGGCTAAACTTTATTACCCATCTCTTTATGATGGGCCTCAATATATATGAGCACCTCTTGGTCATTTTCCATGTTTAAATATAGCTCATCACCATCCTCTATATGGTGGCCATAATTTAGGTTGAGGCAAACTGGGTACTTCTCCAAGTGGGCTTAAAGCATGCCTCGTGTCTTGGTCTTATGGCTTGGCTCTCCCCAAGGCTAAAGAGTCTCAAAAAATTTCCATATTCTAAAAGGGAGGGAAGGAGTGGTACACATGGTGCCTGATGATGATCATAAGAGGTGGGTAGAACTTTAGTTGGAAACTAATATAATGCCTAAAAGCACCCTTACCAATGGGTAAGTAATTTCTTACTCTACAAGGTGATCCAAGATGTGATAGGGATAGAAAAAGGGCTCCTTAATAATAAATGTGACTCAAATTATGGAATCCTCCCAAAAATAATAGTAGTCTTCAATAAGATCCAAGGATTCTCTAATTTAATTTGATAGATGAGGAAGGTCCTTATTGATTATGCTTTACACTACTAGGTAAAAAGACTCACATATATTATTTTTGTACTAGTGGCCATATAGCCTATATAAAACTACATGAACCACCGAGCCTATAAGAACCCACATAAGAAAAGTAGATGGATTGAAATTGAGTGTTTTATAGACTACATCTACAAGATAACTCATCATTTAGAAGTTCTTGCCTACCTAAGTATCTGCTATGCCATTGACCATGTTGAAATTAATCACCCCTCCTAGGTTGAGGACTTGGGAGCCATACATAATCATGTGGAGTAGGGGTACCCACAAGATGTTGATGTGTAAGTATTCTATATCTCTAAACAACTAGTTTAGTAAAATCATACAAACTTGGACTACCTTTTTGAAGGTATGGACTGTGTATGCATTGGCATCCTCCTTAATTACCCACTTGGCATCTGGGTTCCTAACCCAGTCCCTTAGTATGTTATATATCTGAAAGGTGTTAGTCTAGGTTCACACCACTACTGAGTCAATGAAAGGGTGAACTTTGAGAGATTTTAATAAGCTTTTAAGATAGTTTTTAAGATCTCAACAATATGATATCAGGAGTTAGATGAGTAGATCCAATCATGGGTGCCATCTTTCCCCTAACTAGTAGTGAGGAGTAGCTTATTAAACAAGTTAGTATAGGGGAACACCTCAGGGTTGGCTATGGCCCTATGTATGCCACACTTCTCATAATATTGTATGGAATCTTCTTATTCAACCTAGTCATCATCATTGGTAACTAATTCTTTGGGTACCTAGTCATAACTTTGAATACTTCATTATAATGTTTGAATCAGGTCAAGCCATTTGGGAAAAGAGTGTCTCTATATTTAGGCTTGACCTTAGGATTTTAAGATGAAGCTATCATTATATCAATATGGAATTCATTATAAGATCTCTAGGTGAAGGAGAAGGTGTATAAGTCACTAGGTTGGTGTTGAAAGTAAGGATTTGGTATTCAGGAGTTTGGATCTATAACTACTAATGAGATTTCCTTAGGATACTTATGAAAACCCACATTCATCCCCTTGTATTAATGGAATTTGGTGGCTCACTGAATGTGGGTTCAAATTAAATTTGTTGGCTCAATCTTCTACTTAATTTCTCAATCTAGAGTTAAATTTAGAGCATATGATTACACATTGCATACTAGATCTAATAAAGGTGATGCAATGTTTTAAATTATCTTATTCAGGTCTACTTTTCCACTTTATTAATGTCTAAAGTGCGGTAGGTGTTACAGCTCAAATTTTCACCCTTTGAATGAGGGTTTTGTTTTCACTTAGATTTTCACCATTTGAGGAGATGTCTCAGCTCTCCTCATCCAAGTGGCACAATTGAAACACCTTTAGGCTTGTGGGTAGCCTAAGGATGAGGTGAATCTATAGATAGGGATAGCTCCCTTGATGTACCAATTTGGATCATAACTACACATAAAATTTGGTGGGAAAAGGGAAAAAAATTGAAATCAAACTATTATAAGGGAGGTGATACATCAAATTAGATGACGACTTCCAACCAGCTACATGTTACACATGAAACTAAGAGACTAACCAAACATACACTTCTCCAATCTACATCTTCTCATATTAATATTACATTATGAGGTTATGGATGAATGCTTAGGCTAGGAGGACTAGATAAGAGGCCTTAAATGGAACTATTGAATATATTAACTCAATCAACTTTGACACTCCCTAGAACACTTCACATGCCTTACAAGAAGAAGATTTCCAACTATAAATAGGATGAAATAATGAGATAACATACTAAGAAAATCATAGTTATCACTAATAAATATTGATAATATAAGTGAAACACACTATGAAGAATCATGAAGAGATAAAAATTAGTAGTCTTATAGATCAAATGGTATTAAAATGAGCAGGGCTTCATCATACTCAGGTGGAACATATGTTATAATGGCCAAAATGACTAGTTCTTATATAACTTGAGAGAGAGAGGACAAAAGAGAAGTTGAAGGGTCACAAGGAAACTTGTAAATATGATAAAAGGATTTAATAGTGCATGAGAAAAATATATGTGATGAACCATGCAAGGTCAAAATAGACAAGTGGCCATACAAGACATGAAACTCATGAAAAGTGGCATGAAAGTTCTCATTCTAGCTTAGAAAATTGCCTTCGTGATTTGGACCTATTTGAAAATATAAAAATTGATTAGGGATAGGTATGATTATTTTAATTAAGGTTAAGGATTTTATACATGCCTCTTCATGCATTGGTTATAGGCCTGATCATCGGGAATCATTTAGGAAGGAGCTATCACTGCCTGCACTTTAAAAAACTCCTCTTTCATGTACCCTGTACATTTGGCTTCCAAAAAAGCATAAATTTTTAGTGAAAATAAATGGGAGGGAGTGGATGAAACTTTTAAATACCTTACATTTCCTTATAAGCATCAAGAATACATTAAAATCAGCTCACTTGAAGTTTTACACCCTTCTCACTAGCTTGTCCACTATGCCAATTTTGATTGGCTGAGATAAGAGCTATTGTTTGAACACTTAGGAGTTTTGATGAAGCCAAAATAAACCTTAGTGAGTTATTATAAGTTGTAATATTCCACCAAAACTTTTTTTAATCTTTATAATCCTTTTTAAACCTAAAAAACACACAAAATAGTCAAAAGTACCTTATTTTGTACCATGTTTATACAATTCTGTACAACTTAAGAAAACTCCTCTTTTTTAAAAAAACTACCCTTTTATTAAGTAATGTACTAGTTTTAAGTTATTAACATTTACTTAAGACATAATAGGACACATGGGTGTGACATCATCTCTTGAAACCTTCACATTCCCTAGGAGGCTGAACAACTCATTAAATGCCCCTTTTTTGACCTCAAAATGACTTCTAAGACTAAAAGGATTAAAATGACTAAGGACCAAGGATAATATAAAATTAAATGATATAAATTATCCTATAATACATCTCATGACATAACATTAGACCCATAATAAATATCTAAAGATGAAGTTTTTTCCTATAGGGGTCCTAATTTGACCTACAGGACCAAATTTGGTCAATAGGTTTTTCAGGCCCTTTCCAACTTAAGAAAAACTATAGGAATAGTCTCAGGATATGGGTAACCTATAGTGGGGATGAACCTTTATATTAGGTTGAGTTCCTCTTGATTCTCACCTAAATACTAAAGATAAACTAATGCTTCATAGGGAAAAGGGTTAGAGAGAGAGAGAGAGAGAGAGAGAGAGAGAGAGAGAGAGAGAGAGAGAGAGAGAGAGAGAGAGAGAGAGAGAGAGAGAGAGAGAGCATGAAAGGGAAACCTAAGCTAATAGTTGTGATGCACCTAATTTATGGTTGATCCACTCTAATTGATTCTTAGAACACTAATGAAATAAGTAAAAGACTAGATCCAAGATCTGAATATCTATCATACATCAGTGTTTTATGAAGAGGTTCACCAAATGATCTAAGCTAAGAGAAATGAAGGGGAGGTATAAAGTAAGACACTAACAAGTCATAGTATCCACATGTGGGCTTTAATCAAGAGATGCAAAAAAAAAACATGACCTGCATAACCAAATGAATTAGTAACTAGGTGAGATCATAATTTGAAAAGGTATAAACCTATCACATATGAAAATATAGCATGT
This sequence comes from Torreya grandis, assembly GCA_037957365.1. Lineage (NCBI taxonomy): Eukaryota > Viridiplantae > Streptophyta > Pinopsida > Cupressales > Taxaceae > Torreya > Torreya grandis. The sequence continues at coordinate 436,315 of JARHVA010002026.1, forward strand.
ACACAGTATACTAGAGTAATAAAATCTAAAATAGTCTGGTATTCATATCAAGAGGTTACGAGCTCCATCTTGGTAGAGTTTGGTCATGCCCAAGAGAGGAGGTAGAGAAAATATAGTGAGGATACATTTTTTGGTTGAAAAGCCTCTACATACAGTAGAAAGAGAGATGGGAATAATGCATTTGAGATTGAAATAAATTCCTCAAGATCAAGAAGTGAGGTGGCAACACTTGATTGCTTTCTATTTGTGTGCATTAATCAATAATGGATTTCCTTTTATCCCACTAGTCTTCGAGCTCCTCTCATTCATTGAGAGTGTCTTGTTAGAGACAAGAGCTTGTTCCATCATGACTAAGTTTATTTGAGTAGACTTAATTCCCTTAATTAATTCTTCCATTATTAGTTCACCACCTTAGGATGCTAAGTCCACTTGATGTGCCCATGAGGATCAAATCCTCAAATCTTGATAATAATAATCATGTCATGCCTTGAGTGGTGGAGTAATTACTTTGATAATGATGGAGCTAGGTTTATAAATGATCCCTTTGGCATTTATCACATACCTACTCCATTTTTATAGATCCACTATAGACAGAAAACTAATCTAAGGTCATTAGTTTTCCTATAGTCCTTATATTAAAATATCCCCATAGACCATAGCTTATTTTAGAATCCATATAGGTCAAAATATACCCAATTTATCTTTGTAGTATCTAAGATTTCATTATACATATATCCTTCTTTAGAAATGGTGAAACAGTCATGAGAAAGAACCTTGCATGCTACAACTTATCAAACTAGAGATCAATATTAGCTCCAATGGTGGTCTCTTATGTTCCTCATACTTGATTGCATCCTACTAACCACTCCATGGTGTTTTAGCCTACTTCAATGGTGTTGGGATAACCCTATAAAATATTATTTTTTATGGTTTAAAATAACCTCCCAACCTCTATCAAGAATCTTGGGATCGCCTTTGCTCTAATTAGCTATCAAAATCTGACTAAGCTCATTGACACATTGACTCATTTCACTCCATTGATTTCTAGTGATATGAATACCTGAGAACCATCGATCCTCTTCTATTTGAATGCATCTATGACACTTTTCATGCCCACATTCACTCTTGAGACTTACTAACCCTTTGACCTCCACTCACCATTAGATCTGAGTGTATGATTGAATGTGGACTATTATATCAATTAGGACCCACTGTTTGAAAGCCAATGGCTAGTTCACGATCTTAAAAATTATGTCCTTGATCCTATCAAATGATGTTTGCATGACTATATTTTACATTCACATGGTTTTAAAATTTAATTTCAATAGGATTTGTTTTGATTCATCTTAAACTTGACGTTAGTGTAAATGTCTTACTACACTGTTCCAACTTTGAAAGTTTGTAACTTGAGCCAAAAAGCTGGTGTGGGCCTAATTTTTTTTAAGGATGATCCTGACATGTAGATATACAATTTTTCTTGATCCACTAGTTTTATGAGGCTTCCTAATCAATATATCAAATGCATAATTTGGCTGGTTCACTCATTCTTCTATGACATCCTAGTGATGGTCTGGTCCTCAAAACTTGCATAATTCATTCTCTAATCAATATTTCAAGGTTTTGATGGATTCTTATGGTTTTTAAAACTTTTTCCACGCTTTTAAATGCTTAAAACATATGAGAACCTATTTGGATCCCTCTATTTTTCAAATTTGACCTATTTTGAACCCTTTGATCCACTAGTTCCACATGAACTCTGCTAAGCTTTTCAAATCTTGGTATGTGGGCCAAAAATGGCCAACATATTAGGTGACTCATAGGGGTTACATGACTGACTATGCAAAATAACCCAGACCATGCTACCTTATATAGTCTATTAGGCATGGAGTCTCTTCTTTGGATCTAACATATTGACCTAGATCCAATCTTGATCTAACCTCTCTTTGAAATGAACACAAAGACCAAAGGAAAAAAAATAATAGATTTCCAAAGGCACTTATTGAAAGGGAAAATAACCTAGAAAAAAATACGGACAAAAAATAAAATGTGTCAGAAACTGCACTTGAGGGATTTAAACAAAACTATCATAATATATACAACCTAAAACTATGTGTACCTTTCCTCTTGGATTGAAGGAAAAGTTTGATAATTTTCCTACCTCATGGGATGAGGAACTTAATGAAGCATGTAGATCCTTGACCCTTGGTCTTGATGCTTGCTTATTATTTGTTGTAACTGTCAACCTCTTTAGCATGATGTTTAATGAGAACCAATCAATTCCAAATAGGTTAGTTATGTGTACCTAGATAATTCTAACTTTCTCATATGGTTCCTCAAATACAATGCCCAATGATGGTTCAAAAAGGCATACCTTCCTATTTTCCATAGTGTCCTTAATAAGACTAGACATCTCTTTTGATTCAAGTTATTCAAGCTCATCAAAGAGATCCACACATTTTACCCAACCTTGGTCATTATCCTCCATGAAAAACTATTTTTACACCTTCTCAAGCACTTGATCCTCAACTTGATTAAGATATTTTAGCTCTTTAAAGAGCTTCATTTGTAGATGCCAATCATCTTTGTCCTCCTTGTCGTATAGAACCACCACTTCTTCAGCCTTCTCTTTTTGATTCATGAGGTTATCAAGCTAGTGTTTTTCATGCTCCAAAGCATTAATGAAATTCATATACACATAATATTTTAAAAGTTTTATTGATTATTGACACTTTTTATCTTTCAAAAACTCATCGAGTCTCAATCTCTTTGAGTGCATGCCTTAAGGGGTATATGAGGAAAGGGGAGGGTAGACCATTGATGCTTCATAAGATTGTTGTCCCTTTTTTCACTTGCCATTTACACACTCATCTCCTAAAAACCATTTACCCTAATCTTATTATTCTTAGACTTACCCATTCCAATCATTTTCCATGCTTTATCCTCCTTTTCTTAACTTGACCCCCTTGCACTAGTTGACTATACAAGGTTGACTGGGTCAAACTTGTATAATTTTCAAATTTTGATTATTGTATAAGGTTGACTAGGTTGACCCTATACTATTTAGGGGTATTTTTCATTAGAAGTTTTTTGAACCCTTCAACTGACCTAGCTTGAGACATAGTGATTTATCTCTCAAAAACATACAAGATCAACTGGGTTGACCCTATACAATCGACATATTTAGAAGGATTTAGGAAAAAAGCCACCTATATATACAAGTTCATTTCCAACCATTTATAAGAAGAGAAGTGAAGAAGAATAAGTAAAAATGAACATCTACTTATTGACCATTCTACTTGAGACACAAAGCTTATGGTTCCATACTTTCTTTAGAGATATGGATCTTGTCTTTTGGGGAAGTTTTTTGGATGCATAAATAGATTGTGTAGCCTATAGCTGATTTGTGTTTGCCATCCTTACATATTGCAATAATCTATTGCAAAGCACCTTAGCCAAGGGAGAGATTGAGGCTTGATAGGTTTGTCTTTAAGGTAATTATTCATAACTTTAATTCTCCTTTTTAAGAGTAGATAGATAATTCAATTGCGATTCTCTTCCCATGTATTGAGATTCCATATATATTGATGTGAGTATATGTGTTCTATGCATGTTTAGTTTAGTTTGTTTTATTTCTAATACCTACTTTATGCCACAATATTTGGTGTGTACTAGATTAGATTTAATTTCTTGTTTATTTAGAGTGAAAATTAAACTTAGGACTCTTTTAGGGTTGCTGCATGATTGTGTTAGACTGTAGGCTTTATAACCCTTCCTAACATGGTGTATTATTGACAAGTGATCCCCTAATCAGGTTTAGTGGATCCCCATATTGGTCATACTCCCACTTAACAAATGTATTCTAAATTGAAAGTGTAGTTATGATCTATCTTCTCTAAGATAGGATTGATTTATAGACATGATGCATTTATGATTGCATATAAAATATATAGAAGATCCCACTTGCTATACTATTTCCTCATCAAGATCTATCATCTTAAGCTCTTCAGTTTCATTTAATAAATCATGTTATAGCTAATGCCAATGGTCTTTTTCTTCATGTATGCTCTCTACCTTAGAAATGGTGCTTTGTGAGTTGTCCTCATGAATACTTTCTAAATAAATATGATACTATACTTGATCTATATTAGCTATCACAAGATCTTGGGAAAAATATTGATCTTGGATAGTTGATATGTGATCAAGAGGTTCTTGAGAAATAACCTCTTGATGCACATCTAAGACTTTCCCTTATTGGATCTCATCTCCAACTTGTACTTGCTCTTGTAGATCATCCTCTTTAACATTATAAAAGACTAAGACATTCTTGCTCTCAACAAGTGGTGTCCTAATACTTATCTCCTTTTTTGAATCTCAAAATTCTTCATTATTAGTTTTTAGTGCAATATGGAGCTTACCACTTACCTCTTGAAATAGTGGCATAGGATATTTTGGGATGACTCCAAAGGAGATGAGACATATAGAACACCTCCTTGGTCCAGCGATTTGTCTTTGATAGTCATGTATTCCTCCTTCTTTGGTATACTTCTCTGGATGTATTTTTAAGATGGAAATGACCTAGATTCTTGAGGAGGGAGGGATGGGGGTTGAATGATCTCAGATTCACTTGACTACATGACTTGGTTCCAATATGGGAAAGATAGAGGTTCTACTTTGACCTTCTGATTTTGGTTCTCCTCCTCTTTCCTTATCCTTATCTCCAACTCTTTGATCTTCTCATCAATATTCTCTTAGAACATCTTCTTTTTAAGGTGGTCAATATCTTCATGAAGATAAGGTACACAAGAATGTTCTCAACGAGGGATGAGAGAAGCTTGCAGAGGTTAAGATCATCTTTTATTTTGGGCCTTGAAAACTAGATTTGATTTATTTTTCCCACCCCATGATTTTACCACTTGGTTCCAGCTTAGAACCTTGAAGGACTTCATAAGAGGTTCTTGAGGAAGGATGGAATCTTGAACCTTGACAATAGACTATTCCATAATTATCTCCTTCTTTCTTTGATAACTCTTTTAGATAGATCTCCAAGAAGGAAAGGTTTGAGGAACATATGAAGGACCTAGGACATTCAAATGGATACTTGGAATGGTCTCTTAGGGAGCAATGGTTAGCACACAATAAAGTTAAGGTGGCATATATGAAGGCATATAAGGTTGGTGAGGTTAGATTTGCTGTTATTTAAGGCCTTTTAGCTTATCTTGAATTTTCAAAATGTAACCACATACATCCATCATCTCACCTATGAGATTGTTCCAATTTTCTCTCTCAACATGTGTTTATTGTTGATGTTATGGATTTCACCCTTTGAAAGGAGACTTAACTCCCTTCATCGATGCAACATAATAGAGACATTCATCTTACTATGGGTTATAAACTTGAGGGATGAATCTCTAGATTAGGGGCTAGCTCCCCTTGATGCACCTTGAGGCCCTAGATTTCCTACTACTAAAAATCAGGGGGGGGTGAAAAGAGAGAAAAATACTAAAAATAGATCTTAACTAATGTGGTGATGTACCAAACTAGTTGGTCACTCAACTTTGACCTATACTTTACACTAGAGAAAAGCAAAAAAACACTCCATTCGAATAAGAAAATTGCCTACATCAGTGTTTTAATAGGGGATCATATGGAGATATAGGGAGGAAGAAACTACCATAGGTGTTCTAAAACACACTATTGGGAAGTTTGTTCACATGTGCCTATACTCTGAGCTAGACATTTTGTTTACGTACAGAGAAGAACTCATAATACACTAGATATGTTGGTATAAACTTATGAAAGCATTAAAGGAAATGATTGAACATAAGATAAGACCATAGACATATGTAAAAGTGTAAGCTCAAATGAAGGTAAAATGCTTCTTTTGATTCAAGGTAAATTTCTTTAGGGCTTCACCATACAATGTTGAGGATCCTTCTCAAATGAGAAGTTACACACACACACACACACACACACACACACACACACACACACACACACACACACACACACACACACACACACACACACACACACACACATCTTAGAAAATAGATAATTGACTAATCAAGAGATGGAAACCCATGCTATTTTAAACACTTATGTAGTGACCACAAGCCCATGCCACTACTATATCCTTCCAATTTGCTTTAGGTGCCCAAGTCACTACCCATGTTGTCTTGGGCCTGTAAAAGCATGGGATACTTCTTCTAGTAACTGACAAGGCCATCCCCAAGTTGTTTTGACTAGGCCATGCTCTCTTTAATGCTGAGTGCAACTAGTTTTTCATTAATGGCAAAATAAGAAAGCATGTGCTTCTCTCTTCTATAGTTCAAAAACTAATCTTTTTATTGGTTTTCAATGGATACTATTTCACCTAAATGCATTTACTCTTCCTACTAATGATACCTGTGCCACTTGCCTTGGTCTTGTTCATCTTTGGGTCTATTATTTGACTTGTTACACCACTTAAAGCATTTTGAGATTTTGTTTTATGTGCACATGGCCACATTCTAGGTTACCCACCTTGTTTTCCCCTACTTTTTTATTTCCCTCTTATCCTGGTAATTCAAGCTCTCAGCACTTATTATTCTCTCTCAAGATCCTTTCTTTGTTTATTCACTCATTTATTATTTAGGATATCAAGATATGAATTCCTTCAGACAAAATGTTTGAAGGAATTACTTCAAACATTTTTTTGAAGGAATTCTCCTCTGGGCTTGAACTCTTTGACTTTCCTTTGGTGTGCCTTCGGGCTTCCTTTTCAGAATTCCTTTAGACAAAATCTCTGAAGGAATTCTCCTTTGATTTTTTTAAATATCTAGCTTACTTTATTTAAATTGACATTCATAGGCCCATAATTGGATATTTGAATCCCAACAGCTAGCTTATCTCCCTAAAATTGATGTTCATAAACCCGTCACCCATCAGGACAATTCCTTTGGCATTTTTGTAAATGGGCTTTTTTGAAGGGAAAGTGACCCTTCAAAAAGATTTAAATGGTCCTCTTTGGCATTCAAAAATAACCTTTGTCTTAAAAAAAATTGTAGTTGTCCACTTTCTTTTCAAAAAAATGGAAATGATCCACTTTCATTACCGAATGCCCCTCGTAAAGACACCTGCCCTTTAGACTTTTGATCTTTCAAAAAAAATTAGACTTTTTGTGACTCAAATTTCTTCAGACAAAATGTCTAAAGGAATTTCTTCAGACATTTTGTTTGAAGGAATTCTCCTTTGATATTTATTCTTTATTTTTCCTTTGGATAAATTTTTTGAAGGAATTCTCTTTTGGCTTGTCACTTTTTTTTAAAGGGCAAGTTCCTTTTAGGCTTTCTATCTTGCCCCTTTGCTCCAACCAACTACCCTCTATAAGGGTAATTTGAGCCTAAAGTTACCCTTTAGAATTTTGAAAAATATCTACTTTATTCATCATTTGACCCACACAAGGGATCTTTGGCCTCTAAAGATGCCTTTCAAAAGAATTATAAAGGTCCCATTTACTACCTAAGTGCCCTTCAAAAGGGTACATACCCTTTGGGAATCCTAAAAATGACCCTTCAACTATTCCACTTGGTCCATTTTACTGAAAAAAGCCCTCTGAAGTAGTTCACTTGTCTTTGGAAGAATACAAGACCAAATTGAGGTTTGTAAGTGGATTTACTTATGAATTTTTTACAAGTAAAGTCACCCATTAAACCTGAAATGCGCTTGGAAAACAAAAGAGGAAAACACTTAATTTTTCCATGGGAAATGGTCTGACAAAGAAAATTTTTCACAAGGCAGTTGAGGGATGAATTAGCTAGAACATGGATTGAATGAATCTTTTAATAAAAGGAGAGGGTTCCTAATTTTGTCCTGTAGGACTAAAAAAATGGTCAACACATTTGGTGATTCATAGGGGAAGCATGCTTGCTATGCTTGAGAAGATTATTGGCCTAAAAGTCCATTATGCATAGAGTGAGGGTGGAGCTTTAAAATGTGGAAATATCCTTGTAAAGACCTAAGAACCAAAAAATATTTTACCCCAAACAATTAAGGAAAAACACACACAAAGGCTAAAAACACTACACACATGCATAAAAACACTTAGGGAAAATGAATAAAAAATAAGGAAAACTATGTACATGACAAAATAAAGCTAGTGACAATGCTTAAGATATATCCCATTGACTAGGATATGTATCTCTTCACCATATAACTTAGAGAGTTGGAAAGTAATGTGTTACTTGCATTGGATGATGACATATGGTCCACTCCACAAGGCATCAAACTTTGTGTGCCTTCCAGGATTGGCTCAGTCCTCATCCCACTTCAAGATAATGTCACCTTTTGGGAAACTCCTTGGTGTAGACCTCTTGTCAAAAATCTTCTTTTTTTGCTATTGGCGACTAGTCATTGCATAATCATAAACCCAAAGATGAATCGAAACAAGGCAAGTGGCATAGGTGTCATTAGTAGGAAGATTAAATTCACTTAGGTGAAATAGTCTCCACTGAAAACTAATAAAAGGATTGGTTTTTGAACTATAGAAGAGAGCAGCCCATGTTTTCTTATTTTGATATTAATGAACATCTAGTTATGCTCAACATTGAAGAGATCATGGCCTAATAAACAAAACTTGGGGATGGCCTTGTCAGTTAATATAAGAAGTATCGCATGCTTTTGTAGGCCCAAGACAACATGGGCATTGACTTGGACACCTACAGCATGGCTCTCCCATATGCAATTGGAAGGAGATGTCAATATCATGGGATTGTGGTCACTACATAAGTGTTTAATACAACATGGGTTTCCATCCCTTAACTAGTCAATTATATATTTTCTAAGTTTTTTGTATATATTTGTAACTTGTCATTTGAGAAGGATCTCTCAACATTGTATGACAAAGCCCTGAAGAAATTTACCTTGAATCAAAATAAGCATTTTACCTCCATTTGAGCTTATACTTTTACATATGTCTATGGTCTTATCTTATGTTTAGTAATTTACTTTAATGATTTCTTAAGTTTATACCAACATATCTATTATATTGTGAATACTTCTCTGTAGGTCAATAAGAAGTGTCTAACTCAAAGTATAAGTGCATGTGAACAGACTATCCAATAGTGTGTCTTAGAACACCTCTGGTAGTTTCTTCCTCCCTATATCTCCATAGGATCCCCTATTGAAACATTGATGTAGACAAGTTTCTTATTTAAATGGAGTGTCTATTTGCTTATCTCTGGTGTAAAGTGTAGGTTAAAGCTAAGTAGACCAACTAGTTTGGTGCATCACCACATAAGCTAGGTTCTATTTTTAGTATTTTTCTCTCTTTTTACCCTCCCCCCATTGTTAGAAGTAAGAAATCTAGGGCCTCAAGGTGAATCAAGGGGAGCTAGACCCTAATCTAGAGATTCATCCCTAAAGTTTTCAACCCACAACAAGAGGAATGTCTCCATTGTGTTGGGTGGAGGAAGGGAGTTAAGTCTCCTTTTAGAGGGTGCAATCTATAGTGTCAACAATTTTTGTCATACCCAATGGGACTAATTTATGAGTCCTACAAGTTTCAAGATTGGTGTTGGTCTTAATATTTTTCAAAAACCAAAAGGAGATATAATTCAACACTTGGTTATCACTACAATATCTTCTTCTAGTGGTGTCCCTTTCAAATTTATTGAGTTGCCTTTGAACTCAATAAAAAGGCTAAGGTTTACAAATACTCACGCTTACGTAGCAAGCCACATTCCCAGACCAACCATAAAATATACCTACTCAAGGAGACCCTGGTTGAATCCTTTCACAGCCATGGCTTTCCCTTTTATGGCTTTCAATGGTTAGATTCCCATAAATTTTTTACAAGTAAAGTCACTCATCAAACCCAAAAATGCACTTGGAAAGTAAAAGAGGAAAACACTTGGTTTTTCCATGGGAAATGGTCTGATAGAGAAAATTTTGCACAAAGTAGCTGAGGGATGAACTAGACAAAACATGGATTAAATGACTCTTCCAATCAAAGGAGGGAGTTGCCCAATTTTGGCCTACAAGACCAAAAATTGGTCAACACCTATCCTTCTTTTATTCATTGGAATAACTCTCTTAGATGATGGACTTGGTGAGGAGGGACATCTTAGCCATAATACTTTTGTGATCACAACTCTAATACATGCTTGTCAAGGCTTATTAAAGTTTGCTTAAGTACTGGTATAGATGGCTCATGATAGGGTTGATGAGGAGCAATAATATGATGGGCTTGGTGTTCATATAGAGGATTAGGGAAATATTCTTGCATTTATGACTAAAATAGGTTCTCATGTTGTTGGTGGGGATTATGAGGAAGGTAAAAACTATTCCCTTGATAATAAGGATCATGAGAAAATTGTCAAGGTTCCTCATAGCTTTGATATAAATATTGATTGGGATGATTAGACTCATATGGATCATGAGGATCGTATTGGGGCTATTGATAAGGAGGTGGATAATAGAGATATTCACCATAGCTATTCATATTGATCTCATGTATCAAATAAGATGAAAAAATTGATTAGAAACTTCACTGAAACATACATGGTATACTCATACTAGAAGTTTGATTTAGAGTTTCCATTGGTGCTAATGTGCTTGCTTCCCAAATTTGATCAGAGAAAAAATACACCAAGATCTTTCCACTCTTTTGGACCTTGTCCTATCGAGTGTGCCAGTATTGTTACAACTCAAATTTTCACCCTTTGGAAGAAGGTAATGTTATGCCTTTTTTTCATTCCCCCTAATTTTTATAAAATAATAAGTTAATGTTGCTATTTGCCATAGTGATGACCTGGTCATAAAATCTAAAACTAGAATTAGTGACCCTAATTCAAGTTGTTTCATTTATGAATACACATTATTTTTTATTATTGTATTCTATAAATTTATATTTTCATTATAGTGGTTGAGAAAAACACTTGTGGATCAATGAATAAAATTGGCATATGTATGATCATAATAATGTTACAATTTCAGTAGTAGATGAATTGACATTCCAATTTTAGCATTTCACAAATTAGTGTTTTTAGTTTGATAAGATAACTCTGCTTAATGTTCTATTAGAATTGAATGTATTATATAATCTGCCATGATGGTGTTCATTTATCTTCATTCAAAATCTAATTAAAAATATGAAAATTGACATTATGATGTTCTGGTATAAGTGGAATTTGGTTTAATATTATATCCTTAAATATTATTAATATTTTAAATAAAGGATTATAAGTTTTAAATCCTAAATGGTTCATTATGCTAGGGGTCCTAACTCAAACATTGTCTAGCCTAGGTTTTAAGGTAATATGATTATTATTTAAAAGCCTAATGGTCTTAATACTTATGTTTTCAAAAGTCTTAATCTAACTTCATTTATCCTAAGTTTTGAAGTAATAAAACTATCAGGCCATAATGGTTTCAATTTATTACCTATGTCTTAAAGCCTACATTGTTTTTCAAAGCATATTCAATGAATTTTAATTTAGCTAAGTTGGAGATTAGCTAGCATTTTTATTTATTATGGGAATTGAAGTGGGAATGAAAATTTAATGTGGAGATATGGCCTTTAAGTTTTGACATGGACAAAAGAATTTGGTGATAAGGGCATTAATATGAATAGTCTTTTCCTTGAAAATTGGTAATTAGCTGATGGTATAGTATGAGGTTTAGTAATAGATAATTTTGTCAATATCAGTAAATAAGTTGGCGGAGTTGCTAAGTATGTGATTAATAAATGAAGGCTAATCTAATTCATGCACATCATAGGGTTTGTTACAGAGGTAAGTTGACACATAAGTTCTATGATTTCTTGGTTTTGGGTCATTTCTCACAAGCTCAATCATGAAAGTGAAGCTCTATCCATTTGATTTTTGAGTTGCATAGAGATTTTTGGTGAAGAATATTGGGTAAGAACCTTCAGATGCACATTCAGATATGTTTCAAATAAATTTCAAGAGTTTTGGAAGGATTTGTTTTGTGGATTTTTGAGAAAGTTTACAATATATGAAAGAAATAACCATTTTGATGCGTGAACAAATTATGATATTCTGCATGAACATTGTTCAAAGTTTTGGTATTTCATGAATGACTTTATTTGAAAAGAGTGAACTATAATGTGAAAATACAAGGGTTCCATTGCATTCAAACTTTTTGAAGAGAAATGATATTTATTTTGAAAAATTCTGAGAATGTATTGATAGATTGTGCAAGATTATGAGATACACAAATTTACTTAATGGCTTTTATATATGAAAACAAAACTTTCATTTGTTTAGTGAGAATAATTTGGGACTCAGTTTTCTAGTCAAATCATTTGCATCCAAACATTGAAAGCAATTATGAGGATTTCTTTTAAAGTTTTGCATAAGTGAAAGAAATTTTAGGATTGAGAGTTTGGAAAAAATGGAGTTAAGGTTTTCTATGGTCATTGACACACATATATATATATATATATATATATATATATATATATATATGTTCCATGCCTATTCAATTTTTAGAGTTTTTATTAAAGTTACATATTGAGTTTCTGGCTTTGATATTTTTGGGTTTATAAAGTGAATATATCTATTTTGAAATTGTGTTTTTAGACAATAAAAAAGGATAGAATGAGAAAACCTTCTAATCTTAGGTGCATGAGACGTATTAAAAGTTTGGTGATTATTTTAATCTATTCAAAATTTTCTTCACTACAGTTAGGTATTTTATTTGAGTTTTTATTTCAAATATGGAAATAAATGAACATCATAAGAGAATATGACAAATTATGAAGAATAGATTTTTTTTGGTTACTCAAAAAGTGAAATCATGATAGCAAATAGAAGATGAGTAATGGGTTTTTATTTGATTTTGGAAATTAGTTCAATTTCCTTCTACTGTACAAAATTTGTAAAATCATCACCTATAAGAATTTTCGTGATTTTAAATTTGATGGCCAAATGACTGTCACCACAAACCAAAAATTATGCAGTTTGATGGTCATTTAAACACCAAATTTAAGTTAGCTAGAAAACATAGTAAAATGGTTATTTTAAGAAAATTGAAAGTTGTTTCATGGAGAGTTTGGGTTCATCTTTCACGTAATATAGTCAAAATATTTTTACTATCAAGTATTTCACAAAAATAATTATTTTTGGAAGCATGGTGTTGCACATGGAATAAAAGTAGAAAAATCATTTTTGGATATTTTGGATTTATTGTTTGGCAATAGATGAATTATATACATGGTATAATTCACCTTTATATATATGATTTAAGTTTGTATTGAAAATGCAAATAGTATTAATGTGGAATATTTATTTAATTAATATGATATTTTATTAAATTACTTATTGATTAAATGATTATTTATGTTTTGATAGATATAGGAGCCACTGAATATTTTATCTCTCCTATAATCTTAATTAAATTGTCTAGGAAAGTAGGTTTTATGGTAAATGCTTGGTCAATTTAGTAAGGGAATGAATCAAGGGTCAAGGTTAATAGGACAGTCCTTAGCATAATGATATCCTACACATGTAAAACATAATGATATCATGCACATGATATCCTAAGTCTAAATTGAAATATTTGATCTCTTAAGACTTTTCAAAAGTATTAAATAATTGTTAATTTTTAACTGCCAAATTAATTGATTTTATAAAGTCAATTAATAAAATTAACAAATGACTAACTAAAGTTAGTTATAACTTCTTTTTCAACAAAATTTGAAGGTTTAAAAGGAGATTAAGGATTCATTTCAAGAGGAGGAACAATATAGGTATTGAGGACTTATATGCTTGTAAAGTCAATCATTTATCTCTCTCTTTCTTCAACACAATTTTTCTAAGATTGTATGACTTTTGTAGATAGACCAATGGTACTTTCTCTAATGATTGAGTATACTTCTTAGACAACTCAGGTATATCTAGTTTTATATTATTATTTATAACTAATTATCTAAATATTATCAAGTTTAATATCTTTTGATGATTGCAACTTGTAGTCCTATGCACAAAATTTGAGTATTCAACCTGAATAATAATGAAAACATCACTTTTGTGACATTTTATTGATCTAATTGATTGTAAAATTTATTTTTTGAGGATATTTTACATGAAGGATGTTGATTTCTCAAATAAAATTGATCTGATTTTTTAAGATGACTCTTATTTATTAAGACTCATAAATTTTCTATTTTATTATGTATTTTATTTATTTCAATTTTATTTCTAATTTAGTTTTTTTAACTTTAGTTTACTTTCTTTGGTAATTTTATTTATTTTTATTTTCTTTCTTTGTGTTAGTGTTAGTATCAATTTATTTTCTTAGTTTAGTTAGTATTAGATTATTTTATTTTCCTAGTTTAGATTAGATTCTTTATTTTAGTATTAGTTGTTAGTTTCTTAGTTAGTTGTTGTTTGTCATTGTCTCTTTAGGTTGTTGAAAAATATTGATCTTTTATGCTTTCTTATTTACTATTTTGATGATCATTTGTGAACATGAGCATAAGACACATCTTTTCATCAATCTAATTTTTTTGTCCTTCAAGAGATTGTCTAATTCATAGACTTTATTCTATTGGGTAGGTCAGATGATAATTTCTAATAGATTATAGATCGAATCATATAATATCAAAAGAATGATTATTTTCTTGGATCAAAGCATTGTTTATGAGTAATCTTATTGATATAATTAATTTTCCTATATGTTTGATTGATTTAATGAATATTTGTACACTTGATCTAGATTTATTATTAAACATATTAAATCCCCAAAACTTTAAAAGACCTTTCTACATGTCTTTTACTGATTTTTTAGTTATAGGACTCCCACAATTAAACTGGTATGATTTCATATTGACCTTCATGATAGGTGAATATGTTGATTCATTAGCATGACATTTTTCAACATCAATAGGTTCTTCAGGCCCTTTCCAACTTGAACAAAACTATGAGAACAACCCCAAGCTATGGGTCACCTTTAGTGGGGCTAAACCTCTGGAGTAGGCTGGCTTCCTCTTGATGCTCGCCTAAAGACTAAAAATAAACTAATTCTTCATATGGAAAAGGGTTAGAGAGAGGGAGAGAGAAAACATGAAAGGGAAACCTAAGCTAACAATGGTGATGTACCTAATTTATGGTTGATCCACGCTACTTGACTCTTGAAACACTAATGAAATAAGTAAAATACCAGATTTAAGATCCTAATATCTATCATTCATTAGTGTTTTATGAAAGGGTTCACCAAATGATCTAAGTTGATGAAAATAAAGGAGAGGTCTAAAGTAAGACACTAACCAGTCTTAGTATCCACATGAAGGCTTCAATTAAGAAATGTAGAACACTAAACATGACCTACATAACCATATGAACTAGTAACTAGGTGAGATCATAATTTGACAAGGAAGAAACCTATCACATATGCAAATCTAACATGTACACACTATACCAAAACAATGAAATATAGAACAGTCTTGTATTCATATCAAAGGTTACAAGCTCCATCTTGGTAGAGTTTGTTCATGCCCAAGAGGAGTAGAGAAAATATAGAGAAGATCCCTTTTTTAGCTCAAAAGCCTCTATATATAGAAAAAAGAGAGAAAGAGATAAAGAGAGATGGAAAAAATGCATTCGAGATTGAAATAAAGTCTTCAAGATTAAGAAGTGAGGTGGAAACACTTGATTGATTTCTATTTACATTCATTGATCAACAATGGATCTCCTTTTGTCCCACTAGTTTCTGAGCTCCTCTCATTAGATGAGAGTGTCCTAATAGAGACAAGAGTTTTTTCCATGATGACTAAGCCTATTTGAGTAGACTCAATGCCCTTAATTGATTCTTCCATTATTAGTTCACCACCTTGGGACCTTAAGTCTACTTGACATGTCTATGAAGATCAAATCCTCAAATCCTAATACTGATAATCATGTCATGCCTTAAGAAGTGTAGTACTTATTTTGATGATGATGGAGCCATGTTAAAAAATGAACCCTTTTACATTTAACACATACCTGATTCATTTTTATAGATCCACTATATATGGAAAACTAATCTAAGGTCATTGGTTTTCTTATAGTCCTTATATTAAAATAGCCCCATAGACCATAACTTCTTCTGGACTCCATATAGGTCTAAATAGACCCACTTTATCTCTGTAGGAGCTAAGATTTCATTGTACATGGATCTTATTTATAAATGGCAAACCAATCATGAGAAATAACTCTAGACTCAACAACTTATCAAACCAAAGATCAATATTAGCTCCAATGGGAGTCCCTTATGTTCCTCATACTTGATTACATCTTACTGATTGCTTTATGGTGTTTGGACCAGATTTAATGGCATCAAGATGAACTTGAAAAACCCTATTGTCCATGGTCAAAAATATCCTCTCAACCTCCATTACGAATCTTGGGCTTGCCTTTGCTCTAATTGGTTGTTGAAATCTGACTAAGCTTGTTGACACATTGACTCTTTTCACTTTATTGATTTCAATTGGTATGAATGATCAAGAACCATATATCCTCTACCAATTAAACATGTCCCTAAAACTTATCATGCTCACATTCAATCTTGATATTTTCTAACCCTTTGACATTCACTGACCATTATATCTAACTGTATAATTGAATGTGGACTGTTAGATCAACTTGGACCCACTATTTGAAATCCAATGACTAGTTCATGACCTTAAAAATAACATCCTCACTCCCATAAAATTACATTCATGTGACCATAACTAATGTTCACATGACCATAAAATATAATCTCAATAGGATTTGTTTTTCTTGAGCTTAAACTTGATGTTAACACGAATGTCTTACTGCACAGATCCAACTTTGAAAGTTTGTAACTTGAGCTAGAAAGCTCACAAGTACCTAAATTTTTTTGCGGATGATACTAGCATGTAGATCTCAAATTTCACTTGATCCAATAGTCACATGAGGGTTCTTGAACAAGATATTAAATACACATGTAGACACCTAAAATGTGTTGACTCTCCCTTGGTCCTCTCCTTAACCCTTACACATCTTATTAATTTAAAATACATTACTTATTTTAAATTAATGACATCACCCTTAACACCTCACCATGGACACCTCACCCTTAGACCTTTTCTCACCCCATGACTCACTTAACACCTATTCTTACTCCTCCCTAACCTCCTAATTAACTCTCGTGCGTATTTAGCCTGACCTTTGACTGTTCTCCAATGGATGATGCACTTGGTGGATGGAGAATAGATTGTTAAGCCCTTTTACCAGTTCTCTACCCACCGACATCTATCAACTATCAGCCAACACTGGCGGGAACACCAATGTCAGTTATATAAACTGACATCTAACACAGAGTTAAGGGCCTTTAGCTCTTATCAATCATTTCTGGGACTCTCTCTTACTCGGATCTGGCTCTCTCTCTCTCTCTCTTCCTCTCAGATTCTAAGACATCAACAGGCATTAGACTCCAACTAACACTCCCTTGGCCATAGAGACTCTAAACAAGTCACTCCAAATTACACTGAAGCATTGCACGGGGACCTAGACATCAGCCATAATAGGCACAAGTGTTCAACATCTTGGTTCTTCATCTCACCAGAGCTAAGTATTTCTTTTACCATTTCATTTCAATAATTTAGAATAACTTAGTCAATTTTTTATCTCTAAATACTACCAGACCAGACCCGACCTTCAACTAGACCTGGCTTTCTTCTTGGAGAGGCTATAAAGCCTTCCTTTTATCTTGACCCTTTTTGACAACCTATCATCTACCTTTGTTCTTCTACAGACCTTATTTGTCTCCCTGCAACCCTATACAGACCCTCTTAACTCCCAAACTCCCTCTATCAACCACTGGCACAAACCTGAGACCCGTCCAAGGACCATTACCCCTATCGATGTTAGTAGCCTAACTGACGTCGGCAACTAACCAACTGATGCCGGTAGACTAACTAACATCAACAACTGTGACAGACTGTAAATGAAATATAGGTACACATTATCTCTATTTCTTTTGTTTAGTCTTTCACCATTTCTTTTCTAGCATCGATCTTTTTGTCAATAAGTGGAATGTCATCCCTCAAAGAAGTCTTTGCACTTCTAGGACTGAGCATATCGCTTGGCAGTCCACCATATCTATCTCTAACAATCTCTTTGTTTGAGTTTCTTATTCTTATCTATAGGTTTCATCCTCTATAGCCAAATAGGAGCTCCTACAATGTCTGGATAATGGTGCACAACTTAATCTGGGTACGTACAAACCCTTGACGATTTATATTTAGTTTCTTATTTCTTCTAAATGTAAAAAGCAAAAAATGAGTATAAACATTCTGGCACTCTTGATGGGACCCCTAGAGTTTTCCTTGGGTTCATATTTATTCTAAAGGCAATCATTCATATAGCTGCATTAGGGAAAATTTATCTCCTTGCAGACTTCTTCTTTATTTTTCTTTCGAAAAGAACCCATAAGCACAATTTAAAAAGAACCTCTTTTTTTTCTTGTCATTTCTTTCTGCATCTTAGAGTAGTGAAATTCATGCTCTCAAACCTTTTCCCACTTGTCTGCATCTAAACAAACATTTCAATTTGGGTTAAAGATTAAATGCATTTCACTCCTACTTGAATGCATATTTGGCTCATCTAGTAATTAAATGCATTATGAATAAAGTGTAGTGCACATATGTTACACGACCTGACCACATTCACAAATTAAACATATAACATACCTAAGACAAGAATTGACTAGGATTTCACCACCTAGTAGATACCTTACCCTTCCTGATGATCCTACTTGGACTTCACAACCAAGAGGAGGACCCACTCTGTTCTCTAGTAGAGTATAAACTCTAGGCGAAGTATATATTGGCTAAGTGACCTAGCTTGGCTCTGGGCTCGTGAAGTGAGGGGAGCAATCTCCTAGCACCATGCCACGTATGGAACCTAATATAGATTTTGAGCACCAAAACTTAACTCAAAACTAACCTTAGACTGCCTCTTTTAGGACCCGTTCTAAAAATCCCACTTCCAAACATATTCTTCTATGCCATAAGTTGCCATGACTCTAAAATATATTCTTAAGACTTTAACATTTAGAGGTTGCTTCCCTTCATCACTTTTGCTATTTTTATCTAGTTTTTTGAGTTGGTAAGGATGCATTATTTTGATGCATTATTTTGAGTTCTTAAATAATTAAGGGCTTTCTTTTTCTTCCAAAAACTTTCAGTTTTTTGAGTTTTTGGAAACACACAAACACTGACATCGGTTTTTCAACCGACATCGGCAACTTTTACTCACCGGCATCAATTTTTCTACCGATTTCAAAAACCTATCTTCACCAACATCAGTTTTTCAACCGACGTCAATCACTGTCAACAAACTTTTTCCAAAATAGCAAGCTTAAAACCCAACTTTCTTGCTGTAAAACACCCCTTTTGGTTTTTGGAAACTAAAATATATAGTTTCTGGAACCTAGACACCTTTCACCTTGGATGGATTTGACATGCAATCAAACCAAATCCTTTATTGACCATGTGAGGCAACAACCACTTCCACCTTCGTCTTTCATATCAAGTCCCCAAATGGAACATACTTCAAACATTGAACATACTCCTGTCCAGCCTACCCCCGACCAACATCCAATTGTTCCTGAAGGGGATCAAAACTTTGAGAGATTCCCTTACCATAATGTCAAGGCTCTCCAACACTATCTCATGAGAATCCAAATGTGAGACCCTTCAGGTAATCCCATTTATGGGATGCCAACTTCCTTGGTTGAAGCAGAATGATCTCAATAGCCTCCGCTACCCAACCCATAATAACTCAGGATATTACCTCAACCATTAACCCAACCATGACCAATGTCCACAATTGGGCCTCCACATCCATTTTTGGACCTACCTCCACTGGGGTTTTTGTACCCCCTCAACCACAGACAATTTAATCAAGTTCGACACCTTTTCAGAACTTGGTTGTCTCTAGCCCACACACTCTTACACCCATAAATACAAGAGTGACCACCTACCCTTTAACCAGTGTCACTAATATTCAATCACCTTTGGCAACACCTAGTCAAGTTGTGCCCTCTAGCTTCATGGCACAAGCCCCCTTGACCTTAACCTTAGTCCCTATGATGAACTACCAATATGTTACACCTATGCAAGTGCAACCAAGTATGGCATATGCCCCTCCTAACACCTTCTAGGTAACTTACAACTTGGGGGGTGCTCCACCTACCAATCCATCAGTAGATCTAATCAAGATGCTGATGGATAAGATGTCTAACCTTGAGACATCCATTTTTGGTTTAAGCAATGTTCTTTCATACGAACAAATATGCAACAAACCCATTCACCCTTCGGTGCCTATTCGACCATATCCTAACCAGTGGGAGCTCCTAAAATTTACTCATTTTCAAATTAAAGAGGACCCACAACAACATCTATGAGCATTTAGACATACTTGTTACCTTATAGCACATGATGATGCATTATTACTTTGTGCGTTTCCCATGTCACTTTCTAGCGCTGCCCTTGACTAGTATAGCTCCATTACCAGTCATTCTCTTTTTTATTTCACTCAACTCACTCAATTATTCCTTGACCACTTTTCAATTAACATCACCAAGAAGGTCTCCATTATAGACCTATATTTTATTAAACAATTTGACGATGAATCAATAGCTGACTTCATTGCCTGTTGGAGAGGTTTGATTAACCAACTCTCCTTTTCTTTACCTCAACCTAAGCTCATTGAGCTCTTTTTATGAGCATGTGCCAAGCACATCTCTTCCACCTTGTGGGTTCAAATATTCCACACATTTAACGAAGCTTTCACCATGGCTAGAAAGCTTAAACTCCACGCAGTCAAAGAAGACAAGGTCAAATTGCATAGTAACACAAAATCCAATGACCCTTCTTCATCCAAACCTTCTTCTTCCAACTCCAAGTCCAAAGGATCGACAAATGTTGTGGTCCTTAGACCATTATCTTTAACCACAACTAACCAGTCTCAACCTTAAACATTAGAATACATCACAAAACAATTCCAACAATGATACGTACAGCGTCAATACACTCCAATAGGAGAGTCGTACGCTTCCATGTTGGATAAACTCATCAAGTAGGGAGTCCTCAATCTCCCTCAAATTTGACCACCTCAATTTGACCCCTCAAAAGCCATCCCTACGTGGTATAGGGAAAATGACTTCTGTCACTACCACCATGTCAAAGGTCATGACACAGACAACTGTAAAACCTTCAAGAACATCATTTAAGACATGTTGGACAAGGGGGATCATGTTTTGGATAACCCAAATGTGCCAGCTAACTAAAACATGGATGTCTTTAGACAACCATTCCCTAACCAACCCCCCAGTCAGCATAACATTCAAACCATAATTGATGACCTTCAAAAGCGTAATATACACACGGTCGACATGGTTTCTAACCAACCTCTCCCATAGTTTGAAGAGGTTAATCAACCTATTTATCCACCACAGGTAGAAGAGCCTTCTTCTCCTATTTATCTACCACGAGTAGAAGAGCCTTATTTTATTATTTGTCCACCACAGGTAGAAGAACTCTCTTCTCCTATTTGTCTACCACAAGTAGAAGAGCCTTCTTCTTTTATTTATCCTATATCCAACCCCCTTTCACACATGGGAGAGTCTACTTTGACCTCTCCCATATTGGAGGATGATTTAATGGCACCAACGCTGGTTGTCTTGCCCTCATCCTTCGTACCATCATTAAGGGATCATACTTTCCCCACTATTCAACCACACACAAAAGCCATAACCATCCCATGCTTCTCAAACCTCACTCACCCACAAGTGAAGGTAGACTTGAACCTTGCCTCACCCAATAGTAGTCCTCACACTAAACTAAAGAAGGCTACTAAACCACATCAAAGAACTCCTCCCCAACCATCATCATCACCCTCTATTTTGGTCCCACACCCTTCCACCATAATAGGAGTGCTTCCTACTCCAACACCTATCAAAAAAAAAAAAAAATTGCCTCCATTACACCCTTTTCCCACCAAAAACACACTTCCTCTAAAACATCCATCACCTCTCATCAAACAAGTGTCATCTACATGTGTGGCCATGCCACCAACCACAAAGATGATATGATGAACTCCCCAAACAACTCCTAAAAATGACTTGTCAACCCCAACTACAACAAAAAGCACAAAGCCATTAAGGGGATCCTATGCTTCGATATTATGCCAATTGTTGCAGTCATCTAGCATCACTCTTTCACCCATAAAACCATATCAACCTCTTAGATCAAAACCATCTTGGTTTGATGACACTAAAATCTTGTGGTATCATTGCACACCTAGACATGATACTAAGCGTTGTTGTGCCCTTAAGGTTGTTATTTGCCAACACTTGAAAAAGGACACCCCTCACATTGAGGCTTCCTTTGACCACTCTTTTGACAAAAATTTGACACTATCCCACGCCTCCTAAACCTCTTCACCTAAATCGGGATCCCCATACAAGACTATGGTCCCTTTACCACCATCCACTCTTTTATTTGAAATCAACACAATTGATGTGGCCACTAGGACCCAAACCATGAAGGATAAATGAAAACACCAAACTTCTACACCTTTGACATATCCATTATTCGTCAAGACCTCTCAACCAACACAACCCAAGATTTCTATCTTGGACATGTCTCGACCAATATCACTGGGGGAAATTCTTCCTAACCTCTCTAGTCCACATGACATATGGTATAAGTGACTTGTGGACTACTTGACATATTTTATCATAGGTCCCAATCTCTCTAGCAATGGATGGTGGGCTTTTATCAAAAGCATTGCTCGCTACACCATGTTGGGGGGACATCTCTACAAATGAGGTCAAGACGGCCTCCTTATCTAATGCCTAACAACCACTAAGACTTCCCATGTCATTAAACAAGTCCATGACGGGACTTGTGGGGGACATTTTAGCGGTAACTTAGTTGCCAAGTGCATCCTTTGCCTAGGATATTATTGGCCCACTATCAACCAAGACTGCAACAACTATGTTAGGCATTGTACCAAATGCCAACAGCATACTAACAAACATCATACTAATCGACTTCATGACCAACATCAACCAAAACCTACCTACAACAATGACCAACATGTGACCAATTTGGAATGAAGCAAATGGGGCAAGTTTGCTCCTAATTGACTCAGATCTTACATCGACACATAAGCATGGATTAGGGACTTATCGTCTATCTTCTTTCGAAGGCCGATCAAAACTTGAGCTTCTTAATGCCTTATGATTATGATCATTTTACTATTATTCAAGTAATCATTCACTTAACATTTAACTTGAGCTCATTCCTTGAGCAGCCCCCATCATTGTCATTCCTATTCCTTTCAACCATTTTGTCAAGCATGATTGCTTTGTCCTAATAAAAGCTAAACCTTTAAACCTCTATAGTCAAGTCCATGACCAAAATTTCAGTCCACAAATAAAACATAAAATTGGGATGCCTATTCAAAGGTCATAAACTATAAATGTAGACTGCTCCCTCGAAGGACAGCTACATCATTATTGCAATAAAAGAGACTGCTCCCTTGAAGGATAGTTATTCACGGACATCCAAACATACAACAAGCACAATATAGACCACTCCCTCAAAGGATGGCTATGACCAAATTTTTCTACATACATAGCACAACATGACCATAAAACAAAACAATATCCCTAAGTGGACTTCTTGCATTGATCAATCCCAAAAAAAAAATAACTGACAAATTATTAAGTCATGGACTTGTCTATAGTCATTCTCAGGGTCACCTATAAAAGGGGCAAAGTTGTCCCTGATAAAAAAGGGTTACCCTATCCTTACATCTCACACAATCATGCCTATCACCCCAACATACTTAAGGGATTTTGAGCTCACTTAACGTCAAGTGATTCAACTACTTCTCTAACACAAACCTGTGGTCAATGACGTAATGCATAAACGGGGCTTTTATTTCCAAAAACCTTATCTATGCTATCATTATAGTCCTTGTCAATGAAAGAGAAACATGCCTTTCACTTCTTATACATCTTGGTCACATCCAACCAAATGAAACCAAACCTTTTTCAGACCACTAACATGACTTAGCCCATTCACACTAGTTTCTATGGAAAACAATACACATGCAAACTATCGACCACACACAACCAATGTTATATAATACACCATCACACAATATGGAAAAGGCTATAACATCATCTACAATTCATTTTTAGCATACACCATCACCAATATGGAAAATTTCTAGGGATGGAAAACCACATTACCAATGTTACAGAATACACCATCACATAATATGGAAAGACTGTAACATCATCATATCTTCATCATTTCAAGCATGTACCATCACACATATGGGAAATGCTAACATCTCTAACCTGACCAACTATCGACCACTTGGACCCTTTTTCTAAACTACATTAGTTTGATGCCCCTTACAATAGGGAATATGTAGGTAGCACTCAGTCTTCTGAGGTTAGCTCAGCCATTCCCCCATTCATCTCCCTAATGACGATGGCCATTTCATTCATCCATCTACCTGACAGACCAACCATCTAACCTTTAACCAAATCATGACCAATCAACTAGCCCTGACACTGTAGAAGTCACTTTTGACTTCTCATGGGGCACACTAGAGATCACATACATCTCCCTGACCACAACAAACAACCTTTGAGCTCACTTATATCTCAATCTGACTCGACCAATGACTATGGAGATTACGCCTATCTCCTTTGACCATGACCACTTTCGAGACAACTCTACCTTAGTTGTTTTTATTGCATGTATGCTACCTCATGAATAGATAGCAAAATTATGTGCACCTCATATTACAACCCTCACAAGTATTGGATTGCACTCTAGTTGATCCCCACTACTTGTGACATTTTCATATTTTTCAAGAGCACTTCCTAAGCCCAAGATACTTGGAACATGATGACCATTGGAGCTACAACTTTGATCATTTAACCCAATCAGCTATGACTAAATGCTGGGGACCAGTTATTTTGATTTTAGCACTCCTCAACCTTTGACTATGACAATTTGACCTATCTATCATGTGAAGTGGTGTACGTGCAATCCCAACTATTGCAACAATCACACTCAAACTTCACCATATCCATCAATTGCCTATCAAATTGGCAATCGATTTTAGGTTTCCTTCCCTCGACTCCTGCTTTGAGGGGGAATACCTCATCACCATACCTAGGGCATCTACTCCTATTTTTGTCTTGTAGTTCATCTAAAACAACCAACAAGACAAAAAGGGGAAAATGTAGACACCTAAAATGTGTTGACTCTCCCTTAGTCCTCTCCTTAACCCTTACACATCTTATTAATTTAAAATACATTACTTATTTTAAATTAATGACATCACCCTCGAAACCTCACCATGGACACCTCACCTTGGATACCTCGCCCTTAGACCTTTTCTCACCCCATGACTCACTTAAGACCTATTCTTACTCCTCCCTAACCTCCTAATTAACTCTCATGCATATTTAGCCTAACCTTTGACCGTTCTCCAATAGACAATGCACTTGGCAGATGGAGAACAGGTTGTTAAGCCCTTTTACTAGTTCTCTACCCGCTGACATTGGTCAACTATCAGCCGACGCTGGTGGGATCAACAATGTCAGTTACATAAACTAATGTCTAATGTAGAGTTAAGGGCCTTTAGCTCTTATCAATCATTTTTGGGACTCTCTCTCACTTGGATTTGGCTCTCTCTCTCTCTCTCTCTCTCTCTCTCTCTCTTCTTCTTAGACTCTGAGACATCAATAGGCATCAGACTTCAACTAACGCTCCCTTGGCCACAAACTCTACACTAGTCACTCCAAATTGGACTAAAGCATTACACGGGGACCTAGACATTAGCCATAACAGGCACAAGTGTTTGACATCTTGGTTCCTCATCTCACCAAAGCTAAGTATTTCTTCTGCCCTTTTATTTTAGTAATTTAGAATAACTTAATCAATTTGCTATCTCTAAATACTACCAGACCAGTCTCGACCTTCAACCATACCCAACTTTCTTCCTAGAGAGGCTATAAATCCTTCCTTTTATCTTGATCCTTTTTGACAACCTATCATCTACCTTTGTCCTTTTGCAGACCTTATTTGTCTCCTTGCAACCTTGCATAGACATTTTTAATTCCCAGACTCCCTCTATGGACCATGAACACAAACCTGAGACCCATCCAAGGACCATTGCCCCTACTGACGTCGACAGCCTAACCAATGTCGACAACTGACCAACTGACACCAGCAGACTAATTAACATCAGCAACTATGATAGACTGACAGCAAAATATAGGTACACATTATCTCTATTTATTTTATTTAGTCTTTCACCATTTCTTTTCTAGCATCAATCTTTTTGTCAATAAGTGGATTGTCATCCCTCAAGGAAGTCTTTACACTTTTGGGACTGAGCATATCACTTGGTAGTCCACCATATCTATCTCTAACAATCTCTTTGTTTGAGTTTCTTATTCTTATCTATAGGTGTCATCATCCATAGCCAAAGAGGAGCTCTTACAACATCTGGATAATGGCGCACAACTTAATCCAAGTACGTACAAACCCCTGACCACTTATCTTTAGTTTCTTATTTCTTCTAAATGTAAAAAGCAAAAAATGAGCAGAAACAACACAAGTTTGGTGGTCCAGTCATTCCTCTGTGATGTCCTGGTAATGGTTTGGTCCACAAAGCTTGCATAGTTAATTCTCTAATTAATATTTTGAGGTTTTGATGGATTCTTATTTTTTATGAAACCTATTCCATGATTATAAATGATCGAAACATATGAGAACCTATTTGGATCACTCTATTTTTCAAACTTTGACTTGTTTAAAACCCTTTGATCCACTAGTTCCACATGAACTCTGTTTAGATTTTCAAAGCTTGGTATGTGGGCCAAAAATGGCCAATAGTAGGCACATGGCCACCTCATATTTAAATCATCCCAAGAAGATCTTGATTTATATCACTTGTCATCTATCTACTGATCTTATGTCAATAGTCAACACCTAGGGATAGCCTAACACTTTGATATAATACCTTTGGGAGGGGTGAGATTCTAGTTGGGGACACATGGCATCCTCTAATTAACCCTTATAATTCCACACTATTTCATTCTAACCATCCCAAGGACTTTATGGTCCCACTTGATAGTATACATAATTGTGCTACATGACATACTATAATATGTCAAGATCTCTTAGGATTTGACATCTTTGTTAGTTAAAGGAGACTAGATCTTTTTGATAATAGGATACATGACACTCCATTACATTAGGCTCTCTTGAGCTTTGACGTCTTTATCAAACTAGGGAAATTGATGCATCTGACATAAGGGAGAGTTTAATGGTCATATTCAATCACCTCTAACCTCTGGGACAGATGGCATGCTTTGATTTGGTCAAGCTTTCCTAGGCTCTATTATCTCTATTAGGACTAAAATATTGACCATTCCACTTTGATTAATGTGGCACTCCTTAGTTGGGTCAAACTCTCCCCAGTTCTAACATCTCTATTATGTCTAAGAGACTAGCCATTCTAACTTTGGTGTGGGTTAATTAGATAGAGTGATAAAAAATTTTGACCCTGGGTTATGTGGCACTCCCTCATTACATTAGGCTTTCCTGGGCTCTAACATATCTATTAATACTAAGATACTAATGCATCTAACACAAGGGTGCATAGATTCTTTTCATTCAACCATGTCCTGGCACTACTAATAGCCATGTACGTGGTATTTATTCACTACACCATTTACCCCTATAAAAATATATATAAATGACTAAGTGAAAGAGAAAATAAGTGTGACCAATTAAATGCTTACCTCATTTCCATCTAGGCTTCAAAGTGCCACATAAGACTCCAAGGTCTAATACTCTGGGAAGGGATTAAGATTGCTAGAATTTCCAAGTTAGAGTAAGCCTAAAAAGTTAGCATGTTAAATATTCAAAGCAAGAAAGTGTATATTAACCATGGATTATCTTCATTATTTTGCATTATTTATTTCATATACATTTGAGGTTTGCAAGTTAGATCAATTGGTCATTCCAAATACCACATTCTTGACAAAAATAGGGTGACATGGGATTTCAAATACTCAATTCAGGTGGAGCTAACCATTATGAGATAAAAATTTTGGGAACTTTGGATCATTTAATTTTTAAAGAGGGGTCTCCCATTTCTATTTTAGAATTACTTAAGAGATCAACTATTTACAAATATATATTTTATGAAACACTATGCGAGACAAATCTCCATAGTGATACACAACCTACCTCCTTTGTGTCTATCATTAATATGTTCAAGGATATAGAAAAAATTATCAATTTTTACAAAGAAGACTTCCCAACATAACATGAAATAGGTCAAAATATCCCATTATTTATTCATGTTCAAGTGTAAAGTAAAGTAGTCAAACATGTCTTGATAGATACTAGTTTTAGATTAAATATCTACAACACTGATTAAATAAAAAAATAGTTATCAATATAGATATCATCAAAAAATTAGATCAAAGACTAAAAATTATTAGATAACACTATGCTAAGTATTTGGGACAATATCATTGGTGTTAAAACTAGGCCCTAAAATGGTACCTACTATACTCCAGATTATGCCTAATCATTTACACTACAACTTGCTTCTCGGGTGACATTGGATACATGAAATGGAAGTAGTACCATACATGATATAAAATTGAATAAAATTTATGTATTAAGGTTATTAATACATATTACCAAAAGATGACAAACCTTTTAGATACTAAAAGATGACACAATATACTAATGAAAATCAATTACAATTTGTAGTCACTCAAATTTAGTCACAAATAGTTGATAATGTCAATTTTGGCTCTATTTAACTTTAATTGACTTGAGAACTTAATTTGGAACTGTTTTTACACATCACCCTATCCAAAACACTTATATAAACTTATTTCTGTTCAAAATTACTACATAAAACTTACATTTTTTTTAAATTTCTAAAAACCCTTTTAAGCATCTATTCAGACATTTGTGGACCCAAAACTTGCACATTTTCTGTAAGGACAAAAGTGTATTGTAGGGGATAATAGTGGAAAATGTTCTTGTCCCCTATGGGACATTTTTGTCTTTAGATCTTTTAATAGTCACTTTTTAAATTTAGAACCTCCCTTATAGTTTGATATATGTTTTTAGGATAGGTAGCATGAGGTTTTCCCCTTTTGGATTGATATAAAGGCACACTCAAGTTACCTATTCTACCACTTGAAAACTTCAATACAAAGGCACACTTACCCTATTTCACGTTGAGTAAATCTTCAATATTATTCCAAATTTTTATTCTAATCACTTGAATTAGACCTTAGCCAAGTCTAAATCCTATTATATCTAAGCTAAAGAAAAGCATGATCAAGTATTCAATTTATCTCTAGATCATTAATATAGTCAAATAAGCATAGTTACACAAATATATCTAAGTGGGATAACTACATGGGATTGAATTCCTTCTTTAGAGTATTAGATATATAGGCAATTTTTGGTCATCATGGGAGGGATTGGGGTTAGTTCAGCCTATGACACTCCTTTTATATTTTTAGGTTTTCAATAATTTCAAGATTAGGGTTTCAACTTTGAATAATCTATTTTTAAGTCTTTTGCACACCTTCAAAGGTCAAATCTCTGCACATAGAACTAATTTAAGCTATCATAAATGATCATGACCTGAGTTTCATATTTTTAATAGAGAACAAGATCGACTAATTCAATACTATAGTGGTAATTAATCCTATCCCATGTTGGATGATTATTTACTTCATCATTTTCATTCTCAATCTCTATGCAATTATAGGGTTGGTTCTTATTTATTAGTTTTAGTTGTCTGTTATCTTTGTAAAGTCAAATTTTAGACATAAACAACCAAAATTTCTATTTTTTCATAGTTGTTCTTCTTTCATTTGATTACACTTTGTCAAATTTTGTATCTTATTTTCATTCTAGTTGTTGAAATTTCATTTAAAACATTCTTCTTTTATTCCATTAAATTTATTTGAATTAGGGTTAATTATCCCATTAATTCAAAATCTATTAAAACATATTGGTGAACCCACTTTTTATTTGATCATTACTTTAATTTTTTTGTCTAAGGGTTAGATAAATCCCTAAACATTCGATAATAAAATAATTTTCTTTTGACCTTAATTCTAATTATGAATCTAAAATAACTTGTTTTCAACCTCAGATCTACATGTGACATTGAAAGAATTTTATTTTTACCACAGATATGATATCTAACATTTAAATAAATTTATTTTGACCTTGAAATTTATAAGAATTTAATAATCTATACACAAATTTTCCTTTTGTTTGGAGCATTCCATTTCCTATTATTGTTTAAAATATATTTTCCATGTTTTTGTATGACATCTAAAAACCCTACCTCCCTTATTCCTTTAAGGCATAATGCTCAGTTGAGTGGGGTCAATATTGAGAATAATTAAATCCATTTTACCCCTATTAAAATGGATTATTCCAATACAAACAATGAATTCATCTCTTTTGATGAACACATTTATCAAGAATATTTTCAAGAAGATAATCATTATGAACAAGTTAATTAAGATGATTTGCATAAGACACTCATGAAGGTTTAGATAGGATTCAACCTAATTAATTCAATGGATTATATCATGCACAAGTCTAAAATTTATACATATTTTAAGGACTCCATCAAATGCCACAAGATATACCCAAAGTAATTGATGCCTTTTTAGCATATAAAAATGCACAAAAATAAAAAGGCTCTACTTTTAATGAATATCAAGAACAACTCTCACATTATTAACCTTACCATATGTCTTGATACTTATACTATTGATATTGTTATCACATATACAAATTTGTATTTGGGGGAAACTAGAGGATTATAATAGATATCTATTCCCATGCCTAGCCAAATTAATCATACATGATCTTTGATAGCTACACACTACATCACATACCTTGCCTACTATGTAATCCTTGGTGTAAACTATTTCAATTTTACATTTGAAGGTGGTGTAATTTGAGAAAAGTATACCAAAATCTATCTAATCATTAGATTCCCAAACTTTGTTTCATAATCCATTATCACTTAACATTATAACATACCCTTTACCTGTAGGATTTGTAGCTCCTACACTAATATTATATGAAGGTAAAGGATATCCATATAACACCTTATATATTTTCATGCCATATGTTTGGATCATTCTTTAAATGAAAAGTTTATAACTAATTTATTTCCAATAACCTTAAAATATTACAAATTACATTGGTTGTATGATCTACTTGTTTAATCAGTCAAAGCATTTAATACACTAGCAAATTAATTTATTAAGCATTTTACTATTAATATTTATGTAAAGATTTATTATTAATAAATTAATAATTTTAAGCAAGGAACTAATGATCTTATTAGTTATTACATACATTGTTATAAGACTATGTTTTCAAAAATGACTAACACATTGGCAAATATTGAATTACAAGATATTTTCAAACAAAGTTTACTTGTACCTTTGTATGAGTCAATTATTTTAATTAGATTAAAATAATTCAAGGAAATTTCTCATACAATAAGAGAAATATAAGTAAAGCTTATCACTTTGAACAAGCTCAAGTATACACTAGCATCTGCATCTACTTTCACAATGAAGTTTCAAAGCAAACCATCTTACAAAACTAAGCCAAAAAATACTAAAGCTGATACAAAAATCATAGTGAATTTATTTCTCAACCTTATAATTTTTTTTTTATCAAATTAACCAAGGAGATAAGTATCTATATTATCACAACCACCTCATTAATTTATACAAAAGTTGTTTGTGTGTAATAATATTACTCTACCTCCATCATTTGAAGTTTGCATGAGTAAACCTCAAAAAAAATATTTTGATAACAATGCATTTTATGAATATCATAAATGCAATGTTAATTATACTAACAAATGTTTCAATTTTAAACACATTATTAAAAATCTTATTGACAATAATTATATTGAGCTAAGCACTCCTATAAAGGAAACTAAGCCTCAAAAGAATGAAAATGCTAAATTTAATATTTTTAGTGAGCCTTTTCTAAACCATAATACTAACAAGGATAATTTAGTATCTCATCATAATTAAAATAAATATCCACCTCCTGAATCATATGATTATCCATTATATGGAATTATTTTTAAAACATTTCAAACTACCCCACCATGTCCTATGATTACTTTTGATGATAGTAAGATAGTCGATGATGATTCTAATTTTCATGATTTATGTATATGAGCCTTTATTTATCAAAAACCCATTCATATTATGTTAGTTGATAATAAATTAAGTGAGAATGCATAAACAATAATATTATTCCATTCATTGGGTTACACACAACATGATATACAAGTAGGTTCCAAAAGTGTCAAGATATTTAATTGGAAACAACAAACCACTTTGGGACACATTGTGTTGCCTCTTTAGGTTCGTCTTGTTATACTATCTACTATTTTTCTAGTTATACCAAAAACCATGGTATTTACCATGATATTAAGATGAACTTGGATATAAAATCTTTGTGATGTAATTTATATGATACACATGTGCTTAATGCACATTCATTGGAATCCAGTTGTTACAATTTTAAGAATCAAATATGAGTACCTGTTAGAACCTATGGTACCTCTTCCTACCCATCGGCATCCATAATTCATTGATACATCTATGAAAGATCATAAAATTTTTATAGTTGTGTTAGCTAAGTAAAATATTTTTATTCAACCAATTATAAAAAGGTGCAAAGATGTCAAAAACAAAAAATGCAAAAATAAGCTTATTAGAAAAAAGTGTCTAGATCCCAACAAGCACCATTACATATAACACCTTCTAAATTGGAGATACACATAGATCAACATGACCCTAAGAAATCACAAATTTTGTCACAAACTCCTACTAGTCCTCATTATATTTCATATCATTCTACATCTCCTTGAACTAGTCCTCTTACACATGATTACATGAGTAGTGATCTAGATAGTTTTCTTATAGCACATGATGGATTTTATGATCCTAATTCATGTTCATATAATATATTTCATTCAATAAATGAAATCATTATACCAATTATTATAGGCTCTTATTACTCTAAAATTTATGGGATCATTGGTTAGCTTGATGCATATTAAAATATTTTGAAAAATTAAAAAACATTCAACTACAAAAATTAAAAAAATTGATCATACGTAGCTTATTTTTTGCTCATCATGGCAAATAAATTTGATAAATTATTATAAGGCCCTTGGATATTGATGAATTTTTGGTCTCTTGGATCTTCCTTTTCACCTATCCAGATCTAAACAATCCAAAATAATGATATCTTCTACCATATTTTGCCATTTATCTCATTGTTTTCATAGACTACACTGATAAAATTGTATTTTATCACAAGGACATAATCTACTAGTAAGGGTTAAAATTGACTACCATTATTATCCTCAATTAGTCAATATTATCCTATGTAAATTTTCACATAGAAATCAAATATTAACACAAAAATTCTTAATAATGCAAATTTTTAGATATTTCACTCAATCAAAGTGTGTAAAATAATACTTATTCATGAAAAATGTCTCTTTTATGTGTCATATTTATCATACATGTTACATATTTAAACAAGTGTAAATTTTATTAAATAAAGATGTATAATTAGTCCTCTATGTACTTATTCAATTTTTATAGACTGTTCAAAGTTATGACTCACATATGTAGTGGGGGAATAGTTCTCATACATGGCCATGGCATCATGACTAATGCATATTTAACATGGACACATGTTATGGATTGTTTATATCCTTTCCATTTATTATACTTTTGGAAAATTAGTTATTTTAAGTTTTTATGGTTCTAATTTCAAATTTCCAAAAAGTACAAAAAAATTCAAATATTTCCAAAATTAAAAATCATTCAAAATATTCTAAAAATCTAAAATCAAGCCCTGAGCATGATTATATATCTAGTTCACACCATTTTCATATGTTATTTATCTCATGATTAATATATAGTATAATTTTTTTCCTATCACACATGTATTTCATTGGCATTCATGACTACAGTGCATGGCATACATATCTCACATGGACTAATATGTTAGACTTGCCTCTACCTAGTAGCCTTGCTAAATTGAGGGCATATTTTACACAAGTTATATTGTTTATAGGTGTTATCATTCTATGCATCCTTTAATGTTAAGATATATACACTTGTAAAAACATATTTCTAAGATTTATATCTCACATTTTGTACATGGATATTCTATTTTTTAGGATATGATCACATTACATATGTATGGTGTACACTATATTTCTAATTATATGCTCCATTGATGGTATTACTTGTACATAGTAGATTAGATTCTTGTTTATCTAGAGTATATGGCCCTTGGACCTAGTGTGCAAATTGATTGGACATCTCTATGAGATCTTGTTTGGTATGTGCAACATTTTAATATGTGCATTAATTTCATCCCTTGGCCCTTTTTTGTGATAAATTTGAAGATGTCCCTTGTTTTCAAAATTATCATGTCCTTTGCATGTGGCCCTTGTCATTGTGTGTGAAACCTTTACTTATGCTACATTTTAACATGTCCTTTATATATAACCATTGGACTTATTTTTTATGTTATTATTGTTATGTTTATGTGCTTGTGGATCTTTTTAATTTGATGAGTACCATGATCCATATCATGCAATACCTAATACATAAGATACTAATTATATATTTTACTACTTTGAGCTTCATTTATATAATTATATAGGCATTGGCTCATATGTTACATACATGATTCAAATGGTACATACCTTTTACATATGCTAAATTATTCAATGACTACATCGTTAAATTTTCTTTTGAGATGAGTGACCTTCAAGATACAATTTTCTCATCTCAAGAGGGAGGCATTTTAATGGGATTTTCATACATGAGATAAGCATCTTCAAGATCAAAAATTAATTTGAGTTAGAAATATAGTTTAAAAGTTTCATAATGGTCAAAATTCAATTATTGATACAAATTATGGGGGTATATGCCATGCATTTGCACTCACATTATAAGAGAAAAGTACATATTTATACAATTTTGGGTGTATGATACATGCATTTACATAAGTTTCACTTATATTTTACATTTGCATCTAAAATATCATTATAAGCATCTAAAATATAGTTATAAATTATACAATTATCACATTGGGGGCATGATACATATTCATGCAAAACATACTATTTTTTAAATTCATAAGGCATGATACAAATTAATTCCATGTTTACAATACTACTTGCTATTTAAGGACATGGTAGGATAATGGATGTTTTCCCTCTTATTTTAATCATGCAATCAAAAATAATGGAATAAAGTGATAGTTGAATCTATAATCCATCTAAAATTGTTGATTCAGTTAAAGTGCATAATGCACAACTTATAGGTTCAATTCCCTCTAGCATTATTTATTGTGAATCCATTGTATATTATGACCTATTTCATGTCTTTGGGTTATAAATACTAACAATTTAAATTGAGGTTTTTATGTCGTCAATGGGTTATTTTATATATAAGTTTAGTTTAATTTGGGGTATGATTACCCTCAAATATGTCATTAGTTCAGCTAAGGAACCATCCTCTCTAAGTGCTTCATGGGAAACACCCATTATCCAAGTAAAGTTACACGAGAAACATTAGTTTCACACATATAGGTGTAATATTTCCTTATTCTTTTAAATATTTTCAAATTCAAATTATATTTCAATTTTTAGTTTAACATATGAGCATTAACTACTTTTACATCATTGCAAGGTTTTCCCTGGAACACCTTGCATGATCTAGGGCTTCTCCTAAAGGTAAAGAGTGTTGTACATGTTCAAGTATTATTTATCTTTTACTTTAGTAATTTCATTTTTAGAGTAGGGGGCATGCAATTACTCAAATTTGGTCATTAATACTTGATAATGTCAGTTTTGATCCTATTTCACTTTAAATGACATGAGCACTTAATTTGGACCTATTTTTACACCTAACCCTATTATAAGAACCTGTATGGACCTATCTCTTTTCTTTAATACTATACATTCCTAACTAAAAACCCTTCTAATAATTTGTATGGACATCCCTACACCCAAAATATGTATGTTTCCATTAAGGAAAAAATGTCTAATTGAGGACAATAGTGGAAAATTTTCTTATCTCCTATGGGATGTTCTTGTCCTTATCTCTTTCAACAATCACTTTTAAAATTTAGACCCTACCTTACATTTTATCCATATTTTTACAATAGGTAGCTGAATTTTTCCCCTTTTAGATTGTTATATAGGTACACTCAAGTCACATATTCTACCACTTAGAAATTTTAATACAAAATAACACTTGTACTACTACACATTAAGAAAATCTTCCCTATTCTTCCTAGTTCTAACTATAATCACTTGAAGCAGTCCTCAGCCAAGTCCAAACAGTGTCATATCTAAGCTAAAGTAAATCATGGTGAAGTATTCAAGCCATATAAACATGCAATCATATATTCAAAGGAGAATAATCACACAAATATCTCTAAGTGGAAGAAATACATGGGATTGAGTTCTTTTTATAGAGTATTAGATATGCAAAAAATGTTCAGTCATCTTAGTGGTGATTAGGATAAGCTCAACCCATAACACTCCCGCTTTTCTATTTTTAAGTTTTCAATCATTACAATATTAAGGTTTTAAATTTTAAAAAGCTATTTTTAGGTCTTTTTCACACCTCCAAAGGTAAAATATCTACACATAGACCTAATTTAGGATATTGTAAATTATCGTGACATGCATTTTTTATTTTTAGCAGAGGACAAGATCAACCAACTTAGGACTATAATGGTAGTCAATCTTGTCCCATGTTATATGATTCTATCCTTCATCATTTTCAATCTCAGTCTCTATGTAATTATAGGGTTGGTTTGTATTTTTTATTTTCAATTATTTATCAACTTCATAAAATTATATCTCAAATATACATAACTAAGTTTTCCATTTTTTTCATAGTTAGTCTTATTTCATTTGATTGTACTTTGTCAAATTTAACATTTTAATTTCATTATATCTATTGAAATTTAATTTACAACATTATATTTTTATTCCATTTAATTTATATTAATTAGGTTTAATCATCACATTAATTCAAATTCTAGTAAACCGCAATCATAATTTTATTATATCTCGCCTCAACATGCAACATTTATGTATTGTGTTTTATTGATTTGTGAGACATTTGAGATTTTTGATACATTATATATATTCTAAAGTAATGTTTATTTTATACATTATGTAATTTAAGGTGTGTGTGTGTGTGTGTGTGTGTGTGTGTGTGTGTGTGTGTGTGTGTGTGTGTGTGTGTGTGTGTGTGCGCGCGCACGTGCGCGCATGCAAATAAATTTATTTTTCAATTATGATTATTTAATTTAGATGTTTTCAAATTGGTACTATCGATGTCCTTAAATGACTGCAAGTAACAACCATGTGATATGATCTAGACTCAAGCTTGGAATACACATCCAAACTTAAAATGTGCTAAACATATAAATATAAAACATATGGTAAACTAAATAGAAATGTGTTAATTATATAAATTAACAAATTTTAAATATGATCTATTGATTAAAATTCCAAGGAGAAATGATACTTAGCTAGATTTATAATGTGTAGGTAGATTTGAGTTGTACATAGAAAAAGTGTGTAGGATCAAGATTTTGAGATAGTCATTAGATTTTGGAAATGATGTTTCTAATTCCATAGACACTAATGTTAACCTTTGGACACTATCATCGATGCTACTATCCATTCTATAATTATACTATCTAGTACAAAATATACACTAGGTTATGATGTAACCAAATTCACTATTTTAGGTTTTCTATCACCTTTTTGTTGATGTATTCAAATATGGAACACAAGATGTATAGGTCTAGTTATAGAACAAACCCTAGATTTTCACCTTTATTCACCCTTGGGATATGTTTTCCAAAAATGTGTTAATGGGTTCATAGTATCAAGTGACCTTAAATACCCATTTGTCAATGAGCACTTCCTATATTTCCAATACTAAAAAGAAGGCCTTAGATTTATGTATTTCTCCCATATGTGTGTGAGTGTGTGTAGACAATGGTGTAAATGGATGTATATAGATGCATGTAATGATCTAACTCGTACCTTCAAAAATACCACTCATGGGATGCTCTTTGGACACTTTAAAATTTTTTTATGACTAATCCTCTGACTAATATGAAAATAGGGGGGAATATAGCAATAGAACTTAGTTGTGAAATTGATTGAATGGGATTGAATAGGTACTTACTTGGCATTTTATAGATCATTAATGAGAAGGATTAGACTTGTATTTATGCCATACCTTTTGAAAATATATTATGTTAGGGTTCAATAAGACAAATAGGCTAACCTAAAGGTTTTTAAACATTTGAAATATGGATGAATTTTGAGTACTAGACACTAGATAAGGATATGGACACCAATGTCGATGCTAGTGTCACTTTGTGTTCTATGATGTCTAGAAGGATAAAAAATAGTTGGGGATCTAAAACGAATAGTGAATGATGTATATCAAGTTTTGAAATTTTTATATAGTAAAAGATATTTGGGTTATCAAAATGATAAGGGTTAGACTATAAAATAATCAATTAGGCAAAACGAGATGGTGACTATAAGCCTTTAGATAGTGGGAAGGTTTGGAACTAAAGGGTAGATCCTTGATTTTTATTTTCCAAATGTAAAAGACTAAGATGTTATAAATATTTAGTTTTATCATACACATTTCCCCCCATTTAATTTATTAATGAGTAAAGATGAAATTACTAGGTTAAAGGAAATAAATGTTTACTTAGGTGTCTACAACACACCTTGCCTTTGATTGGGATCACTTTGAGTGTTTTGCTAGTGTATGAACTATAACCAAGAGCATGTTATAATACAAATCAATGCATATAATCTAAAATTTTAATTAATTGAAATTCTTGAAAGGAAAGAGAGTAAGGAAGGAATAGACTTGTATGGCAATGTGACCATGTTGTCCCTTTGTAATTTTAATAGTAAATATGTTTCCTTATGAAACATTGGAGATGAGAGGTGTTTAAAAATGAACTTTGGATATTTCAAGGGAAATATTGTAAATTATTATACCCCCAATTTGGTGTAAGGATGAGTTATGACATGACCATTGAGATCACTAAATCTCAATCACACAACTCAAGTGTGAATCTATTATCTAGTGAGGGTGAGTGATTTAATAAACTCATCTTATAAGTATGGTGAGGTTGGGTGATTTACTCAACCCAGCCTATAAATCTAGTGAGTTTGAATGATTTAATCAATTCAACCTATATATAGAACTAATTATTTTAGACATAATTTTTTTGATAATAATACTTTTTGGTATAAAATGGCATTTCTTGGTGATAATAATCTAGAAATATAATTGGTAAATTTACAAAATTTTATGAACTTTCATGGCATATGCACCTCTAATAAATCTCAAACTAAAGTAAATGTGTCATAAATTAGGAAAAATCTAGTTTAAATATTGTGAAAAATAAGTGCAATGTATATGATTCTAACCCAAGTGTATATCTAAATCATGTAAATATAATGAAGATTGTGCAAGTGTTGAGTTCATGTCTTTGTGACATGCCCCTACTAAAATATAGATATAATAAGAACTAAGTGTAGAGGTTATGTATTTATAACATGCCCACACTAAAATCTAGAAATTATGTAAATGTGGAGGTCATGTCTTTGTTACATGCCCCTACTGAAATATAGATATAATAAGAACTGAGTAAGTGTAGAGGTTATGTCTTTATAATTGCCCCCACTAAAATATAGAAATTATGTAAATGTGGAGGTCATGTCTTTGTGACATGCCCCCATTGATATGCTCCCCCTTTTGATGTGAGGGAAATAATATATTGTAGTTACCTTACCTTAAAAGGGATAAGATAACTATATCATATATGTATGAATCATTTATCATATATGAGTAACATGTCTATATAGATATATCAATGAAACACACAATATGTGATTGCATCAAGACCTAAGATGCATGATATAGGTCATGGTAATGTCTATAAAGTAATAGTACAAGATCAAAAAATAATCAAGTGCACACACAAGAGCACTCAATGTAATGAAAAATAATTATCCAAGGATATCTCATACAAAGGGTATGTTCAAATGCTGCCCAATCGAAAGGAAATGACATATTCAAATATCTAATCAACATATAATGACATATTCAAATGCCCAAATAACATAAAATGGCACATGGGCCAATAGATAAGGAAAATATTCAAATGTTCCACAAGAAAGACAATATAAAGTAATGAAATATACTCAATGAAGTGATAATATGAATAAATGAAGTATAAGTAATTAACATAAGTATATCATACTAGTCTCTACATATATGTGTTAGCAAAAAATGTCATGTAATATAATATATCAAGTATACTATGAAAGATATGTGAATGGTTATAGACATGTGTAAATATTAGTATATAATCATAGACTGTATGATAATGTATAAATGCTTATAAAGGATATGTAACCTATATCAATAATGATCAATGGATCATATATTTCTAGTGTACTATATGACATAGGTATAAGATAGGTCCAACATCTATATATGCATATATCATGTGTTTGTGGTATGCATGTATCACACTCAAATATGAATGAAAAATTTGTGTATATAAATTAAATGATATGCTATCTACTAACTTGAAATAAACAACATTATTCCAAGGAGCTAGTAAACAGGGGAATATTGAATATTTTTTGTATTTTTAAATTATTTGAATATTTTTTTTTTTTGGGTTTTTTTTGAATTTTTATAAATACAGGGATATCCAATTATCCCACTTAAGGGATTATAATAAGTTGATATATACTCAAAATATGGTGAATCATAATGGCGATATTACCAAAGAGCATATATAGGTGTTATAAATGGATCTGGAAAATCAACTATACTCTATGTATGCCTAATAGGAGTATGGGGTCATGAATAAGTAGTAACACAATTAGTGGTTAATGGAACCCATTGTTGTTTTCTATCTAGTTTATTTGGAGTAGTAGTAATTGGAACATGTTTAGTTTCTCTATGTAGCTGGGTATGTTGTGGAGGAGTATATGAGGATTCTATGTACTCCATTGTATATCTCTGATGCAAAAGTCTCTCAAGTATAGGCCACCTAAGAAAGGGAATTTAATGTTACTTAACCTTTTATGTGTTATTAACCTTAGTAGGTTTTATAACTAACTATCTTGGAATAAAATTCTCTTATTCAAGTGGATGTTTATATGTAATTATCGAAACTATGACTATCCTATAGGTATGAATGTATTTAATACACCCATGCATTGTAGAATGTACTACACAAAGTTTATGTATCCATGATAATCCTAATAACCTATTAAAGACTTCCATTTATGGTATAATTGAAAAATTAGTAACCACATATGTTGGACCAACTTGTAAAGGTAAGTCAAT
The DNA here is from genome assembly GCA_037957365.1 of Torreya grandis. Taxonomy (NCBI): domain Eukaryota; kingdom Viridiplantae; phylum Streptophyta; class Pinopsida; order Cupressales; family Taxaceae; genus Torreya; species Torreya grandis. The sequence continues at coordinate 477,934 of JARHVA010002026.1, forward strand.
GCCAGCAATAATGTGTTGTGATGTCCCATCAAATGCTTTAACCATTCTGGTTTAAAGGTATAAATCATCATGTATATATAATAAATGTGTAAGTACCATCATTCCATATATATACTCACTAACACCATTGTCAATCATAATACTATGTATAATTTGATGATCAAGGTATGCTTGAATAAATAATGAATAAATATTTGAGCCATCATCTACAATTTCACTATCATCAAAGGAAATAAATGGTATTTGAACCATAAGAGGTGTTGTGCATGTATACATGTCAATAATCCCATTTAATGGGTGCCCATAATGTGGTGGAGGAAGTCCATGATATGCCATTTTCACTTTTGGATATTTTTTATAATGATCTTGTAATGCATTGTTAAATTTATTATAGTTTTGATGGTCACCCAATTACAAAAATAAATCCTTTGGAAGATCATCAAAGTTAATCTATTGGTTATCAAAAAAGTCATAGAATTTATGTTTTAATGTATAAAATTTATTTTTATAATGCCCATGACCTTGTGATAGTCATAATATGTATTAGCATCATATCCTTATGGTAGATATCGACTCATATCAACCTCTATATGAGGATCGAGAGATATGAGATGACACTCCATAAGGTTCTTAATTAGAAAATATGGAGACTTAGGCAATCATGTAAATTATCTCTTAGGTGCATTGGATAAGATGAGGTGATCATATTGTTGTGACACTATATTAACATTTAGAATTGCTTCCTTTATAGGTTCTATAGGTTTTACCTTATCTCTTGGTTTGATATGGAACTTGGTAGAAGATGTAGTCTATATGTTTGCTACGTAATTAAGATTTTTCAAGGAAATAAATTTTATTTATTGATCTCAGATAATATGGCATAAATCATCAAAATATTTGAATTCATTGAAAATAATAGATTCATGTAATGGGGCAAACAAACTTAGTTTAAATATTTCTTGAATCTATTTATATGCCATTGTATTTATCATTTTATGTAACATTATTTTATAACTCAAGACATATTTATTAATAGGTTCATTGGTTCCTTGTTTTATCTTAGCAATTTTTGCAAATGCCATATTTTCAGTGATGTTGAAGGAGAATTGTGTTAGAAATTGATTTTCTATGGGTTTGAATTCTTTCATTGATAGGATTAATAATTCATAGAACCATATTAAAGCATATTAATTTAGGCTCCTTGGAAATAATTTGGTCAAAATTATATCATTTTAAGCATAATCAAGGGATGCTACATAGAAAGATCAAAGATGTTATTCAGGACCATCCTTATCATCATAAAATGTGAACTTGGGTGTAACAAAACTATTTGGAAAAGTATGCAAAGATATCCTAGGTTTTATAGGATTATGAAATACATCTTGTGAATAACATGAGTTGATTTATAATCATTTTGTTCAATGTTGGTAACCTTAGCTTCCAAAGTTTTTACAATCTAAACAAGGTTTTACATTATAGATTCATTGGGATTAAGATTTGAGATTTGAGAAGCCACCAAAGGGGATGAATGTAACTTATGTGTTCAAAGAGTAAATTTTATATATATATATATATATATATATATATATATATATAATTTACTCTTTGAACACATAAGTGTGTGTATATATATATATATATATATATATATATATATATATATATATATATATATATATATATATATATATATATATATATATATATATATATATATATATATTAGTACCTTTTTAGTAAAAATGATAAAAAATCAAGAATAACAATACACTAGGGCTAAACACTCTTGATTAAGAACTAGGGAGATCATAAGATAATAAATAAGATCATAAAATATAGATAAAGACAATACCAATTTATAACCTCTTTTCTTAAATTTGATGCTTAATTGTTGGCATAAGGGTGTTTGCACTTGGTGTATGATAATTAGAGTCTTCTAGAAATGCTCTTCCATAATGGTATCATCTCTCAATTAGTCACTTATGGTTTGGTGTGAGGCTTGACATAAATTGGAAATTATAACACTACTTGCAAAGGCTTCAAGAAGGTATTCTGATAGAATAACCTTACACATAAATTCTTGTTGGCATATAATATGGGAACTTATATTTATAACTCAAAACTAAATCTAACCCTAAGGAGGTTAGGTTAAATTTTAACTTTGGTTGAGTCTAAATCAACCTAAGGTTAACCAGTCTAACCTTGGGTTGAGTCAAAACACTCATGAAATCTTAACACCTCAGTTTTAGATATTTGTGAGGCACGATAACTCACTTTATATATTTATGAGGTTGTGACTCATATTTTTGGAATATTTAGGAAATAATAAATCACTTGATTAACTCTTTTAACCTTTTACTTCATATTTGGCTAAAAATTCCTTTTTTGGTAAATGAAATTCACTAATTTGATTTGGAATTTTTGTTTAGGCAAGTTAATTAATATTTGTAATGTAATTAATATTGCTTAGTAATTTTTGGATTTTGGAAATTATTTTAAATGTTATTAATTAGTAAATTAAAGGGCTAAAAGTTTTAAATTACTAGGTCATAATTTGACTAGGGTTAAAATTGAATTATGTTATTGGTGAATACAGGGTAATATGCTAAATAAACTTGTCTCATCACATTTATAGGAAATTAAATCCATTACATGGATGAAATTAGATAATTTAGGTGGTTTTTAAACTTAAAATGTGTCATTTACTAGAAATTAAACTAAATCTTGGTTTAGGCATGAAAATGACCCAAACTAAGTGTCTACAATTTGCCCCTATTTAAGAAGGCATTGAGAGACATAGGCAAAGTAACATATCTTTAAAGAATGGAAAATTTGTTCATCTAAATTTATCATGCCCTAAATGGTGGTTGATAAGCCCTTGATGTCCCCTTGAGGGAGTGGGAAACAAAATAGAGTCATCAAACATTCCCTCAAAATGAATAAAATAACATGATGTAATGTTAATGGGGGTGAAATTACTAAATTTCCAAAATGTAGTTATAAATAGTAATGGTGATAAAATCACTAATTTTCCCAAAGGTTATAATTAGTGACAAAAGGTGTGACACTAGTTTACCTAAATGTAGGTATAAATAGTGGCATGGATAGTTTCCCTGATAAGGGAATGGGATGGATACTAATTTACCTAAAGGTGGTTATAATCAATAATGAAATGAGAACTACTAATTTTCCTAAAATCAATTATAATTAGGAACATATGTGTTTGCCCTAGAAGGGCAGGTGGAGTGGTTAAAAATAGTGATTTGCCTAAAGGAGGTTATAATCATTAACACATGATACAAAAATAATGTTTCACCCAAAGGTGGTTATAATCATTCCCACATTCACATTGAGTAATTTAAAACATGAGTGTCACATAAAGGCAAGACATATATCATTGATTGATCAAAAAATAATTTACCATAATGGGGTAAATTGGCAAGGATGTTGATATTTTTATCCCAAAAATAACATTACATATAATACCCTAAGGGAGACCCCCTTTGTTTTTTAAGAAATTACTTGAAACCTAAAAAACACCCATATTTCCCTTTATACTTTGTAGAATCTAAAACTCTGGATGCAATTTGCACATCTGTAAATTGCTCCACATATTTTGGATCCCATGAAGCACCCATCTTCCAAAAATGGTGGAACCCAAAACCCTAGGTATGCATTTCAAGCTTTGGATCCCTCAAAGCACCAAAACTTAAAACCATGGAATCTAGAACTCACCATGCACTTTGAATGTTTTCACAACATGCAAAATACATGATGGGCTCTAGATCTTGTCAAGCACCCAAGCCATCAAAATCCAAAACTCAACAAGCACTCTGCACATTTTTATAACATGCAAAATGCATGATGATCTCTAGATCCTACCAAACAGATAAACCCCCTTCCATAAAATGTAAAACCTGAAGTGCACATTACACATTTTTGAACATGCAAAGTATAAATCAAGCTCCACCATCTACCAACTAATTACCAATTACCTTTTATGGGATGTATAACCTAAAGAGTACATTGTAATTTCCAAGCATGTAAAGTGTTTGGTGAGTTCTTCCCCTTATTAAATTAATCCCTTCAAATTCCCTATGGAAAATGGACTTTCCAAAAACCCTTGAGTATCCTACAAGCTCTTAAGCCTTTAAAAAAAATGGATGTACTTAAATCACCTCCAAGTGTTACCAAAGATTTGACATCCTTAAAATATCATGGAACATTTACCTACCTCCTACACCTTCCACTTCCACTATAAATATAACAACCCTCAAGCACCATGGGAAGTGGACATGCTTCCAAGACCTCCAAATTCCATTAGATCTTCCACCTACTAAAGACACCTCTAAGTTCCATCAGAGAGTATAAGTGTTCTAGACACCTGTAAACTCTACCAACTTTTACAGTTGGTTTCTCATAAGTATATCTATAGTCTCCATCCCTCCTAAAGAGCTGAAGCTCAAATCTAAGGGCCCTAGAGTGACTCTTAGTTTGGATTTCAATATCACTGAGATGCAAGAAATTAGAACTTTCAAAAGAGAACTTTTTGATGTTCAAGCAAATTGTGTAACCTCTAATATCTACTCTTACAAGTTGGATTTAGAATAAATACAAGATATTTTCAAATCCTTTTATATATATATACTGAGAATTTTCAGGCCAAAAATGATAAAAAAGCTAAAGAAATTCTAAACATTGATTAATCTTTCCTCTCTATTGAATTTTTTCAAATGTTATATCATTTCAAAACATTATAAATTATAATTTCATTACAAAGGTACAACTATTTTTTTTATAAATCTTTTTGAGAAAGAGAAAAAAATATTTTACAGTATATTTTTTGATAATTTTAAAGTTGCAAAAAAAACACAAATGCGAATTGTACTTTCCATCTTGACATGTATGGATTGATAAAAGTGTAAAATCATGAACTGAAAAGTGCACGGTTCATTTTGGGAAAAGTGATAAAGACTTAAAAAGATATAAAAGTCTCACTTATGTTCTTATAAATTAGGGTTTTTTCATGGAAAACTAACTTGGAATTTATTTCAAAGTTATCTTTTATTTTAAAGATCAGTTCTATTTTAGACACCTCTTTTTGCATGAAGTTATTTTCAACAAATTCTAGATGAAGAAGCCTTGCATGTAAATATTATAGTTACAACCATTCCTTACCATGCCATGCTATGCTAAAGGTCATGACCAACTTATACATGACACATTTCAAGCCAGTTCACCACTCCAGGACACCAATAATGGACCAACCCACCTCTTTTGCATGAGGGTTTCAGATTTGCATGATCTCCTTAAACTGGGTGTTCAAGTTTTGTCAACTACATCTCATGGAGATATTTTATATAAAAATGGGCAGACCTCATGGCCCAAATTATATTTTCTTTGATAGTGATATTTTCTACATTTTAAATGTATTTACTATAAGCTATAACTTTGAAGAGAAATAAAGTTGAAGATTTGTCTTTCTTGTCTTGAGAGATCTGTGTGTGTGTGCAAGTTATTTTATTATTTATGGAATCATTTGTGGTATTTTACCCTCTTGAAAATATTGTTTTGAATAAATATATTTTTTCATTTTTGTGAAAAATAACTAAAATACTACCTTTGATTTCTATTTGTATGAGTTTATGCTAAATTAAATTCAACATATTTTTCCTCTATTGTGTTTATCAAGAAAGCATTAAAATCCACTAAAATATTTTGGTGCAATCACCATATTTTAAATTTTCTATAAATTTCAATTCTTTAACCCTTTTCCCCATCAAAGCCCCAGTTTAGGATTTAAAAGCACTAAAGAGCGAGATTTACACAAAATTCATATTTTATCAGTTTGCATTAGATTTAGTGAAAGGAAGTCAACCTTCTTTGAAGACTAAACTCAAATTTCCAAGGTCCCATGGCTTTGGAAGTTTTTCCATTGTATCATTAGGTAATTACACAACAAGATATAAGATCAAGATAGATGCAATCCCATGTGATAATTTTTTGTGCCACACATGGTGGGACCTAAATTTGATGATCCTTACATAGTCTATTAAAGGATTTTGGTGTGTTATTCAATGCATCTTATCATTTAGGGTAGTTTATTCAATTCCATGGTGACTCTAAAGATCAAATAAACTAGTTTAAGTAGTCTAAGATCTTAAAGATTATCAAATATTTATATTTAGGTGATATTTTTGGTATTTTCTATTCTTTTGAATTAATATAATAACTTCGTGACTCTACTAGTATGTGCTTATTATTGAAAAGGTACACCTGATTATTCCTTATTAGAATGCTCTAATATGTTAAGATATCATGGAAAATATGTCTTTTCCCCTCATACTTGTCATAAATATATTTTCTATGCCTTCATACCATCCATATTAGATTGAAAATGCTATTGGTTTTATCCCAAATAGCATTGTTATAATAGGATATCTTCTTTTTCATAATAATTACCTCCCTTACACCCTAATTCAGCCTTATTAGAAACCTATTTGCACCTATGACCAGCCTCAAGTAGAATACTTTGATCCCAATTTGCATTATTACCCTCCTAATCAGCCCTAAAAGAGCATCAATGATATACAAATTGATTTCTAGAGATAAATAATGGAGATTGAAAGAGAGGAGTATAGTATGCAACAACAAGAGCTTGTTTATCAATCTTACACATAGTAAAAGGAGGTGATGGGATAATGCAGAAATGAAGAAGAGTGCTTAGATAGGAAAATCATAGCTAAGGAGGAGTACATCATAGATATTTTTGAGCTACTCCAAGAAGAGGATGAATAAAATCAACCTACACAATAGGTTAGTGTGCAGGTGTGAGATGATGAGGCACTCTCTTGGATAAATGAGCTTGTATTCAGTATGGAAGAGGATGAGGTCAGTCATAAAGTTGTAATGAGGCCTCTTATGTATAAGAGTAAAGAGTAACTGGAGGAAGATTTCTTTTGGGATGAACTAGAGGAATTTTATTTGAGCATTGACATTAAACTAACATATATTAAAGGGGAAAGCCATGAGTAGAAAGAATAATAAGAGAAATTGGATGTGTTCCCAAATAAATCACTTGGGTAGGTGCATCTTAATCAATAGGATGATGGAGAAGCAAATGCATGAGGGTAATTTTGATTTCTCAAACTTTGTCTTGATAAGAGGGTGCCCTATCAGGTACCTAGCTCAGTTGGAAGCCAACAAGGAGGAACCATCATATGTTGTGATTAATTGAGAGCATAAAATTGAGAATCAAAAAGAGAAGGATTAGCTTGCCTATCTACTTCAAGACAATTTTTAACTAATCAGATTGGGTAAGTGAGTTTATTTATGTTCTTATAATTGGAGAAGTATATTTTCAATTTGTTGACTATTCACGCCTCCATATGTAGTTGGTTTCCCTTAAGCATGTAAAGCATATTAGATTAGTAATTAAGGGTAGTTATTTTGTATATCCAATCAATGGATTTATTTAGATGGCCTTTTCATTGGTTAGTTTAGAGTAGGTTAAATGTTTATTTCCTCTAAGTGCCTGCATGCACATTGTAAATAGTTTTAGTAGTTTTTACCTTCCTCCAAGTGTTTGTGGCATAGGTTGTGTTATTTTTTCCATATTTTGTTTATTTATTTTCCTATTTTATTCATGTCTAGGTAAGATGTAGTTTTTTCTTGCCTAGGTTAGAGTTGGTTAAATCAAAGTTGAATCCATACCCAATGTTTTCGAAGGCTACTGGATTGAAAATTATTAGAAGTAAATCATCTTATAGAGGATGCCAAAAATGTTGATATTTTTATCCCAAAAATATTATTACATATAATACTCTAAGGGAGACCCCTTTTGTTTTTTATGAAAATATTTGAAACCTCCAAAAGACCCATATTTCCCTTTATGCTTTGAAGAATCCAAAAATCTGGATGTAGTTTGCACATGTGAAAATTACTCCATAGATTTTTGATCACACAAATCACCCATCTTATAAAAATGACAAAACCCAAAACCCTAGGTGCACTTTGTACATTTACAAAAATATGCAAAATACATTTTAGGATCTAGATCCTAGAAAACACCAAAACTTAAAACCATGAAATTTGGAACTCACCATGCACTTTGCATGTTTTTACAATGTGTAAAATGCATGGTGGGCTTCAGATCCTACCATGCACCCAAGCCAGTGAAATAAAAAACTTCACATGCACTTTACATGTTTTCATAACATGAAAAATGCATAATAGGATATAGATCCTACCGAAGAAATAAACCCCCCTTTAGTAGAATGTAGAACCTAAAGTGCACATTGCACATTTTAGAATGTGCAAAGTGTATGTCAAGTTTTGCTATCCATAAATTACTTTCTAATTACCTTTCATAACATGTGTAACCCAAATATTACATTGCATATTTCCAAGCATGTAAAGTGCTTGGTGAGTTCTTCCCCCCACCAATTCAAGCCCTCCAAATTAACTACATAAATTGGATTTGCTAAGAACACATGAGTATCCTACAAGATATTAAGCCTTTGTGAAAAGTGGATGTTCTTAGAGCACCTCCAAGATCCACCAAAGATTTGATGTGCTTTAAACACCATGGAATATTCACCTACCTCCTACATTTTCCACTTTCATTAAAAATATAATATCTGTTAAGTACCGTGGGAATTGGACATGCTTCCAACACCTCCAAGTTCCATTGGATCTTTCACTTATCAGAGATACCTCTAATTTTCATCGAATAGTATACGTGTTATAAACACTTGTAGATTCTACCAACTTTTAAAATTGTTTTTTCACAAGTATATCTATAGTCTCCATTCCTCCTAAAGAGATGAAGTTCAAATCTAAGGGCCCTAGAGTGAATCCTATTTTGAAGTTCAATATCACAGAGATGTAAGGAATCAAAACTTTTAGAAGAGAACTTTTTGATGTTCAGGTAGATTATGCAGTCTCCAATATCAACTCTTACATGTTAGATCCAAAATGAATACAAGAGATTTTCAAAGCCTTTGATGCATATACTGAGAAGATGTAGGCCAAGAATGATAAGAAAGTTGAAAAAATTTTGAACATTGATTAATATTTTCTCTCTGTTTAATTTTTTCAAATGTTATATCATTTCAAAACATTGTAAATTATAATTTCAATACATATGTAAAACTATATTTTTTATAACTCTTTTTGAGAAAGATAAAAACATATTTTACACTTTATATTTTTTGATAATGTGAAATTTGCAAAAAAACACAAGTGCAAATTTCAATTTCCATTTTGACAAGTATGGATTGATAAAAGTGTAAAATCATGAAGTGCAAAGTGCATGGTTCATTTTGGCAAAAGTGATAAAGACTTAAAAATTTATAAAAGTCTTACTTATGTTCTTTAAAATTGTGGGTTTTGCATGGAAAATTAACTTGTAATTTATTTAAAAGTTATCTTTTATTTTAAATACCAGTTTTATTTTGGGTGCCTCTTTTTGCATGAAGAAGTTATTTTCAGCCACTTCCAAAAGAAGAAGCCTTACATAGAGATCCACTAGTTCCAACCATGCCTTACCATGCCATTCTATGCTAAAGGTAATTCCCTACTCAAGTATGACACATTTATAGATATTATACCACTCTGGGATGCCAAAAATAAAATAACTTGCCTCTTTTGCATGAGGGTTTCAGATTTGCATGATCTCCTTCAATTGGGCATTCAAGTTTTGTCAACTACATCTAATTCTAGAGATATTTTGTATAAAAATGGGTAGAACCCATGGAAAAAATTATTTCTTTGTTTCTAGTGATATCTTATACATTTTAAATGTATTTACTACAAACTATAACCTTTGGAGAGAAATAAAGTTGAAGATTTGCCTTTTTTTGTATTGAGAGATCTCTATGTGTGTGCAAGTTGTTTGATTATTTGTGGAATATTTGTCTCTTTATTTCACTTTCAATAAATTAGTTTATGCTATTTTACCCTCTTGAAAATATTGTTTGGAATAAAAATATTTTTTCCCTTTTGTGAAAAATAGCTAAAATACTACCTCTAATTTTTATTTGTATGAGACTGTATTGAAACAAATTTAACATATTTTATGCTCTATTGTATTTACCAAACAAGCATTAAAATCCAATAAAATATTTGTTGCAAACACTATAATTTTAGTTTTATATAAATTTGAATTCTTCAACCCTTTTCCCCATCAAAACCCTAGTTTAGGATTTGAAATCACTAAAGAGTGAGATTTCCACAAAATTGGCATTTTACCAGTTTGCATCAGATTTAGTGAAAGGACGCTAGTCATCTCTAGAGACTAACATCAAATTACTAAGGTCCCATGGATTTGGGGATTTTTACATTGTATCATTAGACAATTGTATAACAAGCTACATGATCAAGATAGGTGCAATCCTATGTGATAATAATAGCTTATGAAAAAAATCCATAAAATGGATTTATAACAAGCTAAAAAAGGATAACAACACCTTTATAACATAAATGCATGTTCAAAGATGAATGTTAGAATAAAAATATGATATATTTTGATAAATTATGTTGTTAAGAGGGCCTCAAAAGAGGCCCAATTTTTTTCTTGTTTATAATATGGCCAAAAAATCAGATGGTTGTTCTTAGACAAGGACTCATGTTAAAAATAATGATTTGCCCAAAGGTAGTGATAATAACTAACATGAGATACAAAAATAATAATTTAAATGAAGTTATAATTATTCACATGTTCACATCAAGTGATTTAAAACATAAATTCCCCAAAAAGGTAAGAAATGTATCGTTGATCAACTAAAAAATAATTTACCATAATGGGAAAAATTGGAAAGGGTAGCTTATGTAAAAAATCTATAAAATAGGTTTAGAATGCGCTGAAAAAGGATAACAACACATTTTTAGCCTAAATGAAATTTCAAAGATCCATGTTCAAATAAATATGAGATATAGGTTAATAAATCATGTTATTAAATGGCCCTTATGGGATGCAAAAAATATTGGCCTAGTTACAATATAGTCAAAAAATAAGATACAATTAGTCTCAGACTAGGACTCATATTACAGGTGCCTCATGCTAGTCTATTTATCATCCACAACTACCACCACCAGGGCCACTAGGGCTACTAGGGCCTTCTTTGGCTATAGGTTTCATGGACATAGAGCTAGATTTGATCACAAAGACCTTGGATTTTGGCATAATTTGGCATTGTTTTTGGCATCATGGCATTGTACTCATTATATTAACATATGTATTTTTGAGAGACTATATATATATATATATATGTGTGTGTGTGTGTGTGTGTGTATGTATATATATATATATATATATATATATATATATATATATATATATATATATATATATGTATGTATGTATGTATGTATGTATGTATGTATATACATTAGCCTTGAAGGACCCAAAAATGAATGTCAATATATCTAAAATGCCATATACATAGAGGATATATGACATTCATTTTTGGGTCCTTCGAGGCTAATGTATATACATACATATATATATATATACACACACACACACATTAGCCTCGAAGGACCCAAAAATGAATGTCAATATATCTAAAATGCCATATACATAGAGGATATATACATATATATATATATATGTATATCTATGTATATGTATATATATATATATGTATATGTATATATATATGTATATATATATATATATATATACACACACACACACACATATATATACATATATATACATATACATATATATATACATATACATATATATATACACATATACATATATATATACATACATATATATATATACATATATATATACATACATACATATATATATGTGTGTGTATATATATATATTTATATATATATATATATATATATATATATATATATATATATATATATATGTATGTATATATCCTCTATGTATATGGCATTTTAGATATATTGACATTCATTTTTGGGTCCTTCAAGGCTAATGCACATGTCTATAATATTCTTGATATATATACCATACCATGTTTATTATCTTGATTATCTCATGTTTAGAATTTATTAGCATTATGGATGTTTAACATTGTTAATGTTTATGCTTATGTATGCTCTGTTCATGTATTTCTTATGCCATGTTTATGAGATGTTATGTTAGTTATCATCTGATTATATTGTATGACTCGTATGTATGCTTATTCAGAGATGCATGTTTGTATAAACATATAATTATTCATTTATTGCTCTTATTTATTACTCATGAATTTAGGTATGTGTTTAGGCACTTGGCTAGTTTTTGATTTATTAGAGAAGTACTATCATTTCATTGATAGAATAGACTCCATGTGCATACTTTTACTTTAACTCGTGATATTATACATGATAGTTATGGATAACTAAAGTGGCAACATATATCCTAGGCATATAAAAATTAATTTAAATGCAAATATGAATAACTTAGAAATAAGATATGGATAATTAAATCTCAAGTGTAAATATAACAAATAAATCAAGTGTAAGACTAAATACAAAAATTCACAACTAAATTACATGATATTAATAATCATGATTGAAGTGTAAATAAAATATAGTAATATTATGACAATCGAGAAATAAAATGAAAAATAAATAACAAAATAAATAAATAAAACAAACAAAAAAATAAAAGCAAACAAAATAATTAAACAAATAGACAACCAAAACGTAAACAAATAAAAATGCTAACAAACTAACACTATACAAACAAACAAAAATGAACAAATAACATAAACAAATAAAATTAATAAATTAAACAAACCGTATAAATAAACAACATAACATTAATAACAAACATGAAAAAATACTAATAAATAAAACAACAAAACACTAGTAAAAATAATAATAAAACACCAATAAACAAAATATTGACAAATAAACAAAACACCACATGAACAAACAACTAAACAAACACAAACAAAAAAACTAAAAAATTCAAATGAAAGAAGAGTGTAGTAAATTAAATTAATCTAAACACAAAAACAAACAAAGAAATCTAAAAAAAATATAATACATAAATAAGGGTTAATCAAAATGTTAGTGTAAATAGAAAATAAATTGTTTGTGTATGTGTAATATAGGTGTTACTTTTTGTGATAGGGTGATCCCTAAGCTATGTTGAAATGACACTGGTAAAATAACATATTAGCAAAAGGCACAAGGTTTCCCATAGGTTATAGGGAAATAATGACATAAACGAGACAACAACATTACCCCTAGGCTATAAGAGATAATGATACAAATAAATAACAAACATTGCTTCTATGGTATAAGAGACAATGAAATAAAACAAATAAAATGGGGGTAATAGAAGAAAAGAAAAGGGTAGTTGAACTGACTCCAGATACACGAGGCAAGTGGACACTACGTACATAGTTCCATGGACACAAGATATAATGTGAAATTTAGTCTAAATGTAGTTATCTTAGGATATGCAATAGAATAAAATGAATGATAAAAGAATATGATTAACTTGTAGAGAAAAATAGGAATGATCTCGTAAAATCGTGATGCATGATAAAAAAGAGGATGACATTTCACAATCATGAAAATGTTATCACAAACAAATTGTGCAAGTGAAAGAGTATGGTTAAGACTAAAACCATGGTAAAAGTCAAGATATGAGTATCCACTAGTGAATTGAATTAGTATTTCATAGTATCTACTATATCTAAGACTTGGAATGAGAATGAGCTCATAAAATGGTGACCATAATATAAAGTTAATTACATAATGATGAGAGCATTCAAACAAAACTGGCTCATAAAATGATGAGATCATAAGAAAATCCAAGTGGTCATTAGTTTACCAAAGTCAAATACACAATTCTCATAACATCATCTCATAAAATGGTGAGAGCATACAACTAAGGCCAATAAGGATGGGGAAACTAAATGACAAGTGGTTACTCATGAAATAGTTAGGAGTCCCAAGATCCTTAAGTCAAATAAGTGGTTAAAAAATAAATTAAGGTGTGGCTGAGTTAACCCAAGATACCCCATATATCCAAGTGTTGCCTACATAGTCTGTGTGGACCTCAGTTTGATGTAATTATTTCAAAAATAGGAGGAAAAAAACCAAGATGGTCTAGAAATGAAGTTGAATAAATAAAATGGCCAATCCCAATTTTTTTTGGCAAATTTATATCTCACATGTAAATTTCAAGCCAATTTTCATGATTTTTAAGGATTTTAGATCTTTAGAAATGTTTAGGTGATTTTTAACTATTTAAAATGTTTTTATAAATTTCTAGGCATCTTAACTCAATCATGAATTATGAGATACAATTTTTTTCAACTCATAAAATGGTGAGAGCATAGCTTATGTTGCTCAAAAAATGGTGTGTTCAAACTTAAAATTCTCATAAAATGGCAAGATCATGGCAAAGGGGTGACTGAGCTAACCTCAACATGAATCAAGCATTGCCTTTTTTTCCCATAGGACCTCAAGTCACTATAGTTCTACATTAAATGATGAATGTAGGGGGAGTATTCTCAATTTTTTTTAATATCTCAACTCAATAGAGAATTATGAAATACAACATGATCTAAAATCATAAAGTGGTGAGATCATACAACTTAGGGGTGAATAAGATGACCTCCGTACTAGCAAGTTTAGGCAATGGCAAATTGTTAGGTAAATGATAAAAAAGATGATAATGTGATGCATCAATATATGATAAAGGTGTTTCCCTAATTTGCCCATAAGTGGTTATAATTAGAAAACAACAGTAAAGGTTTAGTGGTACTAATTTACCCATAGGTAGTCATAATTAGTATAAATTTGTGGGAATGTAATAAAAAATAAAGGATGAAATTGTTAGGACTACGTCATACTACTTTCATATATTGTCATTTAAATGTTTGATTCTAAAATTACTAATAGAACTAAATCTATCATCAACTATAGAGCATGCTTAAAGTACAAATGAATTAGAACCAAGGCCAAACATGATAGGTAGGGTTAGGTAGAAAGAACTAGATGGCAAAGGGTTAAGGGTATGGTAGAATGGTAAGGGTTATAATACAAAGAATAAGTATAATGTGGCATAACTTAGAAAATCCTTGAAGACAATAATCTAAGTCCCTCAAGCATAAAAAAATTTGAGGTGCATTATGTTCATTGATTTATTAAGTTCATCTCCCTCAAGTGCAGTGAGCCTATATGATTTAGAACCATAGTTAGCAATAGCTACATAGGGCCCTAACCAATTTTTTGGGAACTCTTCTTTTTTCTTGGTCTCAACATTTACATTTTTTTATTCTCTTTTAGCATAAAGTCATCGATCTCAAATTAATGATACTTAAAAAACCTATTATATTGGAATTTTAGTCAGTTCTAATATGCTTGAAGATTATTTAAGGTGGCCAAATATTTACCATAAAGTAGGTCTAGATCTTACAAGAAAGTTACTTTGTAGTCTTCATCATTGATGGTGTGATGCAATGAAATTTAGAGAGAAGTCAAATTGAATTCAATAGGAAGGATGGCCTCAATACCATAAAAAAGTGAATAGGGTGTATCTCTTGTTGGAGTATGAAATGTGGTACAGTATGCCCAGATGGATTTAAATATATGTAAGTGCCAATTACGACCAACATCATTGACAATATTCTTCATAATGTTAATAATGGTGTTATTAGATGCCTCATCTTAGCCATTGCCTTATGAAAAGTTAGCAATAGAGAAATTTTGTTTGATGTGGTATTAAAAACATAATACTTTAACATCTTTATTCTTGAATGATACACCATTATTGGATATAATATCATACGGAATGCCATAGTGGTAGATGAGATGGTTGAATATGAACTTAGAAATATGTTTGCCAATGACATAAATGAGGGGAATGGATTCCACCCACTTTATGAAGTATTTAGTACCAGTCAGAATGTGTTTATGTCCATTTGAAGATGTTGGATTGATCTTATTAATGAGGTCAAGTTCCCACATTGAGAATGACCATGGTGTTTTCAATGGTGTGAGTGTTTTGGTTGAATCATGAATCAAATTGGCATGTTTATAACACTTGACACACCTCTTCACATATGAAACTACATCTACTTGTATCGTTGCCTAGTAATAACCATTATACAATATATTTTTGGTAAGATTTCCCCACTTGTGTGGGATCCACACACTCTATGGACTTCCCTTAATGATTGTCTATATTCTACCAAAGGTAAACAACAAAGAAAAGTTCCATCATAGATTTTATGATACAAAGTGAATCCAAGAAGGGTATAGAGAGAAGATTTATGGGTTAAGGGTTTTTGTTTTTTATGTGATAACTTTGGAGGCATAGTTTAGTATTGAATATAGGTATATGTGTCTGAGTAATAGGGAGATGTGGGACCAAAAATGTCACGAATCATCTTGACAATTATTTGTTTGTATGCTAGCACTAAGATATGTTCAATAAGAAATTGATAATACTTTGCTTTGTCTATGATTTGGATTATGGAACCAATAGTGGCCATGGCATCAACTATTATATTATTGGCCTTTGGTATTCTTTTAAATTGGATATTGGCAATTTACTAGTTGAGAGTATAGACCATATCTTTATAGGGTACCAAATTATAATCATTGGTCTGGTATTGGTCCATAATCTGATTGATTATTAATTGAGAATCACCATACACCAATAAATGTTGAATGTTACACTATAATGATTGATGAAGCCTTGTAATGAGTGATTCATACTTGACCATGTTATTAGTACTGGGAATATAATATGAAAGGACTTGGGAATGAGATCCATTTATGGTGTAACAAATAATATTCTATCCCCTGATCCATGAGTCATGAATGATCCATTAAAGTACATCTTCCACTTTTCAGCCTTAAGAAGTGCACTTACTTCTTTAACAGTCATAATGGCCTCATCTAGAAATTCAAATGTCAGAATTGATTATCTTGAAGATGATATTCTACAAGCTGATCTAGGAGTATTTTCCCCTTAATGTCCTTCTAGTTGGCATATTCAATTTTGAACATGCTCAATAGCATGATCCATTTTGATAAACAACCTTATAGAACTGATTTGGAAAGTATATACTTGAGTTATCTACTTTGGCAATAATAATGGTCTTATTATTCAACATTTAATAATGCAATGTTTAGGATGTGGACACCATTACTACTAAATATTTTTCAATTGGTGTATAGTTATGATCATACACAACTAATTTTTGACTTAGATAATGCATGAAATTCTCCTTGCCTTATTCATCATGATGTGCCAAAAGTTCCCCTAGGGCACTCTTAGTTGCTGATAGGTAAAAAAGTAATGGCTTGTTTGGCATCAATGGAAACAAAATAGGCGAGTTGGCAATATATTATTTAATCGAATCATATGATTTTTAACACTCTTCATTCTAGGATAATGTAACACCTTTCTTGAACAAGTGTGTAAATGGATGACATATGTTAGATAATTATGAGATGAAGCATCTGATAGATTGAATTTTACCCTACACACTGTAAATTTGCTTCAAAGTAGATGGTGGTGGCATTTATATAATTGCATGAACTTTGGCAAGGTCAAATTCAATGCCCCTAAAAGAGACTATGAAACCTAATATTTTTCCATAAGTAATTCCAAATACACATTCCTTTAGATTAATCTTGACATTGTACTCATGAAGTCTCTCAAAAATTATTCATAGTATGGCCAAGTGATTGACACAGGTCTTTGATTTACCTAGGATATCATTGACATAGTCCTTAATGATGTCATGCATCATGTCATAAAAATTCATTGGCATAGCTCTTTGGTAGGTGGATTCCACATTCTTAAGTCCATATAATATCACCTAATAATAAAACATTCCCCATAGAGTGGTAAACATTGTGTTATGATAGTCTTCTAATGTAATTCTTATCTGATTATACCAAAAATTCATCTATTAGAGAGAGCATTTCATAGCCACTTTTTAATTTTACTATCATGTCAATATTAGGAAAAGGAAAGTTGTATTTTGCATAGGATTTGTTGATATCTATGAAATCAATGTAGATTTTGATACCTTCTAATTTATTACTTACTAGCACAATGTTTGAAATCCACTCTAAATAGTTAATTGGCCTAATGCATTTTGCATCTAAGACTTTTAAAAACTCTTTCTTGACTAAAACAACAATATGAGGATGAATCTTATATAATTTTTATTTAACGGGCTTAACATCAAGATGTATAATGAGATTGTATACAACCAAGGTGGGGTCTACACCTAGCATGCCCAAATAGGCCTATGAAAATATGTAATAAATTCCCTTAAAAAGGTTATAAAATATTCAAATTATTCCTCAATGTGTGATGTTTTTAGTTTAATCCAATTTGGGTCCTCTTGAATCTCAATGTTTACCTTTGAAGTGTCTTCTATAAGAAGTGTAGAACTATCATCTAGAATAGTCAGCAATGAGTTAAACTAAATGGTAATGGTAAAGTCCTCTAGATAGATTAGATCATCTAATTCTCCTAAGTAGGATGCATCATAATTTCCTAATGCTAGCATTGACCATGATAAAAATACCTCAGTGCACTTTTGAACAATCTGTGCAAAATATTTCACTCCTTAGTACTAATATCTGATCCATAAATAGACCATGGGCTATAGGTCTCCTATGATTCATAGGAATATGGGTGAACATTCCCATCTAATGGTGCCAAAAATTGGTTTTCAACAAGAGACATGCCTTTCTCTTTACTTTTTACTTGGTCAAAAAGTGCCCCAAAGGGGTTTTCACTTTAAGACCTCAATGTTTGATTTTATTTTCTTTTTTGGTTAGGGAAGTTCACTCACTCTCAAAAGTAGGAAATATGATTGAATCTAATAGAAAATGCCTACTTGTGGTATCCAAGAGGAATGTGACTGAATCCTAGAAATTTGTATATGGCCTCATCATTTTCAAACTTGTTTAATGGCATTATAGACTCTTGTTGGTCCCAGTCTATCCATTATGGATGGCAAATGGTTGAATGTGAAGGTTGATAAATAGGTTTGATGGCATAAATATCATGCGAGTTAAATAAATTTATAATTTATAGGTCATCATAGTTCCTATAATCAGACCCTGGATCACTGTAAGCATCATCGTCACTAGTTATGTGAGGTCACCCATATGTAGTTTAAATCCAATACCATGGGTTTCTTTATTCTTGATCATAGAGACTGGTTAGATTTTACCTTGTTGATTTATCCCCAAGTCTCTACCTTCATAAGGTGATCCATAATCTAGTTAGGAATATGATACTTTACACTTTGGTAACAGTTAGCTAACTCATCAATGTATAACTATGAATCATCTTTAGTTAAGGGTTACTATTCTAGGCCAAATGCTAGTTTGGAAATAGTGGGCCTATTCAACTAAGATTTTCCTTTAGTATCTCACTCTATACAAGTAGTTTTGGCCTTAAGTCTCCCATAAGATTTAGGATTTTTAGGCAATTTGGCAGTATAGAATGCATTATGGGTACTGTATTCTCTGAAACCTTTGTAAGTTTATATAGAAGTGGTTGGAAATTTTTAGTAAAGGCATGGATGAGGTATAGGCTAAGATATTTGGGTCAATGTAATTATCTTCTAGGCTAGATTTAATGGATTTTCATTTTTTGACTCTTTCTCCATCTGATTTGGGCATCAAATTCATGCCAAATTGGTAATTGTTGCTTTTATATGTGGCCTCAAGGCATTTACAATACTAATATGGCTAAAGATCAACTGGTATAGTCACTTTCATTCCTTAATCTATAAATTTTATACATTGATGCAATGTATAAGGTATAACCCTAATTTCATGGATCCAAGGTCATCCCAACAACATATTGTAAGATGACTATAGGTCAAACACATGGCAGAGAGTGTCATGGGTCAAAAGCCTAATGACCACTAGAAAGTTAATAGTGCCTTGAGATTCTCATTATTTTTTATCATATTCCTTAATAATAATGTTATATGGATGTAAGTTAGCTACTATATAGCCAAGATGTTTGACCAACTTTAGAGGTACAATGCTGAGACCTGAACCATTATCTATAAAAACATGTTTAACTCTATGGTTTATTATATCGACCTCAATGTACAATGGGTTATTATGCAAAGGGCCCAGGGATGACATGTCACTTTGATCAAAGGTGAGATGTTAGATAGGTGCCAAGTGTCCTACCATAACTTTGAATTTATTTGGAGTGATGTCATTTAACATAAGGGATTGGTTTAAGTACTCATTTATGATGTCTTTATGGATGGTAGATGTACACAAAAAAATATGATTGATATGTGTGCATGTGTATTCTTTAGTTTTTTCATAATATCATAGGTCCTCCCCTTAGTTTTTTTAATTAGTTTATTTTTAATAGACATGTAAGGCTAATTAAGATCATTTCTAGTATTTGTCTGTGTTCCTTTGATAGTGACCCTAGCTCATTGAGTTGTGATTGTGCAATCTCAATCTAGTATTTATATTTGGTAATTGGTTGGGTAGGTAATAAGGCTTATAATGATAATACTAGGATGGTACAAAGCCTAATTATCAACATAGTCTATAGAATAATCACCAACATAATGGGGTTAATAAGCATCATTTGATAGATAGGCATTATTGGGTAAAGGTCTAGGTCTGTTGATAATTAATTGAGGGTTAATAGTGATAGTAGAAAAATGACCACTTGAAACATGTCCTAAAACATTTTAATAGGTATACACAATAAAATGATGGTCTCTTTAGTTAGTTTGGTCATTTTTACTTTAGTTCTGACCATTTTTCTATTATTATTGTGGTTGGCATTGTTGTTGATTTTATAGTGGAGTTCTTAGCCACTATTGTTGATGTTGTTGGTATTAATACTAATTATTATTTTTATGTTGTGGAAATATATTCTAATAAATACCCAAGTTATGATTGCTCGTAGGAGTATGGGTGTCTCTTTCTATCTCTCCATTTTCTAGTATATGCTCAATAAAATACCTGAGTTGGATACACCATCTTATGGAATGTCCTTTGACATGATGTTACTCACAAAATTAATGTTATTTGTACCAATTAATAAAAGGAATCTATTCAAGAAATGGTTTTGGTATTGACCAACTGATCATTTTTTATGGAACTAATCTTCAAAACACAATTTCAATAAGATCACCAAAGTCACTAAATATTCTGGTAATGAATGGTAATTTCCTTAGAGGAGGTGTTTGTAATTAGTTTTTATTTTATTGTACTTGGTTTCATGGAGGTCTGAGCTAAATATATGGAGGAGGTGGTTGTTGAGTGGGTGGAGGTAGATAAATAAACCAATGTTTGCACCATCTAAACATGGTAGGATTTAGTAACCCCATTACCAACAACATTCTTATTGTGGTTATAGTGTTTAGGTCTCTCATTTTTCTTGGATTGTGGTGGAATTAAATATGGTATTTGAATTAGTTTCTAATTATGGTTCTAACCTTGGTTCTAGCTTTGGTTTTGATTAGAAGAAGATAGTTTGATTATCCCTTTGTTGATGAGGGCTTAATCAAGTTGTATTCCTTTCTCTATAACCTCTTCGAATGCATGAATACATTGTAGCTCAAGATGGTATGATATCTCATTATGTAAGATCCTAATAAATACTATAGCCAACTATTTATATCATAGATTGTGAGTAAACTAGCTTACTAGTGCTTTACAATATTGCACATATGCAATAAATCTTTAATCATTCTTCTATTTAGCTTGGCTTAAATACAAAATAGTGATATCATGCTCAAGATTATATGAAAAGTGTTGTACAAAATTATTTGAAAGATCATCAAAGTTAGGTACATAATTCTTCAATAATTTTAATATCCATTCCAAGGCTTGTCCAGCTAGACTCCTTGAAAATAATAAAAGCAAGTATATGTCGCTATAAAACATTGACTAGCAGGAAACAAAGAATTATTTTAAATACTCTTTAGGGTCACCTTTGCCTTTTTATTTATCAAATTTAGGTGGCTCATAACCTAGTGTAAATGATATTTAGAGATATACCATGTTGAATAGATAATAACATATTCCATCCAGTTTAAACTTCTTTGTTTATTTTCCAATTTGTATAGCTTAAGTTGCATTATTCAGCTATTATAACTCATGGATAAGGAAGTTAGAAGGAGTGGATTATTTCTATTGAGGTTACACAATTAAAGGTGGATTACCCTATTTGGGGTAGGCACATTCTGGGATGTTGATTGAATTAGCTAGACAACTAGGTATGTGTATCTATGTATCAATATTATACTATGGATATAGAATACACTGCTATTAAAACACATTCTAGTTTTTATTGGCTATATAACCCTATCTAGTTAATTATGGTTATGGTAATGGCATTTGGATTTTTGGAATGTGTTGGGTTTGAGATAGAACTTGCTACATACTTATTGAACCTTATTACATATAGAGAATGCATTGTTGACTAGATACCTACTATTAGATATGTTGATAGTTGGATCTTTGCTACACATGTGATACTCATTGAGTGAAAGGAAATTATTTCCAAGCACTTGATACTTACTATATGTAAGAACCTTTTTGTTGGTTGAACACTTTTTGTTGGATCAACACTTGTTAAATAAGCACTTATTATTGGTTAGGCAACTATTAGGGCTTTGGTATTTGTTATTTTTGACTAATTAGAACTTTCTAACCATTAGGAATACATTTTTGGTTAGGCAACATTTATAATTGATAAGGTATATTGTTCTATGCTTATTATGATGGAACATTTATTTTCACCTATTGAGGTCGCATAGTTTCCTACATTTTATGTAGTGGTAAGTTAGTCTTTTGTTGTTTCATTTCCCCCTATTACACACTCAAGGAAGTAGTTGGTTGAGGAGTGGAGGTTGCTTGTTTATTTTTGGAAATAGGCATATTTATCCATTTTTGTTGCAATCCATTCATAACATTATTTAGAGGAAAATGCTATGTATTACTCAATGGTAAACTAGACCCACTTTGATTTAAATTAGAACATAGTGGGATGCTACCCACAACATTTTGAGTGAGGTCTTTCATTTGAGTAGTAGTCTCTTCCATCAAAATAGAGACATTATACATGTCACCAACCAACATTATTTGACTACATGGGTCTACATTTTTGATTGCATATCTTGAAACATCTATTTATTGCTTTGTGATGGAGTTATCTCAATAAAAGGCATGCTAAAATAAACCCTTACATTAATATTATGACCTAGATTGAGATAGTTTTTGTATTCTTGTTATATGTATACACCCTAAATTGGTCAATCAACCACACATATCATGAATTTTCATAGTTCTTTCATAGGAGACTTTGACTGGAGAATATAAGCCTTGTTCACATTAGCCATGTCTTTTGTTTTTACTCATCCTAATCTTGTCTCTTGCTCTAGTCACCTATTTTCTCATTTCCAATCATCTATAGCCTTCCAAATGGTCATTCTAATTCAACCAAATTCTATTCCCCATGCTAATTCCACCCCTAGGTCTTGAACCTATAATATAGGAGTGTTGGAATTAAACTTTAGTGCTAGACCCTATGGTGTCTATTTTTAGTGCTCTTGTTTAATGGAATTTTTATCTCTAATGGTCAGTTTCCCTCTCTAAATGAATCCCAATCCCTTCTTAGCTTCATCCTTAAGTTTTTTTAATGTTGGCCAAATGTGAATAAAGCTCCCAAATTCAAAGTAAAGAGTTTCCTATATAAAGGACTACATAGGGCATTTTATAGCTAGCACTTACTACTTTGGCATAGTACATAATTAAAAATTAGTCAATAGTATAGCTCAACATTATGCATCACACATATATTTGCATGCTTGATCAAGGAAGGGCCAGGTGAAAGTTCAATCATACATCTACCATGCACATTGATTATGCACATTCCCTAAGGGAGAACTACATTTGATCTAAGACCCTAGCTTGAGGGTTAATATAGGTAGTGATCATGATAATAGGGGTTCTAGATCATGTGATCATACTTCCCATAATATAGTTTTTCCCCTTTATGATTTTGATGTATTTTCTATTTCATGTGTGTAGATAGACATAGGGTTTATAGATTAAAATGAAACTGCAATGAGCTCTGTCAACATTTAGCCTCTAAAATTTCATATATAGGCTCACACAGAGACAGTAAACAAAACCCATAAAACTTAGGTTTCTGAGAGAACAATGACAAAAAAGGACTATAGCACTAAACCCTAAGGTGTCCTTTTTCCAATCCTATCCTTTCATAAAATGAAAACTAGATCCAAGTTCTTGACATCTTCATAGTCTTGTACAATAAATTTCAACCCCTGAATCATTTATTTTAGCCTATTTTTCTAGATAAGTTTCTTTCTTTCTACATGTAATTAGTTTGATTAAATTGATAAAATATTATATTTTTATTTTATTTGATTGGGTTTTCCCCCTTAATCTAGACCCTTTATTGTTTAAGAACTAGACCCTAGTTTCCCAAACATAATAAAATTTTTGGGGAAACTAACTTACTTTGAACAAATCTAAAACCCTTGGTACCCTAAGAGTTTTTCCTTCATATTTTGTACAAAAATAAAATTTCAAATTTTTGTGCATTAATTCTATTAAAATATTGTTTTAGAATTTAAATTATTTCAATAATTTTCAAAAATTCTAAAACCCTAACCCAAATCTCTATATTTCTAAAGTAGGTCATCAAACCCTAAGCCTCCCTCCCTTATAATTTTTAGAAAAATATTTTAGAATTTTTACAAATTGTTTGGAATGTCAAAAATATTTTCAAACTCTCAATATCAATAGTTATTTTTTGCACAAATTTAATTTCAAATTTATGATTTTTGTATAAATTTTTGTGCATTTATCTTATTCAAATTTATTTTAGAATTTAAATTATAAAAATAATTTTCAAAAATTCTAAAACCCCAATCCCAAACCCTAGATTCCTAAACTAGGTCCTAAAACCTCAAGCCTTCCTAGTAATCTTTATAAAAATGTTTTGGATTTTTCGAAAATTATTTAGAGTGCCTAAAATATTTTCAAAATCTCTATATTAGTAGTTATTATTTCATTTATTTGCCTAATATTACTTTTACATATTCTCTTTGGTGAAAGAAATAAAATGGCCACTAAGGCACTTCTTCCCTCTCATCCCATAAATCAATTTCTAATTTTTTTTCATAATTATGACAATGAATGGACAAATATGAAAATTTACACATTAATTAGAAATGTAGAAAATGATTTCATTTACAATGAAGATAATTACTATTGTTGTAATAAGGAATATGATGATACTTGTGAAAGTGATAGTGAAAAAAAAAGTAGATGCATCTTCTTCTCTCAAACCTATCTCTTTTATTCCCTCTTCTAAAGAGAATAATTTTTATAAATGGGAAAGATACTTTTCACCTCATTCTCCTATGCAAAATACACCAAATAAAAAAATTATTCATGCACTTCCAAGTGAACCTCTTATTGGTGATAATTTGATTCCATGTGAACCTAATCTCTTTCTCTCTTTTGCTACTTCTATGTTTAAAATACAACAATATAAACGTAATAGAATCAAATTGCTAATGCACAGTTCAAATGATGCATCTCATGATCTCAACTCTACTTTATCAAAATAATGTCTAAATGATAACTCTATTGCTTTTACTTCTCATATTACAAATGAAAATAATGCATACACTCCATACATGGATAACATAGAAGCATATAATATTCCAAATTCACATGATAATTTATTACATATTAGAAAAGAATTAAATCCTTCTCTTACACCTATCCCTAGTGAGAATGGAAGTGATAATGAGTATGATAGTGAATATGCAAATGAATATGAAAATGAGAGTGACTATGAATAATATTTCATCTATGATAATGCATGGAATAATGATGATTCTTATGTACATAGTGAAGAAGAAAATGCATCTCATGTTTCTAACTCTTCTCTTACTCTTCCTCTCAAACATAATACACTACCAAATGTTCTTTCTACTCCTATGCATGATTTTATTTCAAATAATGCACATGTTAATGATAAAATCACATCATCTACTCAATTAGAATGTGGTTCACTAAAACATAAATATAACAATGAATCTCCCAAGCCACCTCATAGTACAATACCACTTGTTTCTCACTCTTCACCTAAAGAGAATGGTAGCCCACATCCCTCTACCAAGGTCCAAGTTACCATTCCTCTAAAGGTTCAAGTGAGTACACCCCCTCTTTATGATCCAATTTCTAAATGTAGCATTCTCATGGATAAAATTAATGATCAAATTCAATAATAAAATGAACCACTTCAAGATGCTAATATACCATCCTAGGAGATTATTTTTTTTATGCATGCAGTAGGTGAATTATAACACCAAGTAGATCTCCTTACCTTGGAAAACAAGGCTTATAAGTCTTGTATGGATGCCAATGATTTACATGGTAACCCTCTTCTGAACATTTGTAAAAGCTTCATTTCCTAAGCATTTATAGATACCATCATTACCTCACTTTGATGGAATTGGAGATCCATTCATACATCTTCAAGCCTTTTGAAAGGCTTTGCCATCTATTGTGAGTCCTTTAATTCTACTCAAGATGTTCGAATATAAATTAGTGTGGGAAGCACAAAATTGGTTCTTTCATCTACTCCCTATTGGTTCCTTTCACATATATGATGACTTAAAGGAGGCATTACTCAGTAAACACAGGACCTCATGTTACATATGAGAAAACTTCCACATTACATCAGACTACTTTAGATCCAATTAGTGATTATATCTTATGATTCAAGACTCACATGTTAATATTGATCTAAAAACTAATAGATTTAGAAATTCAACATATCTTTATTAAGGGTCTTCATCAACCTCTCCTTGAGCATCTATTATATCAGATAGAGTCCTCTTTTAGGCACTTATGTTATAAAGTTTGAGCCTTAGAAAATAAATTAGGATTGATTGAGGCAGATTTAGTTGATCACATTACTCTAGATTTCAGAGTAATACCTCCATCTACAACTCCTAGCACACAAGATCCACCATATCTTAAACAATATAGGATACCACAACTAGAAAAACAACCATTTAAGAATAGAGAGCCAATTTCTATAGCATAACCTACAATATACACTATAGATAACAACAACAAGGCACCATTACAATTTGATTCAGAGTAGGATAAGTCATGTGTCATATTATTAGCACTACTAGATAGGAGGTTAATTACATTACCTTCTACTCATCAATGAGATCTATGTCTCTTATATAGACAACCACATTGACCCTTTTATAACTATCATCATATATGTGGACATAGATATAATGATTATTATGGACTCAAGGATTGCATTAATAGATGTGTTGATAATGACATCATATCATTCACATAAGAGGCACTGAGATCTCCTCCATCATGGAACCATATACCTCATTCATCCATGATTGAGTCATCTTAAGACATTCCTTTACAAGAATCAGTGGTCACTCATCATGAGAGTAATGCAGGTTCTAGGATAGAGCCTCATATGAGATCTCTTATTACACCTATTCATAAGGTTTGGAAATCAATACAACAAGATAAACCTACATATAACATTCTCATCAGAGGAGTACATAGCATAGTTCCATATCCAACATAATCATAGGCACTGCAATAGAGTACCACCCCAGAGAGATATTCACTATGGTCAAGTTTTCTCACTCTTATCTCATGTAGCAACCCATTATGGTTAAGATTAGATGAACCCACATCATATAATATTGATCCAAAGAAATATTCACTATGGCCAAGCTTTTTGGGACCCATTTCACATAGCAACCCACTATGATTGAGATTAGATGAGCCACCATCACATGTTTCAACTCCATCTCAATCTATCACTTAGTCATATGAATCATAATAGAGACTATAGGGTACTATTTCATGCATCAATCCACTAGGATTGTGGATAGATGAGCCTTTTTCATAGTACATAGCTTCAGTTTCACATCTAGTAAGGTTTCATTTGGCAAAGTCTCCATGCATAGCTATAGTTAGTACACAACAAATAGTATCAAATATAATGTATTTTATTACACAACATGAGTAGTATGGGTACTTATTTAGTTGGCCATCAAGGTTAATATAAGGATACAACATAGAGTGATATGACACACATTCATATCAAAATCAATTCATAGCTTCACTTCATGAGGCAACAATAGATCCAAAGGACTAGCTAGCCTTTGTATTCTTGAGCCACCTATTCAGAGGGATTGGACACATATTCCAAACATTGATTAACACACACATGATTACATAGCTTCACTTAGTGGAAAATGATGGAGCCAAAGGACAAGCCTTTGTATTCTTGAGCCACTCTTAAGAAATTGAGCATAAAATTCTTTCTTACATCCCCTTCTACTAACAACTAATATTCCTAGTTTCAAATAGCCATTCCTATCCAAATTAAATTATCCAACTCTGGAACTTACCAATATCCTATTTTTTCTAATCTTAAACCATTTCACTATATCAAAATAATTTACTGATTACAAACCAACAAATTTTTTACTCATAGATGATTACAAGCCAAACCTAGCATCACACTTGAACATACCATGAATAATCAAATCACACCCCAAAATTCCATATTACTAAACATATACAACCTCAAAATTAATACCAAATTTGTTAGGTTGTGGAGCTAAAATCTTCACCAAGATGCAAATAGGAGGAGTTACAGAGGTTATAGAGGTTATGAAGAGTTGCAGAATGAGTTATAGGGCAATTGAAGTCAGTCTGATCAATCGACATTAGTTAGATAGAAGTGCAAAAGTAATAGACATCGGTTACAAGTCGGTCGACATCAGTCAGGAGGAGCCGACATCAGCAACCTGTTTGTGAACATGCAGTTTGGATGCAGATTCCAGAGAGTCTATTTTTGGACTATTAGTTTACATGTTAAAGGCTAATTATAGTCTTGAGTTGCATGTCTAATTATTGTAATTAAGATAGTCTAATTATTGTAATCATGAGATCTATATAATAGACTCATGGGTTGTATTGTAAATTAGTGCTAGAGAGTAAGAGAGCAAAATAAGCTCCTTCAGAGAGGAGAGTAATGGTGTGTTCCTCCTAGTGCCACAGTACCAAGTGTGGGTGCTGGTTTGGAGAATCAATGGGTTCTTCGTATATGTATGATCTTGGTCAGTAGGTGTGCATGGCTTCTTTTGGAGATCTACAATGGTGAGTAAGGTCTGGTGATTTGTAGGTAGCAGCAGAGAGTGGGAGATCTACTTGGAGTATGGTTGTGTACTTGGTGTACTAGTAGCATTGTTTCTAACTGGTGGAGGTGAACAACAATTTTGTATTGGAGTTGATTGTTGGGACCATGAGAGAGAGGGAAGAAGGTATTGAGGTGTGGCAATCCTTTGAGGTGGAAGAAGAAGTGGCATCTTCTTTATTGTATTTTCTTCTGAGTGATTATTAATACATTTGTGTATTGTCTCTCATACCCTGTGTTGTTTCATATTTCTAGTTACTTATTCATTCAAGTTAAATTCTATGTTTAGTTGTTAATACAAGAGTTAATCATATGTGCTCTTATTGAGGAGCAAGATCCTAATAGTTGGTATCAGAGCAAGTTGAGCAAGTTGACCAGGTTGGTACCAAACTGACAGTTGGTATCAGAGCTTTTGGTTGGGTTGACGAACAGGTGGTTCAGATTTCGGTAGTGTTTTTTGATTACAGGTCACTCTCAAGGGTTTCAGATTGAGTGGGAGTATAGCAATGACAAAAGAAAGTAAGCTATGAATGAAGAAACTAAATAGCACAAATGGTCTGATTGATGGAAACAAAGAGCAGGTAAAAGAAGATTGTTAGTCGATAGAAGATCAGCGTGTAGAAGCAGATGTTGCAGGTGTTGTTTCACAAGTTGCTCTGGATAAAGTAGAATCTTTTTTTATAGATTATTTTACCTCTTTCCATGCAACCCAAAATAGAGCATTTTTTCATGGGTATGTCTTTGGAGACTTTGGAGAGATTTATTTAGGGGTTGGTGAGCCTTGTCAGAGTATTGACAAAGGGGAAGTGAAGCTAAAATTGCAGACGGGTAACACACAGGTGTTGAAGAAGGTCATGCAGGTTTCAATCTTGCAGATGAGTCTAATTTCTTTAGGAAAGTTAGGTGATGAGAGATGCATAGTAACTCTCACAGTGGATGCACTTGAATTAGATGGTGGTAAGAAAGTAGGTATCCTTTATCTATCTAATTATATTACTGATTCACCTTCTATTGTAGAGATGTGGCTTTGTAGGCTTGGTCATATATCTAGGAGGGGAATGCATGTTCTTAAGTGAAAGATAGATATCTTTGACAAACTTAAGAATTAGAAAGCCTTGGTGTTCATGGAAGAGATGACAAACATAGATCAGTTGAGGGGACTGAATTATTCTAAGCAGGGTTGTGTTGATTTGAAAAAGTTTTTGATCCAAAAGGAGCTTGCGGGTAAAAGGTCATCACTCACAGGCGAACACAAGTACCAGCGTCAATCATACAGTAACCAACATCAGTAACAAGAAGACCGATGTCAGTCAGATAGGAACTAATGTCAGTAGAAGGGATACTGGCATCGGCTAGGGACATGACATCGGTAGTCAGGGTCAATGTAGGGAACTGACATTGGTCAGATGCAGACTGGGAGATTGTCGAGATCGATCACTGGAATAGATGGTGGGTGGATAGCAAGCTGTCAAAAAGGTCTCAAACACTCATATCAAGGACTGAAAGGGTAAGTGAACCTCATATTTGTTGTTTACCTTCTTTATATTGCTTATTGATGGTCAAGAACTAGGAAGATGTGAAGAGGCAATGTAGGTAGAATCCAAAAATAGTGGGAGCTTAGCATGGATGAGGAGTGTGAGTCCTTAGAGAAGAACCAAATAGGAGTTTGTTGGTGGAGTTGTCAATTGGAAGAAAGCACTGAAAGATGGATGGATTCCCATGTTAAAGAAGAGAGTGGATGGATACGTGAGATGGAAGGCTAAGGTATATGGTCTTGAAGAAGCTACAAGACAGTAGTACAGGGTTTGATAGGTGGATAACAAAGCAGGGCTTCAGTCAATGTTAGTGTAACCATTGTGTTTGACTTACCAGGTGGATAATGGTTGCAACATTATCTTGTTACTATATGTGGGTGATATGCTAGCAGGTTCGTACATATAGGGATATGTTGAGCTAAGGGTAAGGTTAGTTTAGAGGTATGTCATGAAGAATTTGGAGTAGTGAAATTATTTAGCATAAGAGACATGGAGATTTGTTGATCTCCAGTGGGAGCTGATGTGAAGAAGGTGTTGGCAGGGTTCAAGATGCAAGATGTAGAATCAAAAAGCACACCAAGGGCTAGACAGTTCAAGCTGAGCATTGAACAATGTTCAAAATCACATGAGGTCGAGTGTAGACCTGAGTTTTCCCAAGCAGTGGGAGTTGTCAGAGAGTTTGGAGCCAATTCAGGGAAGGTGGATTCTCAAGTATCTGAGAGGGACCAGCAGTAGGGATTCATGTTATGCAGGGTCAAGGTCTTCACTACATGGGTTTGTAGGTTCGGATGTGGCAAGTTACTTGGATGACAGGTGTAGCATCACAAGTTGTGTGGTGGTTGGTCTTTAGGATTGATCTTGAAGAGGGATACAAGCCAGGGAATAAATTAGATAGTGTACAGGTATAGGTACAGGTGTAGTTGTTTATCTCTAAGTGGGAGATTGTTAGGTTATGGAGCTAAAAGCTTCACCAAGATGCAAACAAGAGGAGTTATGAAGGTTACAGAGGTTGTGGAGAGTTGCAAAACAAGTTACAGGGTAACTGACATTGGTCTGATCAACTGACATCAGTCAGATAGCAGTGCAAAAGCAACTAACATCGGTTACAATTCGGTTGACATCGGTCAGGAGGAGCTGACATTGACAACCTATGTGTGAACATGCAGTTTGCATGTAGATTCTAGAGAGTCTATTTTTAGACTATTAGTTTGCATGTTAAAGGCTAATTATAGTCTTGAGTTGCGTGTCTAATTATTGTAATTAAGATTTTCTAATTATTGTAAGCATGAGATCTATATAATAGACTCATGGGCTGTATTGTAAATTAGTGCTAGAGAGTAAGAGAGCAAAATAAGCTCCTTCAGAGAGGAGAGCAATGGTGTGTTACTCCTGGTGCCACAATACCAAGTGTGGGTGCTGGTTTGGAGAATCAAAAGGGTTCTTCGTATATGTATGATCTTGGTCAGCAGGTGTGCATGGCTTCTTTTGGAGATCTACAATGGTGCGTAAGTTTTGGTGATTTGCAGGTAGCAGTAGAGAGCGGGAGATCTACTTGGAGTACAGTTGTGTACTTGGTGTACTGGCAATGTTGTTTCTGACTGGTGGAGGTGAACAACAATTCTATGTTAGAGTTGATTGTTGGGACCGTGAGAGAGAGGGAAGAAGGTCTTGAGGTGTGGCAACCCTTTGAGGTGGAAGAAGAAGTGGCATCTTCTTTATTGTATTTTCTTCTAAGTGATTATTAATAAATTTGTGTATTGTCTCTCATACCCTGTGTTGTTTCATATTTCTAGTTACTTATTCATTCTAGTTAAATTCCGTGTTTAGTTGCTAATACAAGAGGTAATCTTATGTGCTCTTATTGAGGAGCAAGATCCTGACAAAATTAACTATTTCTAATCAATCATTTGTAAATTAATAGACCAATATATTCCAAAATCCATAACATAATACACGTGTCAAACTCAAAACTAGTATCCATATATATATATATATATAGCTTTTCAAAACACATACATCACATCAAATACAATCAATCATGAATGGGTGTCATGACCTCACTCTCAATCTCACTCTCCCCACTAGTACTAGTCCCATAATCCACTCTAGGACTCAATGGCTCCATACTTCTTTGAGCTACTAAATTCCTGTTATGATGACTCTCTCACTCTAGTAGCCAACCATTCTTCTCACACAAGTTTGCATATCACTACTAAAGATCTATGTACTCATCCATAATCCTCATACTTACCAATCCAAAATTAGGTGGAGGCATCCTATGCCAATCTAGCTCAACCCTTAGCTCATCTCTCTCTCCTGCTATTGTAACATATGTAGTTGTATCTATAGAATATCTATCAAACAAATGAGCATAAACATTAGTTGTAATTTCCACTCACTTTATCAAACCTTCCTCCACAACATCATCAAGTAAATGATGTGTAAGTTCTGAGAGTGTCGACTTAATGATGGTCTCCCAGTACTCATCATCTCCACTTCCTTCCCTAGCCTATGCTTCATCCTAGGCACCTCCCACTCCACCTACACATAAAGTAAAACACTACATTAGATATACACTTTCAAATCAAACTAAACCAAAAATTCATACACAATTCAAATATAAAATACTACTTACCTCTCATCATCTAGATCAGTGTAAGATCATCATACTCAAGAGCATCCCCTCCATTAAAAGGATATACTAAAGCTCATTGATGCCTATCACACCATGTGGTATATGACTCTATACATCTAACATCATCTACATTAAGAATATATATATTTTCATCCTGGGCATCTAAAGGTAATGGTGTTAACTCAGCCTCAGTAGGCCTCACATTAGCTCCTTCCCTTGTTGGTGTCTATGCACTCCTCACCTACACCCATGCTACTAGGGGCACATCCTATGGTACCCCAAATTGTCTTATCTTGTATTCATACTGAAAGTGATTGTATACTCCAACCTAGTGGCCATGTATCCTATAGTTGACCCTCATATATTGCAATTGCACTCCATCTTCAACCCACCTAAGAAATCCTCTATAGGGCCTCCATATGATATCATGAGCCACTAATCTATCTAAAAATCATCTATAATGATCTATCCCAAGAGACTGGATAGCCAATGTACTCGTCTACCACTCCCTAAATTGTCGTAGAGGTACCCACTCTACCGTAGGTAGTCTAATTGGTTGCAAAACTATTATGTGCTCATAAGCCTAATAATGTAATAAGGTAATTACACTCACACCACCATTGAAGGCCTCTTGTGTAAACCTATAAAGATCCTTGTATAGGTGGGTAAGTATAGTCCTAACCCATGAGAACATAATGCCATATATCTCTACACTAAGAACAATCCTATGCATCATATATGCAACTAACACTCTACTCCCATCTATAGTAATAAATGAAGCAAACAACATGACCAACCACTTATATAGATGTGGAGCACTAGACTATACTATAACTGATAGTAGAACATCACTATAACTACCTCTTTAATGTATACCTAAAGGTACACCAAAAAAATACAAAGACACATGATCAATAACATCAACACCGATGTCATCCTACAATGTCACCCACCATCCCATAATCGATAAATGTAAAATATGATACACATCCTACAATGTCACAATAATCCCCCCTATATGAAGTTAAGAGTACATGTATCTACATTCTAACTCTCACATAAGGTAGTAATTAGATACCTATCCCACTACACTATGCTTAAGTCACACATGTGACCCAACCTTGCCCTATCCATGATAACTCTCTCATCAATAGACAATGGTAACAACCATAATGTCTTCATAACCTAGCCCCTATAGAACTCTCTCATCCACACCTCACCTTAAAAACACTAAAAATAATATATATATCATTACATAATGCCAAATTACTAGCCAAGTAGAAACAAGAAACTAACCAAGAAAAATCTTAGAAAATCTTGCTTCCAAGAAAACATCATTAGGTATAGGACACTAGTACTAAACAGAAGCACTAGAACCTAGACAACAACATTGAACCACAGAAAAGAGCTCTAACTCTTGGATAGGAGTACTACAACTAGTCAAAATTTTCCTAGGACACTTTAAACAACTCAAAAACATCAAAAATAGGTTTCTAAATAGGCCAAAATCACATGTTTCAATTATTTACCACGATAACATCACCACTAACCTGAGCCTGGGTTGCCAACTACTCAAATCAAGTCATGATAGGTGCTCATATCCTTAGTGTATCTCCTACTCTAGAGCTCCAAATCTCAACCTATTAAATACACAAATGAATTGAGAATCAATCCAACTTCTTATATTACCTAGTTTTCTAAGGCAAGTAAAATCCCATTTTGCCCATAAATAAAACCCTGTAACTTAATTTTTAAAACTATTTTATTCTATGGAATCATGAAAATGATACCTTTGACATCATAGGGTATTTTCTCTCTTACTACTTCATTTACCTACTATGGCATGCACATCTCTATATTTCTCTTATACCCAGGCACATGCCTTGATCATTAGCAATCAAAACTTGTTCTAATTTCAACAACTCAGCCAAATCAATCAATTAAAACTATACCAACCTTATTTCTATCATTATACCAATAGTCATCACTTTTGTCTCGACCTGCTCTACCACAAATTTCATCCCTCTCCCTAAAATGGGGCATCATTCCTACCATTCCTATTCCTACACTTACCTAGTATACCCATCCACTCTCATAAGTGGATACACCATGGTTCTTACACCTCCAATATTCAAACTATAATATTTAACTCAGATCATTCAAAATATATAGTCATTCAAACTACATAGGTCACTTACCATCACTCAAGACATTTAGGGGGATATACCTTCAGTTTATAGATACATTGTTTCATATCATATGAATCCATAGTGATTTTAGTTTACAAGTACATAGACTATTTAGATATAATGGTTTAGATTATATGGATTCATAGTGACTTTGATATAGATTTAGACTCAAATACTAGATTTGGGGGCATGTACATTACTACACATCTCACATATATAGCTTCATACAACATGACATAGTTACAAGACTAGATAAAAGATTATAGGCATAATGTAGAGCACAATGTTTTGATCTCCAACTTTTCACATGGGGCATGGCATAATAGGTCATATCACATGTGGTTATATATATTACTAGATTATGCATACGCATCACTCACATACTAGATTTGGAGGCATGGCATAGATATTCATGTTCTTCATCACCCAAGATTGTACACATGGAATGGCAAGACATGCCATTCTCTTCTTAAACATTTACCAAAGTTTTACATTAAACTTAGCTATTTCTAGGTTATCACCAGGTTAGACCACATAGCCATATGTAGTGGTTGGTCCATTAAATTACCCATACCTAGACTACACAAGTTTATGCGAGATAGAGGATAGAAATTGGTTTTGTTCCTCCAGGAATTTCTTAGGTCCAGTTTAAATGTTTAGAGTGGGGGCATGATATATTTTTCTCTTTACAACATATAAATTATATACACAGATTATAGATTACATGAGTTTATGTTGGACAAAGGGAAGACATTAATTTTGGGCTTCTAAGCATTTATTTTTTAATCATATTTAGTACAGGGGGTAAGCATTTCCTTCCTCCATGTTATACAGATTCCACTTCTAGATTTAGTATAGGAGGCATCCATTTTAGGGATTACTTATTTCTCTATCCACTATTCATCTTACATCCACTTCCTTGGTAAGGAAGTGAGTTAGAACCTTTGCAGCACATTCATCTCCATGTATGTAGGCTCAGGTATGCATTTTCTTTTCTTTCTTTTACTCTAGTACTTCATTTCATTGCATCACTAGAATAAAAGGGGAGAAAATGTATACACCCTAAATTGGTCAAGCAACCACACATATAATGTATTTTCACATTCCTTTCATAGGAGACTCTAATTGGAGGATATGAGCCTTGTTCACATTATCGATGTCTTTTTTTTTACTCATCCTGGTCTTATCTCTTGCTTTGGTCATCTTTTTGATCATTTCTAATCATCTATAGCCTTTCAGATGATTATTCTAGCTTAGCCAGACTCTATTACCTATGTTAATTCCATCCCCTTAGGTCTCAAGCCTATAAGATATCCCAAATTTGAAATAAAGATTCTCCTATATAAATGACTACACAAGGCATTTTATAGCTAACACTTACTACTTTGACATAGTACATAATTAAAAATCAATCAATAGTATAGCTTAGCATTTTGCATCACACATAGATTTGCATACTTGATCAAGGAAGGGCCTAGGAAAAATTTCATTCTTGCATCTACCATGTGTATTAATTATGCATGTTCCCTAAGGGAGAACTACATTTGATCTGAGACACAAGCTTGAGGTTTAATATAGGCATCGATCAAGATAACAGGGGTTCTAGATCATGTGATCATACTTCCCCAAATCCAATTTTCCCCTTCATGATTTTTATGTATTTACTATTTAATGTGTGTATATGGACCTAGGGTTTAAATATTAAAATGGACATATAGTGAGTTATATCAACATTCAACCTCTAAAATTTCATATATAGGCTCACATAGAGACAACAAACAAAACATAGAAAACTTAGGTCCTTGGGACAATGATGGAAAAAAGGACTATAGCACCAAACCCTAGGGTGTCCTAGTTCAACACTTTTATCCTTTCATAGAATGAAATCTAGAAATAGGTTCCTAACATATTCACAATTCTATGTAGTAGATTTCAACCCTTGAATCATTTTTTTCAACATATTTTTCTAGATAAGTTTATTTCTTTCTACATGAAATTAATTTGATTAAATTGATAAAAGCCTATACTTTTAGTGTATTTAATTGGATTTTCCCCCTTACTCCAAACCCTTTATTATTTAGAACTAGACACTTGTTTCCCAAAAAAAATAAAACATTATACCTATTCCATTTGTTTGTCCATAGGGCCTTGCCCTTTTGTAAGCATATTTTGGTCTTGTTGTGGTATTTAGATTAGAGATTGACTATAAATAGTTGATTCCAATTTGAATTGTTGAATTTGAGGTGCATTAATAAGAGTTATAATCAAACTACTCAGATTTTCATGTGGGAATTCAATTAAAAACTTAGCTCTTAATTTGACAACTCTAATAACTTCATCTTTATTCTCCAATAAATGACATTCAAATAAGTACATATTATAGCTTGTTTATGTTGGCATTATAACATAGTAGGGATCTTGTTGTCATATTTATTCAATGTTAGACATCATTTGAGCAAGGTACTATGCTATTTTCTCTAGTTTTTGTCCTAGATAAGGAGTTACAATCACCAAATATTAAACTAAAGGGTCATGCCTTTGTTCAACATATTAAATGTTATAATGTGGATATGGATCCATATCATAAGCTACATCATCATATGACTCTTGAACGAAATGGTCTTTGGTCACAAAGTTCTCATAGTTTGGATTATACATGGTCCCTCTATGTGTGTAATGAGGCATGTTCAGATCCATAGATAGGTCTCATGAAAAATAAAGGGTCTAAAGATAAAAAATGAGTAAGGTTTAAAAGTAAAGAACCTTTGACTCTATAAAAGAGACACAAAGGGTAAACCAACTAAACTAGGCAAATGTAGGATAAAATAAACTCAAAATTGGTCTCACAAACAATACTGACTTGCCCAAAGGTAGTTATAATTAGTGATAAAAGTAACATAAAATCTCAAAATCCATCTATAGCTGATATACTAATACTTTCAAAGGTAATTATAATCAATGATGAAAGTATATAAACACAAGGTAGAACAATTACAAACTAAGATCAAAGGATAACAATGATTTACCCAAAGGAAATTATAATCGTTAGCATAAAAAACAAAGTTAGACTCAAAAATAAAGAACTCAAACAAGAGCTCAAAAGAAACTAAGCTAAGGTAGTTGACTTAGGGGACACTTAGTAATTGGATCACTAAGACTTGATATTTGACCTACAATAGAATTTTATAATAATGGAACTAGGACACTTAGAATTCAACACAACAAACTTCAAATAAGGCACGTGGAAACAACTTAGATTAAAAGGATGCTCAAACAAGGTCAAAAACAAATAACAACCACTAAGTTATTGGAAAGGAATTTTTAATATTAAATAGGAAATAGACCCAAGTAACACAATCCAAATAAAAAAGGTAGACAACCTAAGCCCAAATTAGATTAAGCTTTGGCAT
Organism: Torreya grandis; assembly: GCA_037957365.1. NCBI lineage: Eukaryota > Viridiplantae > Streptophyta > Pinopsida > Cupressales > Taxaceae > Torreya > Torreya grandis. The sequence continues at coordinate 516,972 of JARHVA010002026.1, forward strand.
AAACCTGATTAGTTTAGGATTTGCACTTCAAAAGGTCTAGTTTCAGATTTAATGTGAAAAGACTTGAATGTTCTAAGGTAAAAGGGCTAGACCAAAATAGGAAACATAACGACATGTTTAAAATAAGAGAGAAATGAAAATGGATTAGAACTTGGTTTCAAAAGTGATAAGATATTAGAATAATTTAGGCAACATAACAACACTCCAAATAAATGACATGATAATGGTTTTGGAATCAAACATCCAAGGCAAATGTTTGAGATGAAATAGGTAGTATAATGACACCCCATTTAAATAAATGACACAACCAATTTCGAAACAAATATCTAAGGCAAAAAGAGTGACACAAAATGGATAGAGTAACACCTCTTGGGCTAAAGTGTGTGAATATAATGTGATATTTTGGACTTGTTTCAATATGACAATATAAACAAACAATTTTATTCTAAAAACACACATGTAAATTAAAAAATAGAATTAACACTAATGGTTCATCTTATATCTAAAAATTACATGGGTGTGCATAGCTTCTACCAATGTTTCCACCAATGTACCAATGCTTGTAAGGAATTAATTGTTAATCCAAAAATCAAAGTATAGGTGTAGGTAGAGTTTTTACACTACCCTTTATTTCTCAAGCATTAGTAAAAGGCATGAACTTAGAGTGAGGAGCACTCAACATTTGGAAATAAATTCTATGGTAAGTGGGGTTGACTAAATCTATAAATATCAAATGCACTAAATGATCCCAAGTGTGGCTAACACAAGGGAGAAATCACATCAATTGAGTCCAAATTGCCTAGCTTATTATGCAATGATCTAGTCCTTTTCATAATGAATTCATATGTGTACTTCTTAGTGATTTTAATGTCTGGCTCCTGCTTTTAATGTCTGGCTCCTGCATGGCTTGAGTACCTATTGGGATGGTTAGGCTAACTGCTCCCCACTATCCCATCTAATGGTTTTCTCAATTTATATACCCTACCATAGAGTGGATTTGGTATGATGCTACAAGAGGAAACCCCCCATTAACGTACCCTTAGAGAACTTATAAGGGATAAATAGGCTCCTACCCATAAGAAAAATGCAAGAAAAAAATTAGAAAGAATTTAGAGGTCATTTTTAGGTCACCCAAGTCATTTGGAGCTTCAAGAGAGCATAGACAACATTATTTATGATAAAACCAAATAAATAAGAAAATAAAATAAGCAATTTTGGTAACTCGAGTTCTCTAAAGGGGATGGGTGGAGAACATACACATAATAGTTTTTAATTTGCCATAAGTGTAATGAACTTTAATGTTTAGCTAATAACAAAAAACAAACATAAACTAAAAAATCTCTTAAAATATCTAACTAAAATATAAGTTCCTTTTAATAGCACTAAATTGAAGTGTGATTGAAAAATTGGCCTCTTGACCTTGTTTGCACTTGTAAAAACTTTGAAATAAACTAAAATACAAATACAATTAAGTGGATTTTAAGCACCAAATAAAATGTATGTGATATTTTAATAGTGCTTAAGTTTATCCCTCTTAGCCTTAGGTCATGAAACATGTTAGTGGGCTTTCACATCTCTAATATAAAAATCAAATGAGTAAACAATAATCCATTACAAGATATCAGGTTTCTATTTTTGTTTCAGATAAATCATCATCGATTACTACATAGATCATTACCGATACTTGTAATCGATGTCAATTTTGATTAGATAATTAATGTTTCCTATAAATAAATAAATAAAAAATGTGTTTTGAAATAAAAACACTTGATGAACAAGTTTAAAACTCAAATTTATCATGGGCCTGCAAGAAAAAAGATATAAAGGCAATAAATAGATTGTTAAGCATAAAAATGATAGTAAGAAAATTTATTTTTTGCTATGTTTTTGGATTTCTTTGCTTTGACATAGAGATCATCATAGATTAATACAAAGATTATTGCCAATAATTTAAATCATCAACAATTTAATTTTATCATCATTGATCCCTATAACTTTATTAAAAATGACATTAATTTCAAAGCTAACACTTTAAACTTGAAGAATTAAATGCATTCGTTAGAAAAACTAAAGCTAATATATCAATCTCTTTGGCCATACAAGATGCATGCCATTATAAACTTAGGATTTAAAAGAGTAAATAATATGTATATTAGTCCTTTTTTATTCTAAATGACAAAAAATTAAGCATAATAATACACTAGGACTAAACACTCTTGCCTAAGAACTAGGAAGAGCATAACACAATAAGAAAGATAAAAAAATAAAGATAAAGACAATATAACTTTCTTACCTCCTTTATCAAATTTTGTGCTTAATTATTGAAATAAGGGTGTTTATGTTCAACCTATGATGATTAGAGTCTTCTATAAATTCTCTTCCATGGTGGTAATATCTCTACAATAGTCACTTGTGGTTTGGTGTAAAGCTTGGAATAAATTGTGCATTATAACACTACTCTCAAAGGATTCAAGAAGGTATTCCATATAATAACCTTACACACAAAATGTTGTTGGCCTATGGTGTGTTGAATTGTATTTATAGCAGAAAGAACTAACTCTAACCCTAGGGAGGTTAGGTTAAATTCTAACTTTGTTTGAGTCTAAATTAACCTAGGTTAAATCAGTCTAACCCTGTGTTAGGTCAAAGTACTCATGAAATCTTGACACCTTAGTTTTTGATATTTTTGAGGCATGACAACTAATTTTAGATATATGTGAAGTTGTGACTCATATTTTTGGAATATTTAGGAAACAATACATGGCATTATTAGCTTATTTGATCTTTGACTTCATATTGGCTAAAAATTCCTTCTTTTGGTAAATGAAATTCAGTAATTTGATTTGGAATTTTTTTTAGGCAAGTTAATTAAGATTTTTAATGTAATTAATCTTGTTTAGTTCTTTTTATATTTTGGTAATTATTTTAAATTTTATTAATTAATATTTTTATAGGTCAAAAGTGTCAAATTACTAGGTCATAATTTGACTAGGGTTAAAATCAAACTAGGTTAGTGGTGCATACATGGTAATACACTACATAAGCTATCATCATCACATTTATAGACAATTCAATTACTTATTCAAATGAAATTAGATAATTCAAATGGTTTCTAGACTTAAAATGTATTGTTTGATACAAATTGAATTGAATCTTGGTTTAGGCACAAAAGTCGCCCAAACTAAGTGTCTATAATGAAACCACCACTTGTGTTAGTGTATGCATTAAAAGTAGTAATTGGGTTGAATTATTAATTATTATCATGCCATTATTGGATGTGGATATACTAGCTTAACATGGTTATTGATTTATTCTTGGGCAACATGAAAAATGCATTAATTATTTATTTATTTATAATTAAATTATTGAATAAGACTTATTTAGGTTCCATTTGAAATAATATTTGTCAAAATTTGATAGATTTGATAAATGAAAATATAATTGGCAAAGAAAATTGAAAAAATGATATATACATAATACTAAAATTAGAAACTATAGAAAATTAAAAACCCTAGAGTAATATAGGAGCTGCATGAGAATACACAGTGGTTGGGTTCAACAAATGTTTAACCTTTTTTTGGAAAGAGTTAAGGGGGTATAATAGCCTATACACAAGGATGGAAAAACCTATCCTAAATTAGACCAATTAATTATAAACTTAGGTAGATAAATATTATGAATTTAAATATTGACATGTGCTAGATATAAAAAGTACCAAATTTGAAAGATGTTATATTGATTGTAATTCCAAGGAGAAATAATATTTAACTAGATTTATAATGCATAGGAAAATATAAGTTGTACACATGTAAAAGTGTGTCGGTTAAGGATTATGAGACTATCATCAAATTCTAGAAATGATCTTTCTAAAGTTACATACACTATCATCAACCTTGGGACATTACCATTGACGCTAATATTTTTTTATACAATGCTACTATCTAGTATATAATTTTTACTATATTACAATGTGACTAGCCTCATTATTCTAGGTTTTCTATTTCCTTTCTACTAATGTATATGTGTGCTTATAGATCAAAACCTATATATTCACCCTTATTCAGACTGGGAATGTGTTTGCCTAAAATGGGTTAGTGGGATAATTATGTTGAGATAACCTCAAACTTCCTATATTAATGATCACTTATTATATAACCAATACTCTAAAGAGGGCCTTAGAGTTATGTAGTTTTTATCTATATGTGGGAGTGTGTGTGAACATTGGTGTAATATGCTATATTTAGATGCATGTAATAAGTTAGCTTATAAATTGACAAATACCACTCATGGGATATTATTTGTATGGTTCAAAACTTTTTATTATTATTTCCATGATTGGTATGAAAATAGGGAGGAATAGGGTAGTATAACTCAATTGTGTAATTGATTGAATGAGTTTGAATATGTGTTTTCTTGGTATTTAATTTATGATTAATGAAAAGGATTAGACTTATTTTTATTTTACAAATTTTATAAAAATAAGATGGTAGGGTTTAATACTACAAATAGGATGACCCATAGGTTTGAAAACATTTTTAATATGGATGAATTTTAAGTACTAGACACTAGATAGGGATATAGACACTAGCGTCAATGTTATTGTTCCTTTGTGGCCAACAGTGTTTAAAAAATAGAAAATAGTTGGGGATCTAAAACTAAAAGTGAGGGATGTATATCATATTTTTATATTATTTTATAGGACAAGAGATTTAAATCAACATAATGATAAGGTTCAAACTATAAGATAAATAATTAGTCATAATGAGATAGTGACTGTGAGCCTTTCAACAATGGGAAGGTCTAAAACTGAAGGGTAGCACCATTATTGGTATTTTTCAAATGTGAAAGATTGAGATGATATAAATATTTAGTTTTAGTATCTACACCATTAAATTCTTATTAGATAGCCTGTATAATTCTTTTTTGTTTAATAAGACATAAAAGTTAGTATTTACTATTTGGAAATGTTTAAATTTAGGTTTAAAGGGATATAAAATATGATATGAATTAATATAGAAAATAACATAAATAGTTTTTCATTTTGATTCTATCTGATATCAAGGAGTCATAATTTAATTCAATAGTTTATGTGTGGATCATAAAATGGAAGGATCTTTTATAAGTTATAATATTAAAATTTAGAAGTCTAAAAAAATGAACTATTAGTGTAGTTGGATTTAAAACACAAATGTTTATTTCTTGTGAGCTTGGATTTATTTTGGAGGTTTGTAGAGAAGGTTATGTATTTAGATATTTTGTTATACTATGTAAATTTGGAAAAAATCAATTGCACGATATGAATTTTGGAGATCATATGTGTATATATATATATATATATATATGGGATTCATTATTAATTTTTACAAAATGTTTAGACATGATTAAAGTTAGTATTGATTATTCAAATGATGGATATAAATATTAAATTATATTATAGTAGTAATGAAATTAATAAAACCCTTTTTAAGGATGAATATGGCATGTTGTATATGAGATTGTAGTTATGTTTCGTTGTGGAATGTTTCTTGACCTAGAAATTGACAATATTATAATCATTATGATTCTACCAGAAACTATCTTTTATTGTACAAGTTTATGTAGTGTGTCTGGGAAAGTATAGAGTTAATTCATTAATATCTAATGAATATTTTTATTTTTAATGAAAGATGTAGAATGAGAGTATGTAATAAATTATTCATACCATGAGTTGTTTAAGTTATCATATTAATTCATGAAAACATATCATGTGGATTGTTTTCAAGAATTAATAGAATGATATCATCAAATCATTTGATCCAAGGCATTCATGTTCTAAAACCTTAAATGGTTATTTGGTTACAATAATTAGTAATTTCAAATACATTAAGTAATATATATTTTGAATTACTAAAGATTAGTAAAAAGAATTGAGTAGGTCTCAATATTATTATAGGTAAATTAAATAACATATGTAAGGAATCATTAGTGCATGATCAATTACTTAATGAAGTTTATAATAATATGTTTTTAGGAAAATTTAATGCCAATAATTCAAAACAAATCCATTACTATATATGATGATGATGATGATGCGGTAGTCACAAGAATGGATTTTACAACCAAAGCTAGGGAATTAAAAAATTATACTCTATCATCATATCACCACATGGAGAGTTAATAACAAAGGGTGGGGGGGAACTTTCACGTCAAGTTTCTTTGAAGTTGATGATTCTAATCACTACTAGGGCTTGATGAATTCCATATTTTGGTCAATCTTCTAGTCCATTGTCAAGAATAACATGGGAGGCAATAGGGATATATTAGAGCTGATATCCTATTCAGATGTCCAGAACATTAAAAAGGTTTAGAGGAAGCTACATAGAGGGGGTATTATAAAATTCATGTAGAGGGTCATTGGTCATAATGAAAATATATGAAATAAATTTATGGTTTCATGGAATAAGATAAAAGTGGAAATAAGAAGTGTAAGAATTTTAGTAATTGAGGAAATGATAGGTGAAGTCATGAGAATGTCATATGAAGGGGATAAAGCCTTCAAATATTAGTCAAAGAATTTGGAACTCATGCAAAGGTTTTTAGAACCAATTAGATCATTAAAATGAATAAAAAAGGTTTCCCATGCATGGACCTTTCATGATACTACCCTAAATTATGTTTATAGATAATGAATTATATCACCCTTGAAGGTAAGTATACCCTCATATTTTTGCATCATTTCCTTTTTTTGAACCACTTTCAAGGCTTCAAAATTATCCTTCCATATTTCCTTTTTAAATATGTAGAGTGTACACACCTTCATAATAGATCAATGAATCCATTTTCATTCATCAAGGCCTCATTATCATGATGGTGAAACATGGTGAGACCCTTCAAGGTAAGGAAGTCCTATTGAGAGGTGGTTATTTCATGAAGGAGGACTCCCTCGAGGAATATCCTACCTTAGGTTCCCACCACCCATTACCCAAAATTTCCCCCATAAGCCCCATATCCAAGAGATATACTAGGGATATTCCCATAAAAATCACTATTATCAAGCCTAAACCCCTTATGCTAGATGAAGGTAACTCTATGGAGGTGGCAGTTAAAGGCAATGCCCCCTGTCAAAGATGATAATAATAAACAAGGATTAGATGGAAGGGTTTAATAACTATTTAAATGAGTTAGGGATGTGCTTGTTAGGTTTAATCCAAGAATTAAATTATATTACTAAGGAGGCATCCAAAATGATTCAATATTTTTCACACATGGCAAAGGCTGAAGACATTCCCTAAAAGCAAGTGTATTGAGGTAGTGAAGATTCTTCCCCCCCTTTAAATCCCACTCCAAAAAGACCCTAGAGAAGGAACATCCATAGAAGAAACCCAAAATGATAATGCCAAAGGAGGAGGATGAAGGCCTGAGCAACATAACCTGAGCTAGAAACACCAAGAATAGATTGACTAAGTTGGTGAAGGAGACTAAAGCTCCTAAGGTACTCATGAAGGGTTTCTCCCTCTTGGAGTAATTTCTCCTTATATTTTTTGTTTTTTTACCCTCTACTATGATAGTTAACTTTTGGTTTTGATACTCTAGTTTTTTACTCTTAGCCTGTGGGACTTGTTACACTTTATATTACTTTGTTTATACTTTGGTTCCTAGTACCTATAAAACCAGGTCTTTTACCTAATCAAATAAAAAAATATGTTGTTGGGAAAAAGGAAATGATGAATTCTCTAATATAATTATTTTTAAATTAAATATTCATTAAAATATGAAAAATGAAGAAAAATAAAATGTTTAGTATGGGATTGTCATGAAATTATTTCCAATGAAATCTATGACCAGTACAAAACTTGAGTGGATGGATTTGGTGTCTCTATGAAGTAATAAGAGATGAAACAATATAAAAGTTACAATAAAAGTGTATTGCATAATAAATAAACAATATGATGTGTGAATTCACATTTAATTTGGTTTTGCATTATTTTACATGAAGAACGAATAAATAATGAAATCAAGGAAAAATAATGTTATATATAGATTAATAAATGTATTTAAGTAATTTATTAATACAATAAACTATATTTCAACATAATCTTATCATGTGTCTTGATCTAAGTAACAATCAAATAAGAAATGTAAAATATTTATCAAGATGAATTTATCAAATGAATAAAATATAAAATGTCTTGGGTAGTGCAATCCATGATTAATTAGATCAGTGAATTAAGTCTATGGGCTAATCTAATCAAAAGAGACTATAGATTGGATGAATACCATGTATTATTTAAGATCCATATTATGTACTATCTTGGGTTTATATAATTTTTGTGTAGAATATGTTATAATGAAAGCTAGCTAATGTGACATATTCAGAAGCATGTTTAAAAAATTTAGTTTATGAATGTTTCTGATACCATGTATTGTTTAAGATAGATATGATGTACTATCTTGGGTTACTATAATTATTGTGTATAATATGGTATAATGAAAGATAACTAATGTGACATATTCAAAATCATGTTTAATAAATGTGATTTATGAATGGTGGCCTATGGTGTGTGCACTTGTATTTATATCTCAAAGAACTAACTCTAACCCTAGGGAGGTTAGGTTAAATTATAACTTTGTTTGAGTCTAAATTAACCTAGTTTTAGTTAGTCTAACCTTGGGTTAGGTCAAAGCACTCATGAAATCTTGACACCTTAGTTTTAGATATTTTTGAGGCATGAAAACTCACTTTATATATATGTGAATTTGTGACTCATATTTTGGAATATTTAGGAAATAATAAATGACTTTATTAGCTCATTTGATCTTTGACTTCATATTGGCTAAAAATTCCTTTTTTGGGTAATTTAAATTCACTAATTTGATATGGAATTTTTTTTAGGAAAGTTAATTAACATTTTTAATGTAATTAATCTTGTTTAGTGCTTTTTGGATTTTTGTAATTATTTTAAATGTTATTAATTAATAGTTTTATAGGTTAAAAGTGTCAAATTACTAGGTCGTAATTTGACTAGGGTTAAAAAAAATAAGGTTAGTGGTGCATACATTGTAACACACCATATAATCTAGCCTCATCACATTTATAGACAATTAAATTCCTTACGCAAATGAAATTAGACAATTTAGATCGTTTCTAGACTTAAAATGTTTTGTTTGATAGAAATTGAACTAAATCTTGGTTTAGGCACAAAAGTGCCCCAAACTAAGTGTCTATAATGAAAACACCACTTGTGTTAGTGTAGGAATTAAAAGTAGTAATTGGGTTGAATTATTAATTATTCTAATGGAATATGTAGTAAGATTTGTTCCATCTAGGGTTCACCGTTATTGGATGTGGATGTACTAGCTTAACATGGTTATTGATATATTCTTGGGTAACATGTAAAATGCATTAATAAATTATTTATTTATATTTAAATTGTTGAATAATGCTTATTTAAGTTCCATTTGAAATAATATTTTTCAACATTTTATAGATTTGATAAATGAAAATATAATTTCCAAAGAAAATTAAAAAATTGATATATACATAGTACTAAAATCAAAAACTATAGAAAATTAAAAACCCTAGAGTAATATAGGAGCTACATGAAAATACATAGTGGTTGGGTTCACCAAATGTTTAACCAATTTTTGTTCGGAAAAATTTAAGGGGGTATAATAGCCTATACACAAGGATGTATAAAACTATGCTAAAGTAGACCAATTAATTGTAAACTCAGGTAGATAAATATTATGAATTTAAATATTGACCTATGCTAAATATAAAAATTACCAAATTTGAAATATGTTATATTGATTGTAATTCTAAGGAGAAATGATATTTAACTAGACTTATAATGCATAGGAAAATATGAGTTGTACACATGTAAAAGTGTGCAGGATAAGGATTATGAGATTAGCATCAAATTCTAGAAATGATCTTTCTAAAGCTACATACACTATCATCAACCTTAGGACATTACCATTGATGCTAATATTTTTTCTATAATGCTAATATCTAGTATATAATTTGCACTATATTACAATGTGACTAGCCTCATTATTCTAGGTTTCCTGTTGCCTTTCTACTGATGTATTTAGATTTGGAACACATGATGTATATATCTGCTTATAGATCAAACCCTATATATTCACCTTTATTCACACTTGGGATGTGTTTACCTAAAATGGGTTAGTGGGAGAATTATGTTGAGTTAACCTCAAACTCCCCTATGTTAATGATCACTTCCTATATAACCAATACTCTAAGGAGGGCCTTAGACTTATGTAGTTTTTATTTATATGTGGAAGTGTGTGTGAACATTGGTGTAATATGCTAAGTTTAGATGCATGTAATAAGCTAGCTTATAAATTGACAAATACCACTCATGGGATATTATTTGTATGGTTCAAATCTCTTATATGATTAATCACATGACTAATATCAAAATAGGGAAGAATAGGGTAGTAGAACTCAATTGTGTAATTTATTGAATGAGTTTGAATAGGTGTTTTCTTGGTATTGAATTTATGATTAATGAAAAGAATTAGACTTATTTTTATATCACAACTTCTAAAACAATCCCATGGTAGGGTTTAATAATACAAATAGGATGACCCATATGTTTTTAAATTTTTTTAATATGGATAAATTTTAAGTGCTAGACACTAGATAGGGATCTAGACATTAGCATCAACACTATTATTCCTTTGTGGGCAATATTGTCTAAAAAATAGAAAATAGATGGGATCTAAAATTGACAGTGAGGGATGAATATCCTATTTTGATATTTTTTTATAGGACAAGATATTTAAGTCATCATAATGATAAGGTTCAAAATATAAGATAAATAATTAGTCACAATGAGATGGTGACTATGAGCCTTTCAACAATGGGAAGGTCCAAAACTAAAGGGTAGAGCCATTATTGGTATTTTTCAAATGTGAAAGATTGAGATGCTATAAATATTTAGTTTTAGTAACTACACAATTGAATTCTTATTAGATAGCCCATATAATGCTTTTTTGTTTAATAAGATACAAAGGTTAGTATTTACTATTTGGAAATGTTTAAATTCAAGTTTAAAGGGATACAAAATATGATATGAGTTAATATAGAAAATAACTTAACTAATTTTTCATTTTAATTCTATGTGATATCAAGGAGTCATAATTTAATTCATTAGTTTATGTGTGGATCATAAAATGGAAGGATATTTTATAAGTTATAATATTAAAATTTAGAAGTAAAAAAAATGAACTATTAGTGTAGTTGGATTTAAAACACAAATGTTTATTTCTTGTGAGCTTGGATTTATTTTGGAGGTTTACATAGAAGGTTATATATTTAGATATTTTGTTATACTATGTAAATTTAGAAAAAAATAGTTGCATGGGATGAATGTTGGAGTTCATATATATATATATATATATATATATATATATGTATGTATGTATATATATGTATATATATGTATATACGTATATATATATATGTATATATGTATATATACATATGTATATATATATATATGTATATATATATACATATATACATATATATACATATATATACATATATATATATATATATACATATATACATATATAAAGATATATATATATATATATACATATATATATATATACATATATTATACATATATATATATATATATACATATACAGACACACACACACATATATATATGTATATATATGTGTGTGTGTGTGTGTGTGTGTGTGTGTGTGTGTGTGTGTGTGTGTGTGTGTATATATATATGTATATATATATATATGTATATATAAGGGATTCATTATTATTTTTTACAAAATGTTTAGACATAATTAAAGTTAGTATTGATTGTTCAAATGATGGATATACATATTAAATTATATTATAGTAGTAATGAAATTAATAAAACCCTTTTTAAGGATGAATATGGCATGTTATATATGGGATTGTAGTTATGTTTCTTTGTGGAATGTTTCTTGACCTATAAATTGACAATGTTATAATCATTATAATTCTACCAAAAACTCTATGTTTTATTTCATAAGTTTGTGTAGTGTGTTTGGGAAAGTATAGAGTTAATTCATTAATCTCTAATGAATATTTTTATTTTAATGAAAGATGTAGAATGAGATTATGTAATAGATGATGCTTACCATGAGTTGTTCAAGTTATCATACTAATTCATGACAATGTATCATGTGTATTATTTTCAAGAATTAATAGAATGATTTCATCAAATCATTTGATCCAAGGCATTTATGTCCAAAAACCTTAAATGGTTACTTGGTTAAAATAATTAGTAATGTCAAATACATTGAGTAATATATATTTTGAATTACTAAAGATTAGTAAAAGGAATTGAGTAGGTCTCACTATTATTATAGGTAAATTAAATAATATATGTAAGGAATCATTAGTGCATGATCAATTTCTTAATGAAGTTTATAATAATATGTTGTTAGGAAAATGTAATGCCAACAATTCAAAATGAATCCATTACTATATAGGAGATGATGCAGTAGTCACAAGCATGGATTTACAACCAAAGCTAGGGAATTAAAAAATTATACTCTATCATCATATCACCACATGGAGAGTTAATAACAAAGTGTGGGAGAAAAATTTCACTTGAAGTTTGTTTGAAGTCTATGATTCTAATCACTACTAGGGTTCGATGAATTCCATATTTTGGTAAATCTTTTACTCCACTATCAAGAATAACATGGGAGGCAATAGGGATAGATTGGATTTGACATCCTGTTCAGAGGTCCAAAACATTAAAAAGGTTTGGAGGAAGCTACATAGAGGGGGTACTATTGAATTCATGTAGAGGATCACTGGTCACAATGTGAACATATAAAAGGAATTTATGGTGGCCTGGAATAAGATAATAGTGTAAATAAGAAGCATAAGAATTTTAGTAATTGAGTAAATGATAGGAAAAGTCATGATAATGTCATATGAAGGGGATAAAGCATTCAAAGATATGTCAAAGAAGTTAGAACTCATGAAAAAAAAATTTAGAACCAATGAGATCATTAAAATGAATAAAAAAGGTTTGCAATGCATGAACTTTCATGATACTAGCCTCAAGTATGTTTACAGATAATGAAGTATATCACCCTTAAAGGTAAGTATACCCTCATATTTTTGCATCATTTCCTTTTTTTGAACCACTTTGAAGACTAAAAAATTATCCTTCCATATTTCCTTTTTAAATTAGTAGAGTGTACACACTTGCATACCAGATCAATGAATCAATTATCATTCATCAAGGCCTCATTATCATGTTGGTGAAACATGGTGATACCCTTTAAGGTAAGAAAGTCTTATCGAGAGGGGGGTATTTTGTGAAGGAGGACTCCCTCGAGGAATATCATACCTTAGGTTCCCACCACCCATTGCCGTAATTTCCCCCACAAGCTCCATATTCAAGAAATCTCTTATAGATATTCCCCTAAAACTCACTATTATCAAGCCTAAACCCCTTATGTTAGATGAAGGTAACTCTATGGAGGTGGTAGGTAAAGGCAAGGCCCCACTATCAGAGATGATAATAATCAATAAGGATTAGATAGAAGGGTTTAATAACTATTTAAATGAGGTAGGGATGTGATTGGTAGGTTTAATCCAAGAATGAAATTATGTTAATAAGGAGGCATCCAAAATGATTTAATCTTTTTCACACATGGCAAAGGCTGAAGGCATTCCCTAAAAGTAGGTTTATTGAGGTAGTGAAGTTTCTTCCCTCCCCTTAAAATCCCCCTCTAAAAAGACCCCAAAGAAGGAACATCCATAGAAGAAACCCAAAATGATAATGCCAAAGGAGGATGCTAAAGGCTTGAGCAATATAACCTAAGCTAGAATCACCAAGAACAGATTGACTGAGTAGGTGAAGGAGACTAAAGCTACTAAGGTACTCATGAAGGGTTCCTCCCTCTTAGAGTAATTTCTAATTTTATTTTTTGTTTGTTTTTTCCTCTACTATGATATTTAGCTATTGGTTTTGATACTTTGGTTTTTGACTCTCAACCTATGGGGCTTGTTACAGTTTATATTACTTTGCTTATATTTTGGTTCCTAGTACTTGCAAAAGTAGGTCTTTTACCTAATTAAATAAAAGATATGTTTTTGGGAAAAAAGAAATGATGAATTCTATAATATAATTAATTTCCAATTAAATATTCATTAAATTATGAAAAATGAAGCAAAATAAAATGTTTAGTATGGGATTGTCATGAAATTATTTCCAATGAAATCTATGATCAGTACAAAACCCAAGTGAATGGTTTTGGTGTCTATATAAAGTAATAAGAGATGAAAGAGTATAAAAGTTACAATAAAAGTGTATTTCATAATAAATAAATAATATGAGGTGTGATTTCACATTTAATTTGGTTGTGTATTATTTTGCATGAAGAATGAATAAATAATGAAATCAAGGAAAAAATAATGTTTTATATAGATTAATAAATGTATTTAAGTAATTTATTAGGACAATGAACTATATTGACACATAATCTTATCATGATTCTTGATCTCAATAACAATCAAATAAGAAATGTAAAATATTTATCAAGATGAATTTATCAAATGAATAAAATATAAAATAATATGTAATTTGTTATTCATTTTAACCATAAGATGATTAAGTATTGGGTACTGAAATCAATGATTAATTAGATCAATGAATTAAGTCTGTGGACTAATCTAATCAAAAGAGACTATAGACTTGATGAATACCATGTATTGTTTAAGATGCATATGATGTACTATCTTGGGTTTGATATAACTTTTGTGTAGAATATGGTATAATGAAAGCTAGCTAATGTGATATATTCAAAATTATGTTCAATATTTGTGGTTTATCAATGTTTCTAATACATTATGAGTGTTGAATTGAACTAACCAAGACATTATATTTGTGGTTATAACTTTGTGAGGTAGTGAATAATATAATATTAAAAATAATATTTAGCTATAATATTTTTTATATACAAGATGTAAAAGTAGTAATTAACTCTGGTTGGAATTGCATAATTATAAGGTTGTTATTACTAATTATAGTTAAGTTATGATGTGTGTAAAATTTTGTATGATTTACACAAGGAGGTTTTGACAATCATGCATATTTTTATGTGTTAAGTGATGTTATTGAATGAACATGTGAAAATATTTTTATTGGGATGCAAATCATGGATTTGAAAATGAAAAAAAAATTTAGGTTGATTTTTGGGATTATGAGAAGTTTAAAGATTATTCTATCATACCTCCATTATAACCTATCACACTAGATCAAATGCATATATATCATGTGGGAGAATCAAGTAAACTCTATGAAAAATAACAAACAAGGACACATAAATTAAAATTAAACATGAACTACAAACTAATATAGAGCAAAGTAAAAACATTATCAACCTCCCTTTGGTAATGAATTCATAAAATAAAAATGGCATGGTTTTAGATTACTATGATAGTGATGATGATAATGATTGGAAAGATAACATAGATGATCACTTGTGTAACTTGAATTTTAGCATTATTGATGAAGATAATCACTTGTATCATAGTTTATTTACATGTGCTCGAGTAGGATAATATTGAGAAAACTCATATACTAAGAGCTTGGAAAATTCAAAGGTTTATGATCAAGAAATATACATAGGGTAAAGGAAAATAAATAATATTATATATTTAGTATATTCAAAATAAAAATAATAGTTGCATTATCATTTCACACCATGATTATAATATGTTATAGACACTATTAGTTCAAACCTTTGTAAATTCAAGCATGACATGGTCACAAGAAAAATTATACATTTCACATTGTTACAAAGGTTATGAGAAGAACTTAATGATAAATGTGGAGTTTATAGATACAAATCCATCCACTCCATTATGAGTAATAATTCATCAATATAAACCAAGCAAAATATTGAAAATATTACTTGATCACAACTTACTTATATTACCATCTACTAGGCATTGAGTAGTGGGATATCTATCACATCCAAAAGGAAAATCATATTGTGATTACCATATAATCATAGGTAATGACACAAATCATTGTGAAACACTATATGAAAAGATTAAAAAATACAATAATGAAGGCAATAACATGGTTATATATGATCATTATGAATAATTTATACTAATTTATAAAATGATACAATCTAAAAACACAAAAAACAAATATTAAGAATGTCCAAAACAAGAGGCCTTGACTTTTATAACATAGATTGAGGGTGAATATTGGAAACACATTCTGATTGATGGAAAAAGGTGGGAAACCATGTGTAGTATTACAACTTTATGATAGTTGAGACATGACATCAATGAATTACAACATAGTACATATTGGAAAGGACCCCTTGGGCATTTAATTTAATTAACTATTTGTGGGCCAAAGGTTATTGACATATACATATGGGTCATGGCTCCTATTCATCAGTTAAAATTTAAATTAGGATAACTATGGCTATAATTGAATAAAGGTCATAGTGGATTTGGAAAATTAATACATCATTTTCTCACATGTAGAAAATGAAATCAAAATTTGACATGATGACAATAACAATCATCAAAGATAAAAATCTTGTATGATTTAGAAAAAGACAAAACAAGATACATAATATATAGTGGGATAATACATAATGTATTTGCACAACTTAGTAGATATTGTATAGGGGGAAGACATGCCTTGATATATATATATATATATATCCATTTCATGATTGATATGAATTATTTAATTTATTAATAAACAGATTCAAATATCATACTCCATAATACAAAAAAATTAAAAATATATATATTTTTTTTATAAAAACACTCAAATATTCTAAAAATAAAAAATCAGGTTATAAGCATGACATGATGGCTGGTTAAATTGTTTACATATGTTATTTATCACATATTTTAGAAATGGAAAATTATTTTATATACACAAATTCATCTCATGGTGAGTTTGATGTATTACATGCAAATCTTAAATGGAAACACAAAAGTTGGACTTTCCTATACCTAGGGGCCATGCCAATCTTAGATGCCCTACAAATGTTGAGATATCTAAATTGATTACATGCATCTTGATAATTACTCATATATTACACAATGATACGAGGATATGATAATTTAATATAATGTGAAATTAATTTATATATGGATAGTGTATACTAGTTTTCACTTTTTTTATGCTTCATTAATGTTTTTAAGTTTATATACAGGTTAATCATTACTTGTACACTCCCCATGGCCTTGTGCGTATGACATATTTATGTCCCTTGCATGTATCCATTGGCCTTATTGTTAAAAAATATTTATGTTCCTTATGTGTGTCCCTTGGCCTTATTTGTTACAACATAAATTTGTTCTTGTATGTGGCCCTTGGCCTTGTTTGGTGTGACATATTTATGTACCTTGTTTGTGGCCCTTGGCCTTGTGCATGACACTACATGATTATGAGTGGATTAATCCAGGATTATTTTCTAATCTTTTTAAGGTTTTTTATAAATATGAGATTAATTATTTTATGACATTTTTATATATATCACACACATATCATTTATGTGTGGTGCCATGATTTAAATCATACACCTCCTTATTATGTAGTCTTATTCCTTTCTTATATCAATGGTAGTTACTACTACATACCTAACTAATACATATATCTTGACATAACACCTATATGACTTACATTACAAGCATTAAATAATTTTTTTGATGACATATACATTATCATGATGACACAATATCCACATGTTGACATGATTATACATGATGATGTATCCTTTCAATGTATTTTTTGTACTATTAAAATAGCTATGTGTGTACCCAAGACTAATAAACAATGTCATATTGAAAATGTTTTCACTTGAACCATTATACACCATAACACTATTTATAAGATGTGAGTCAATGAAATCATGAAAAAACAAGTACAATTTTATAGAATCATCATCAATAATCTCATGCTCACTAAATATGATTATGGGTTTGTGTAATCATGTATCCTTAAGTATAGCAATAAGACCATCAATAAGATGTTCCTACTAGTTTATAAAAGAATAATAAGTCAAAATAGGATTCACTTTGTAATTTATATACAACTCATGATTAGTCTTAGTCTTTTTTGCCACATGATTTGGAAAGGCATCATGAAATATATTAAACTTTGCATTAAGTTGTGTCACTAAATAATCTATTCATGTTAACATTATTGACCTCAATAGAATTTTCCTCAATTATATCTTATATATTCTATCTCAAACAAAATAATATATTTGTAAAATGTCCCATGTAAATAAAGGAAAATGTAGCTAACCTATTAATCAATCCTAGCTTAGAGAAGATAAATTCTACTTACACTTATGATTGTTTATACATTATATATTTGGGGTCATGACCAAGATGGATCTAACCAAATAATATCTTACCACAATAAAATAACTAGAGAGGGTTACGAAGCCTCTATTCAATCGATACCATGAAATAACCCTAGCTAGGTCCTATGTTTTCATATTCACCAAGTAAATGACAAGTAAAGTAAAATATAATCTAGTGTTTACCAAAGCTTGTGGAATAAGGTGGGTATAACAAACATAAAAAGCAAACATAAATAGGAGAATCCTAATTAAGCTATGTATAGATAAAACTCTAATTTATGGAGAGAGAAATATATGTAAAATCCATTACTTATGCTACATATATCTACTAAAATAGAGGAGTAAAGTTAGAGATACTTACCTTGAAGATGAACTTGTCGAGACTCAGTCTCTCCATTGGCTAAAAGTACTTCACAAGAGGTTGTTATGGTTTATAAGTGTCACTAAGAAAGGACTATGCATCCAAGAATTTTACACAAGACAAGATTTTTGTCCAAGTATAAACCCTAAGTAATAACTCCTCAAGTATAATGGTCAAAGAACAAATTATAAAGAAGTGTAAATGAATAATTAACTTTGTTATATGTTTAATAAATGGTGAAATGAATGTGTATATACAATTGAATCTAACCCTAAACCTATTTGAAAGTTTAGTTGATATGGTCAGCCTAATTTAGATCTATATTGTTAATTGATAAAAATAAGTTAGGTCCCAGTCTAGCTCAGCCAAGGCTGACCTGGACCTGTGACATTCTTTTAACAAATTAAATATTGGGTCGACTCAGGAGGACAATGTAATATAAAATATCAAAAAGGGGTTTTAGGCTTAGAAAGAGGCTAAGTAAGGTGGTGAAATTCTTGGAGTGTGTAAGAGAGGTGTCAATGCTTAAGAAAGTGTATAGGAGAAGGTTGTATTGAATGTAAGTGGTAGTATAGGGGATACAAATCCTATGAAGCACCAATGGTCTACCCACCCCTTCTTGGTGTACCCTTTAAGGCATGCACTTAGAGAGATTGATACTTTAAGGGTTCTTGAAATAGATAAATAATCAATAATTGATAAAGTTTTAAAATATTATGTGTATACATATGCCCCACTCAAGTCTCATCACATGTCACTTAGGTGTAACATGGGATGATGCTTTACGAAAAGAACATAACAATAGACAATGTTGAAGCTAAATAAATTGCAATATTTTAAAGCTTAAAATAGCTAAAAGTAAATGTCTAAAATGAAACAAATGAAAAATAAAAGTAATGTATGCATACCTTGACTTACCTCTATCATTAGATGGTTATCTATTATGTTTGTAGTTTTTATCATGAAGGGTGTAGAGACTAATTTGGACAAACCAAAGGCTATAAAACTAAAGAGAAAAAATAAATAAATGTAGGAAAGACAAGATAACTTATGTGGTGTAGGCATGATGTACTTGAAAATTTGATGATCTATAAAATAAATAAAAACTAAAGTTGAGAATAAGGGATCACAAACTTATAATCATTGCTCAACATTATATAAAAAGAACTCTTAATTGAACAAAGGTATTTTTAGAATAAAAATTGGTGATTTTATGAGGAGATCCTAGTCCTAACCATTGTCTTAAACTAAAACTCATAAAAGAGGAACCCATGAGGGTGGAATAAAGGTAAAATTGGTATTTTGAAGGAGAAACTAGTCCTATCCATGGTTTTACATCATAAATCACAATAGAAAAACCCAAGAGGGTGTAAAAAGTCAATAAAATCAAAATGAATTCATGAGGAATATTGAATCTTATCCATAGTTTTACAATTTAACTCATGAAAAAGAGAAACCAAATGACCAATAGAAAGAACTAAGGTTTATGAAAATATAAGAATGATGTATAGGGTGAGACACATGTATAAACTAGTAGGATAACATATAAAAATATGATAAGAAGAGAAAGATTTAAGAAAAATATTTGTTCAATAATTATGCATTGGTAGGCTCCTTAAAAACCTGGCCTTCATTTGTTTGGAGGTGATAGGTGTTAAGACCAAAAATATCTTTCACTAAATAATCCCCCACTATTTTTGGGCATATTTTCCTTCTTTATCATGGGTATAATATAATATAAGGACTAGATCACCAACATTGAAAGTGCATAATTTAACCTTTTATTATGTTTCTTGGTGATAGAGCCTTGTATTGGCGATTATGTTACAGAGCGACTAGACATTGTTTGTCAAGAAGATTAAGAGAATGAAGGCAAAATTAATGTAATTCCTCATTAGGTATGATACCATGAAGAGATATGTGTAAGTATGGAAGCTTAAATTCTTATGGTATGATAAAATTAAAACTATAGACTAGAAAAAATGATGTTGGCCTAGTATTAGTATGAATGCTAGTATGAAAGGCCCAATGTGAGGGATATAAATGAAGATGACAACCCATATAGGTTTCACAAATGGTTTTTTGAAGTATTTTATTGATAATTTTATGAGTGAACTTAGATTGGCCATTGCATTATGGATGATAAGGGGTGAAATTTTTTTGGAATATTTTAAATTTATCACATAATTTCTTGATGTCCTTATTCTTAAAATTACCACCATTATTAAAAATGATAGTATGGGTAACTCCAAAATGATAAATGATCTTGTTAAGGATAAACTTAGAAATATGTGTTCCTATGATGTTGATGAGAGGCATGACTTCTACCCATTTGGTAAAATATTTAGTAGCCATGATGATAAAAGCATACCCATGTTGTGGTCTAGGTAGTTTATTGATGAGATCTAATCCCGACATGGAAAATAATTAGGGAGATTCTATAGTTTGGATCTCAACTAGGGGTGAATGGATTAGATCATCATGAATTTGGTGAGGAATACACTTTTTAAATAAATTGATAACATCCTTTTTGAGAGTAGGCTAAAATTAACCTATATGTAGGTATTTATGTGTTGTAGCATGTCTGCTGTAATGACCACCAAAAATTCCCCTTTAAGCTTGTTTAAGGAGAGGAGGATCCTCTTTTTTCATTACATATTGGAGTAGGGTACCTTTGGTATTGCAATAATAAATGGTGTTATATTGAAATACATATTTTAAGGCTTATTTATGAATTCTAGTCTTTTCATGAGAATATGCATCCAAAGGATAATTTTGATATTCAATGAATTGGATAATGTCTTTATACCATGGGATCTATAAAATGGTGATAAACTAAATATGATATAAAATTGATTCTTGTGGTTGGATAAAATATCATGATTTTCTTATTTGAATAAGAAATTATGAATCATTGAGATCTCCTACAAATAAAATAAGGATGGCAACAAAGAAAGAGAATCAATGATGGAGTTTTAATCTCCTAGAATGGGCTCGATGGTTAAAAAAGCAAATTATTTGGTGAGGGTAGTTTTAATTTGATGATAAGTGATAATATTTTCATTTTTACATTGATAATCACCATTAACCTAATGACAGATGAGTTAGGAGTCACCCAAAGTGTGCAGATATTTAATATCTAAGTCAATTGTTGTTCTTATGCCTAATATTAATGATTCATATTATACCATGTTATTGATGAAATAAAATTAATCCAAAATTCCAAAGGGATAATTTTACCATGAGGATTAGTTAGAATACAACCTACCCCAACTCCTTGGAGACATTTGGTGCCATTAAAATGCATGATCAATGCTAATTTTGGGAAGTTCTTTGTTAACTACTTTGGATTTAGTAGTATTGGTAATGCCATAAGAATCTTCTTGATTAATTTATTCTAAGTTAGAATTAAAGTTATAGAATTAATATTTAAGAGAGATATCCTAATTTAGACCTTCAAGATAGAGAATGCTATCATAGGGAGACTATCTTGAAAATGATTTGTTGTGGGTATGGGTGCCATTATGAATTGGTTGATAATGAATTGTACTTTGATATTTTTTTATTATGATACGAAGGTCAAATTCCATTAAGATGACCATACACTTGATTTATATATATCTGGGTAGAAAGGCTTTGGAAAAAAAGTGATGAAGTGGGTCATAATGAAAAATGACATAAGTTGTTTGATATAGCATGTAGTGATGAAGATTTTTAGCTAAAAAATATATATCGAGGAGATCACATTATAGTTTGGTAGAGAAATTTTTGTAATTGAGGAGGCCTTGACTAATATAGTATATAACATACACTCTTCTAGTATTACCTTGTTGGGTAAGCATTGCCCCAACTAATGCAGGTGTAGAAGAAGTGTCCCAAATTAAGAGATGATCATTACAAGGTGGATGAGTGTAGGTAGATGAAGTAGTGATTATTTCATTTTTTTTTTAATGCCTTTTGATAGGCATCCATCCATTATAGAGCATTACCTTTTTTAAGAAGGGAATCAATAGAATAAATGTGATAAACCATTTTAAGGATGAATTGTTAGATTATCCCAAGCTGTCGAGGTAAGGATGATTGTTTAGAATGGAATGAGGAATAATAATGTTGAATATATCATTTATTTTAGTGGTATTGACATCAATATTATAAATAAAGACTAAGAACCCTATTAATTTACCAGATGTAATGCCAAAAACACATTTGTAGAGATTGAGTCTAAATTTATATCTTATGAGTCGATCAAAGATGATGGCAAGATAACAAAGATGTGTTTTATGACTTTTGGATTTGGAAATCAGATCATCCATGTAGCTTTCCAAAATATTATGGATAAGGTCATTAAAAATGTGGGTCATAGCTCGTTGATAAGTAGATATGGCATTTGTAAGGCCAAAGGGCATTTTAACATAAGTGCCCCAATTTGTAATGAATGTTGATTTATATTGGTATTTGGGGGTTATATGAATTTAATTGTATCCAAAAAAATATCTATGAGGGAAAAAAATTCATATCCAATAATGGAATCTATGATGGCATTTATTCAAGGTAATGAAAAAATATCCTTAGGATAAGTGAGGTTAAGGTTGTGGAAGTTGATGCAGATGTAAATAACCATGGTAATTTTTTTACATATAGGAACAATATTTGACACCCATTCATAATAATCCACATATTTTTTAAACGTTTAATCTAATAGTTGGATAAATTCTTTATGGTATTGGGCTAGAAACTTTAGGGAAAATTTGCACTATTTTTGCCAAATAGGTTTTGTGTCAGTGTATGTAATCATGTTGTGAACCACAATAATAAGATCGTGCCAAGTATTTACTCATATGACCAAGTAAAAGTATCATAATATTTATCAAAAAATAAACTAAAGTTATCATATTTTGTTGATGTGAGTTCTTTATAAAGTGTTGTAGGTTGAGGACATGAGAGTGTGCCATATTCTATTCTTTTTATTTCCTTGATAAGAATAGTATTTCCATCTTGAAAATAATATGGTGCATTGGTAAGAGATGAAATGGGATTGGTTTTGGGATTGATGCTAGAAATGAATTTGTTAAAATGAGGGGACTTTTACTTGAAATTCCCATGTTTGTGATGTTTTCAAGGAAGTTGATATTCTTGAGCATGAAGCAATTCAAGCATATCTTCATTGATAGGTAACATAGGTAGAGGTCCATAATATTACACATCTACTTCAAGATAAATTATTTTTTACCATGGATATTGTATTTAGAAAGTATCTAGCATATATATGTGGCCTTGGCATCAAGACTGATCTTAAGAGTAGGTGGAACTATGGAGGAAGGATGATCACATTTAACTAGTTTATTTTTGGAAGCATTGATGGGGAGAGGATCAAGTAGAGTACATAGTGTGATAGGAGGTATAAAAATATCTATACGTTTGAATATGTGAGAGGTAAGATTTTTTAAACCACCTAAGGAGTATCGAGAAGTGGAGAATTAATTGGAGGGACAGATTGTCAGGTTCTAAATCAATATCCATGGAAATAATATGAAAATTGTGATTAAAAACATGTATTTGAGCTAAGGTTTTATGATAATCTTGAACATCTAAGTCTCTTTATTGATCTTGGGTGATAATTTAGTTATCATCATAAGTGGGAGAGATAGTACATGCTTGTGTCTCTAAAGTAACTTTGGAAGGTGAGATGCCTATATCACTACATTTATGCAATGACATAGTTAAAGGGTATTAAAATAGCTTAGCCACTCCATATTCATTACACATGAAATAATATTCTATATAAGATTCTTCATGTGCATTACATGGAGGATAAAAATGATGATCTCATCAATAAGAGGTATGGTAATATCATGAGGTAATAAGCAAGGAGGAAGCCACTCTAAAATGTAAAGAGATAACTTGGTAGTATTGCAAGTATTTTGAAACTTATTTGTCTCATCATCATCAGAATCAATAAGTGTGACTTGTAAATTTGGATTCATATTGATGAATTTGGGTAAAGGTTCACTAATAACTTTTGGAATAGTGGGAATCCAATATTAGGATTTAGGATTAGGAAGCTAAGTACTTTTTGGGTTAGGATCAACCTCATGTTTATATCAGTTGACATTATGAATGAACGTGATAAATTGGCTTATGAAAGAGGCAATATCCCTCATGTAATGAGTCCATGGGTGTCTTAGGAGTATATTATAAGATAATGGTAAATCGAGGACCATAAGCTTAATATGTATAGTTTTGGGTCTAATAGTAAGAGGGAGCCAAATACAACCAAGTGGATTTTGATTGGTCTTATCAAATCCATGACATGTTTAACAAGTTTTCTTAAGATGATCTTTGTTATATATGAGTTTTTAAATGAGCCAAAGAAATGTCATATTAATTCCTAATCCTTTATCTACCAATACTTTATGAATGAGGGTGGCATTAATGGATATTTTGACAAAGAAACGTGGATCATCGGCTTGAAAGATAATTTATTCATTGATCATTTCTTATTCAAGGAAATCTATGGAAGGTTTTAAATAAGGATAAATAGATTAAATGGTATGAACTTCTATAGGTTGAGGCTCATGAGAAGGTTATGTTGTATCATTTAGTTTGCACCCTTAGAGAGTGTTATTTAGGATATTATCCAAGTAAGATACAAATTAGGAACAACTTCAGGCCATGGGTATCCTATAGTGAGGTTGAACCTCTAGAAAGGATTGGTTCCCTTGGATCTATCACCTAAACTAATCTCTGCCTGGAAAAGGTAGAGAGATTGATAATAATTCATGAAGAACATGTAAATAAGGTGATACACAAATGTTTTAAACA
Source organism: Torreya grandis (assembly GCA_037957365.1). Lineage (NCBI taxonomy): Eukaryota > Viridiplantae > Streptophyta > Pinopsida > Cupressales > Taxaceae > Torreya > Torreya grandis. The sequence continues at coordinate 542,533 of JARHVA010002026.1, forward strand.
CTTATAATTTCACATGATAGACTATCAAACATTTTTAAGCGTATAAATATCAATTGAATCACTCTTTGATTATATTTCACATAAGTATTTCACAAAAAAGCTCAAACTAGGTGTCAATTTGGCATGGGAGGGTAGATCTTAGGTATTTTCTACTTCCAAACCAATAAAAAAAAATCTATGGCACTTCAAATGACCTATGAAATATAAAAAACTACTTCTTTAAGGTGAGAAAATTTAGATAGAGGTAAAGGAAATTAGACATTCACTTAACCATGTCAATGAACTCATGAAACACACTTCAATTTCACTTGAAAATGAAAGAATTCAGTCTTTTATTGCACCAAATAGGTGTTGGAATACAAACAATTACATAGCCTAGGCATGCCAAATTCATAAGAATCTTTTTTATTGGCGGAGAAATGGGAGATATATAAGAAAGGAGAAGAGAGAGAGGGAAGTGAGCAAACAAAAATCAATAAATGAAGCCCAACCACTTTTTGATCAATTAACATTAATCCTTCCTCTAAAAATTAACTTCCATTAGCTCCAAATATATTTAAAGCCCTCTCCTTGGCTTAGAATCATACTAGAGGAAAATAACTTGCTGAGGATGATGAGTCATGATCTATTAAAAAGGAACAATCCCCCAAGACTTTTGAAATTTCATTAAATGTTCCACTTGTCTTTCTCAACCTCCCAACTCTACATTTTCTTAATGAGCTTGTCGCATCATGCTTCATTTTGATATATCATCTACATTATCAAAAAATCACTTTGAACTCATTCATCTGGTGTCCCTTTAGAACATAATTATTAGAATCTCCATTCTTCCCTTACTCCAAACTCTAAACATAGGTCCATAATAGATGAAAATCAATCCCTTTATTAGTTTTCATATAGTCATAACTCGATGAAGATATATAGGCTACATAGTCTCCTGATCATGAACAAGACATAAAAATTACATCTAAAGGATTATGAAAGGTTTAACTAAGCTTTAATGGCATCTTTTAATTTTACAAGGTTTGATCTGGTAACCTAGATCATATTTGATATTGCATTTATACATTTGCCTATTTGGGTGGAAAAATATTTTGATCTGATGTGTTCACCTATGTGGTATTTCCATACCACAATATTTATTTCATTTTAAAATAATGAACATTACCATTTTGGACACATGTCTTCATCCTATACCCTCTTGGGATTTGATCAATTTTACTCTATCGATCTCTTTGGGAGTCTCCTAAATTTAACCTTCATCATTGGTCAATGATATATGATTCACTACCAAGATTATGCCACTTGGAAACCCTACATTGATCTTTATCTTGAATTTCAAAAATGTGACACTTAGTATTCCCATGTGCTTCTTATGGACCCTATTATCAGTCTCCATTTGGTTAACATGTTTATGCCATGTGGTAGCCTTGCATGTAATCTAGGTTCATTAACTTCTTAAATTTGATCTATACCATTGATCTACTTTTGCATGGTTGAACATGCTCTGTTGATCTTCATTTTTCAGATCAAATATGCACCATTTATCTTTAACTATAGGATTAAACAAATTCCATATATTTACACTAACTTATTGACCTCATGATCATTTTCATGCCATTGATATTGATCTGATTAAGTATGGTCTCGACACTTGGTAGCTCCACATTAATCCTCAGGTTCATCTAAAGATTATTTGAATCCAAATGACTATTTCCTATGGCTTTAATTTGACATCTCTAGGCATGTCTCACACTACTAGATTATCTTTGAAGGCTTATATATTGATATAGAAAACACATCAAGACATTAAACTTTCAAGGGATATTCATGTAAAAAAATTCATCATTTTCATGTAATTCTTTGAGTTTGATTATCTTCTTAAGTACACTTATTAAATTCACAATAAAACTAACCTATTCATTCCTACATGACATGCTAAGATAGTCTAGTTCCCAATAATCACATTAAGGAATCTTCAAGACCAAATCATTAAATCACAAGACAAACTAGCATGATGTGAAAAGTTTTGAATGGTAGGGGTGATAATTTGACCTATGAGGTCAAAATTGTCAACATTTTGGCAACTCAATTGGGAAACATGCCTACCATGCTTGATAACTAGACCATTTACATGAATTTTGGACTCATAAATAATGACAAATTTGATCCATGATTGCAAGAACCCTTTTGACTTGAAATAAGACAACCATTCCACCAAGACAAGGAAGGAAACACAAAAAATAGGGAAATTAATATAAACAAAGTAAGCATGTAAATAAATTTTTTTATTTGGGATTAAAAAAATAATAATAATGTGCTAGAATAACACTTGGATAAAAACAAACAAACAAATTATGTATAAGAAACCTAGTCCTTCAATAGCAATGTTTCAAATGTATCCCATTAATTGGGATAGGAATCTCCTCTACATCCATCTTTGAAAGTTAGAAGGTATTATGGGATTTACATCTAGAGATTATGTATGGACCACTCTAAAGAGAGTCAAACTTTATATGTCTTCCTGGTTTAGCTCTATGCTCATCCCACTTGAGGACCAAATCTCCTTCTTTAAAACTTCATGAAGAAGCTCTCTTTCAAAAACTCTCTTCACTTGTGCTTGGTGGGTTTCCATAGCTAAAATGGATTGATTTCAAAACACTTCTAATTACATAAGATAAACATATCTTATCTCCATTAGTTCATTCTCCAACAAATCTAATTGATGTATTATTTATAAAGTAGGAAACTCAAGAGAAATAGGTAATCTTGCATCCTTACCATATACCAACTTGTATGGAGAGTTGGCTATTGATATTTTGTACTTGATCCTATCAACCCATAGAGCTTATTTAAACTTGAGATGCCATGACCTCTAATTATCTTCAATAGTCCTTATTATGATATTTAATAGGTTCTTATTTGTGGAATCAGTAAGGCCATTACTTAATGGATAGTAATTTGATGAAGTGTTGAGATAGACACCATGTTGAACAATCCAATGGCCAATCCTAGTCCCCATAAAGGCCATAAAATTTTCATAAATAATGGTTGAAAGAACTCCAAATATAGTAAGCAAACCTTCATAGAGATATAGAACATTGGATTCATTTACTTCTTTCAATGCTACTACTTTTGTCCATCTAGTGAAGTAATCTATATTAGTTAGTATCCATTTATGTCTTGAACTTGAAGGGGAGTTTATGAGACCAATAAATTCCAATCCCCATTGGAAAAATGGCTAGTCTACCATAGTTGGTTAGAGAGGTAAGGCTATTATTTTCACTTTTCCTAAAAACATAACACACTATTTGCACTTCCTACCCTATGCATGACATTCACCAAATATGCTATTCTACTAAATATCCACCTATCATGATCTTAAGACTATGGTCCTTGTATAATAGTGACTTCAACCATGTCCATCATGGAACTTATGAAGTAATCTCTATGTTTTTCTTAGATCTATACATCTTGACAATATGCCATTGATATCTTTCTTGAAAAAAACACCATCAAAAAGAAGAAAGGGAATTGATTACAGTCTAAAATATCTTCTTTTTTAAGCACTTAGATGAGAGGGATAAATACCATCTTGGAGATATCTTACCAATTTATAAAACCAATTTTAAGGTGAGGTATGATCAGCTATAACCTCTTCATCATTTGACACCAAAACCACCTCATTAGCCTCTTCAAAGTCTTAGGCCAGTTGCTCACAAAGTCCTTTGCCTTTAATTAGCTTTGTGACCTTGATTTCCACATCATAATCCATTAACTTAGGAAGATTGCCAGTTATCACATAAGTTTAATGTTGGAAAGATCCTTTGATGATTTTAATGTTAGGTTCAAGCTATTTTATTAGGAAGTCTTGATGCTTAGTTTGGTTAAGAGCACCATTTAAAGTTTGGGGAGCAAAAGTTTGAACCTTGTATTGGAGTGAAAGTGTTAATTCCTTTATGAAAAGTTTAAATAAATTATCATAAGTCATGTTGTGATCACCTTTGTGAGCCAAATATTTCAATCATCTGATGGAATCATGAGTTGATTTGGTAGGATATTTCTTATCATTGATGAAATGACTAAAACAATTTTCAAGAAAATCATTCTATTGGAATTATTTAACTAAAGGATTGACTAAATCCTCTAGTTGCCATATAAAATGTTAGGGAAGTTGGTTATACCATTATAATACATCTGCAGTGAATGTTTTAACTAAAAGTTTAGTTGTGATGAAGGTATTATTGTGTCCAAAATTCCCCTTTTCTTTGAAATGGGGACCCTTTTTAAAATTTCATGAACCAGAGATTTAGAGTTCTCGCTTTTGTTCTCGTTGACAACACCTATTCAAAACTCCAAAATATATGCCACCTTAATTTTTTGAATTAATAATAGACTTTTTAAAAAAATTCTAAAAATAACTAAGTAGTGTTTGTTCACTTTTAGCATATCATGGCACTAATGTGGTAGGTTGATTTTCATAAGGAGATGTTCCTCGAGTCTAGTTCCCTTCCAAGAGCAACAAACTCATTATCCTCCATGGCAAATTGATTTCTATATGCATGATAGGTAATATTTATTGAATAGTTTTATTTTTATATTTATTAATTTTTAATTTTGAAAATCTCACAAACCTTGACCTAATGGGGAGATACCATGTCATTTAGAGTTAAAATGCCCAATCCCCCAGACTTGTCAAAGATGTTAGAGCCTAAAATATCCCAATCTAATGGGGAGTTTCTATGTTAATCAAAGTTAGAAAGGTTAATCCCATAGACCTTTTATAGATGTTATAGCTTGAAAGATATTATCCTAATGGGGAGATGCCATGTCAATCAGATTCAGAAAGGCCAGTCCCCTAGACTTGTTAGAGATGCTAGAGTTTAGGAGAGCCTGACCTAATGGGGAGCTACCACATCATTTAGAGTTAGAAAGGCTAGTGCCTTTGACCTATTATATCTTGAGAGATCTTAACCCAATGGGGAGTTACCATGTCATTTAATGTTAGAAGATCTAGTCCCTCAGACTCATTAGAGATGTTAGAGCTTGAGAGATCATATTCTAATAAGGAGTTGAGTTCACACATCATTCAAAGTTAGAAAGGCCAATCCCCCACACCTATCAAATATGTTAGATATTAGGAGAGCTCAATATAATGGGGAGTTACCACATCATTTGGAGTTAAAAAGGTTAGTCACCTAGAACTATTAGAGATGTTATATCCTAGGAGAGCCTTACCCAATGCATAGTCATCATGTCATCTTGATTCATTAAGGCTAGTCCCCTAGACCTATTAGAGATGCCAAGTCCTAGGAGAGGCTAAACTAATGATTAGATACCACATCACAAAGTTTGAAGATAAATTATTTTCCACTTATGACTTAGGAAGCTCAAAATGGAGTATGAGTGGTTAACCAAGGCTAACTAAAGTGTGGGACATGTATTTGGATGACATATCACCCAGTTTATGGGAATGACATAGGGTATAAATATTGCCTAGATGCCAACCATTAAAGAAAGGAATAATTGACAAATGATAATGTCATAAATCAAGAGTTGGATGAGGGATGTGAATGCATGCTTACGATGTAATGAGAAATAATAGAATGGGAAGTTGGGACTGATTAGATAGTTTTAAATACATCCCATCACCATTGATATATCCATATGGTAGTGGAGGATCATGGGATCCAAATTTATTCTAGATTTAGAAACAAAGGGAGAAAATCTAGCCACTAAATCAATTTAAAAATCAAAATAAGTGAGCTACCAAATGCCATTAATACAGAGAGATATGGGCATAAGCTTATAAAGTCCAAAGGATCCATTAATGGCTACCATTTTTTCCTTAGAAGAATTTTTAGACTCATCACTTTAAAATTTACACAAAAACCCTATATCCCATGCCTTCAACACCTAGAAGCTTCCTAATTTACACTCTATCCTACTCTAATGGCCACTACATCCTCTAACCCAAAGGCAGATCTTGAGTACTAGGACACCACTTTGCCTATTGGTTTAACTAGGTACAAGCACTATAATGACATATTCAAAGTAATTGAATAAGTCCCTAAATATTATTTTGATGTTGATGACCAAACATCCAAATATGATGATGCCCTTTAGTCTTATAAAAGATGTAGATTTCATAAAGCTACAGCTAAACCAAAGGAATTCCCTTACATCAACCTACTGGTCAACATCTTCCATAAGGTCATCTATGTATAGGATGTTATTAATGATTAGGTGTGTTTACCCAACTCTTAGCACAAAATTTTTGACATATCTTAGAATTCCTTCAAGGTGTGTTAATCCCTTATAGAATTTTCATTCTCATATAATATAATGGTAGTGTTAGTCTAGATGAATACTTACTAAATCTATGACATCCTATATTATTAGGCTAAGAAACCAGAATCCAAGTGGGCCAATGAATAAAATATCAATGGTTAGATAGTTTGCACCTTCTGAGAGGATTACTAAATAGGCATGATACTATTGGACTAAATATTTAGAGATTAATACTTCTAGCATGTTAATAAGCTATGGGTGTCCCTGATACACATGATCTTGACTCACTCTAATAACCTAGACCTTAAAGGCTTGATCAAATTTAAGTTGGTCTATGCCATTTCACATGCCTAAAATGGGGATGAGTTCTACATGATGAGATACCTACTCTATTAAATTTATGGGATGCTCTCATTCAACCTATTAGCCTTTCTTGCATGAGTTATTAGTGGCTCAACTATCCACATGGTCTTTTACAAGCTCTATGACCACGAGTTATACCAGCATGTCTAGGACATCTGTGACTAATTATAGCTTGTGATGTACTAGGTATTCAATGAAGATATTATACCTTAGATCTAAAATATAATATGAGACTCCATTACATCCATAGGGGACTATTATATATATAAAATTGACATAGTGATTTAAGTCATGGGATTCCTCCAAGACCTCCTCTACCTACCATACTATGCCTAATTACCTAGAAGAGCAAGAGATCACCTATCAACTGGTGAATGAAATATTTTGATTCTATATAAAACATTAATAGAATTCATTCCATCTAATCTTAATCACTATATATGGTCACATCTATAGGAACTTCTCCTTCATATAAAAGATGACAGTCGAGTGAAACTCCTTCGCCCTATCAAAATGGAAGATTCAATACTGGGAATATAAAGGGGTGATTCAAAATATTAGGCCTCTTATTTTAATAAGTAAAATATTCATGGCAACATGACATACATATTAGTATAAGGCATTATTTTGGTTGATGATGACTTTTTAAAATCTTGATGCTAGATGAAGGGATCAGCTCATACCTTGTACTAGATAGTAGGTGGCTAATTGATTCTAGGATTTCTAGGGCATAGTCTAAATTGGGTGATACATGTTGACTATAACATGAACTTCACAAGGTGATGAAGCTAATGGTAATGATCACAAAGGTTCTAGCTTAGCACTCAACATACACAATCTACCCTGGTAGATCTATTCTTGAAGATATATAAAAAGAGCTTAAACCAATGTATCAAGATGATGAAAAACTATTGAAGCAAATCTTTGATAATTTAAAAATACTATATATATATATATATATATATATATATATATATATATATATATATATATATATATATTATAATGGCCACCATTAGATCTAGAAATAGTATAGACACCATTAAGGCTCTATTTGTATATGCCCAAGCTCGCTTGTGAGCCTCTAGGCTTTTAATTAGTTTGAGTGAAGACTTTAATCTATTTTAAATACCATAAACTTTATACTTAGTTTAAATTTGATTAATAATAGTGGTCATTGTTCTAAATGGTACTCTATCATATTTATGCATCCTTTGAATTGCTAAGTGAAATACATAATGGATGTAATGTTATAGTTTAAATTCATTTAGGCTAAGTAAAGCTTAAGAAATATTTTGGTTCAAATCATTAATTATATCTCTAAAAATAGTAGATGACATAATCATAAAACTACAGAGAATATGAATATAGGCCCTATGCCAAGTATTGATATCCTTGCTATAATCATGAACCTAAAATGAATAATTAGAGTGAAAGTATACCTTGGACCTTAAAGTGCCTATATGATGCTAGGATGAGTTTAAATAAAGGATTGTGCCCTTATGAATCTAGAGATAGTCCACCAAAAGGATTGTACCTATAGGGCATCAGGCTTAGCCTATGAAGGGCTTGTGCCTATAAATCCACCTAAAGCCTTCTTTGAATTGACTTGTGCCATGGTAAAACTAGCCCAACATGGGGCCCTGTTCCTCTATAGCTATGCTTTAGGTGAGTACATAAGGCTTATGCCTTATGTGAATTAATTCCATCATAGTTAAGTGTAAAATGTTGAGTGTAAAGGGAATATCCCATGGTTGTGCCTAAGTGTAATAAGTCCAAAATTGACTAAGACAACTTTGTACCCTCCTATATATAATATTTTAGTTGCATTAATGAGACCCATGTTGAATTTTATTGTTGTAATTATGTATAATAATGATGTACTGACTCTCCTTAAAAAACATCAAGCACTGGATGCAACAAGTAGAAGATATCTTTGCACTGAAGCATCCAAGCTTTAAGGGATAAAAGCTGAGAAGGTGGGTTCAAAAAAACCTATATGATGCTCTGTATGAAATATTTTTATACAAATTTATTGAGCATGTGTACTAGTGGTTAGTTTTATATTCAACCCATAAAATATGAAGCTATGGAAAATTCTATGAGTGGATGAAAGAGCACCTAAAGAGGTTTGAGACCTTAGATGCCACTTGGACTAGATCAATGAATAAATGGTAGCAAGGAGTGTTGAATAGCTTCATACTTGAGTTCATAGTATCAACATATTCATGCCCTGAGGAAATAGAATACCAGTTCTTACATGAACCTAGAGGCACACTTGTGAAGGAATTTAGTGTAGAGCTCAAAACTCTAATTGTGGATTATAGATTTGAAAATTTGGGGATGGAAGGCAAAGTCCTTTTATGTATGAATAGTGTAAAGGGGGATAAGGGGATATGTAGGTGAGGAATAATAGAAGGGGATGAGTAGATTAACACTTGAGATCTTATAAGCTAGACCTATAATAAGAGACAAATAGACTGATGGAAGATCTAAAACCTATAAGTGCTGAGAGAACCCACAATAAGTAAAAAGGGCATGGGGAAGGATATCTTGAAACACAATCGTGTGAGGATGAGAAATACAATGAAGGGATAGATTGAGCTCAACACTTGATAAGTGTATAATTCACTAGGTTCCTATAGGATTTAGTGACTGAAGATACACTTGATGAACCTACCCCCTTTGAACCTATAGTGCATGGGCACATGTTGGATCCCCCACTTGTAGAAAGTATAAAAGTAATAACTGACCTATTTTTTGACATAGATATTAGACATTTTGTAGACTTAGAATACAAGTTTATGATTGAATAAATTATTCCATATGTGGAGGTGAGCAAAACTACCTTTAGACCATTAGATGTTAGCTCACCACAATAGAACTTGAGTGCAAGTATACCGACTTAGCTGATGTCAACAACATAAAGTGGGAAACAACCTATAGGAAGTGGTCCAGTGCCACAAATAATTAGTACAACACCATTGAAATCAATAATGTCAGTAATAATGATAGGAATAGTACATAACCTAGTGTCTAGAAGCATTAGAGGACTACCTCCAAAAAAGATGCCAAGGGGACAAGTTCCTTAGATCTCAAATTCCCCCTATAGCAATTCCACTACAAGATGGCCATACACTAGTTAAAGTATCATGATGTAGAGAATGCCGTAGAGCCTATGTTAATGTGTGAACTATAGTGGTGCATGTAGGGCATAACCCAATCAGAATGTAGGTGACCCAGTTAATGAACAATTTACTAGATTGTGCCCATACCTGGTATATAAAATTTGATCCTAACCAAGATATGGTTGTCTATGATATGTTGAAGGAGGCATTCCTGAAGGAATTTGACATACTTGAGTTTGCAATATAGAGCATTACCACACTCAAATAGATTATATAAGGACTCTTAAAAAGGGTGTGCCTATATAATGCAAGGTTAAAAACCCTCTTATTGAAGCTCCCATATGATATTCACCCTTCCTAACATACATAGTGGTTTATTGGAGGGGTTTTAGTGCCATTCCAAAGAGCACTTTCCATGAAATATTTTATAGAACCTCATGAAGCTCTTGAAGCCATGTTCAAAGACAAAGTAGTTAGAATTAATGATACTAGGATCAACACATTTTTGAAAGTATAGATTGCATCCATGGCCTCTCAACTCCAAAATCTTATCATTATCTCATTATAAGATGCTCAAAATGGATTATGGTGTATGACTATGAAGTGAATGGCCATAATAGGAATAACTACCCATGAAGGAATGTGTGCACCCTACACCTAAGCTATGAAGTTTTTCAAGAGGTGTATGATGGTTACAACTACCCATTATTACAATGTTCTATCCAAGTCAACATAACCATCTATTATCAATTATCTGATGCCTACACCCATACCACAACTGATTATCAAGTGATTGATGAGATGCATGAGGACATGGCAAGAAGCATAAGGTAGGACACTATAGTAGTTATAGGGAAAGATAACCAAGGAAATTAAGGGTAAGATCAATGGAATATAGGTTTTGGGATGTAATGAAGTGATATAAGGTGAGGTGGAGGATGTGGTGGTGGAATGTTCCCACCATACTCATGTTATAACTGTGACTCAATAGAGCATTATCAGCATGAATTCCCTACACATCCCATGTGTGGATATTATCAAGGGTCTTATAAGGTTGAAAAATGCCCTAACTTGTACAAAATGTTGGCCCAAGGTAGACCTAGTGTAGACAAGGGTGTAAGAATGATAAAGCATGAGATGAAAATGGAAAAATAAATCTTAAAGGCACAACCAAGATACATAAAGACAATCAAGGTATAAGAAACTACTCATAGTGGATTCACCATTTAGCTTTCAATTACACCAATACCTAAGTTATGATTATAATATGGGGATAAGGGTCACACTGAGTGCATAATGTTTCTTGAACCCAAATTTATGCCTTACACAAACCTAATGTGCCAAAAAGATGTATTATAATAGGCATTGAGTGTAATTCAAAACCTACAAGGGAAAATCTAATTAGCACAAGATCTCAAAGCACATGTTACTACCTCTTGAAAGAATAAGGACAACCAAAAAGTTGAGATACAAAAATTAACAAAGATCGTACACCTCTTACAAATAGAGGGAATGCTACCCATATTGAAGAACTTGCTCTTAGAGCATGAAAATTAAAATCCATTTGATTTCATTGTGCCACACATGGAGAGCGTATAAGAAGTTAGGCATACACATTATGTCCATTAAAACCAAGAACTCCTCATAAATTCCACTATTTATGGATGGTCTATTTGTGAGGTCCTTGTAGACATAGGCATTGAGGTTAACATTTTGACCAAGAATGCCCAATATAAAATGGGTAGGACATCCTTGAGGCCTTATCCTCATGTAGTTTTCATGGCCAATAAGAACCAAGCATATCCAATTGGAATTATAAAGAGTGAATTTATAGATATCATGGATACCAAATTTTGTGCTGACTTTTAAGTGATCAAGTTAGTAGAACAAGACAACTATTTATCATTTCTAAGAAGGTTTTCCATGGTGATATGGAAATAATGTAGATATGTGTTTTAAGAGGTGTTATATGACATTTTAAAATGGAAAGGAGAATGTAGTTATACCCCTCTTATATGGATAAGGACCCCCCTATGTTGAGAGTGTGGACCTCAAGGATGAGATTAACCACATATATAACATCACAGTGCAAGGTGACGAGATTCTAGACACTAATGATTAAGGAGTGCTTTTTTGAGAAGATGTGAAATCAACCTCAAACACCACCAATGTTGTTTATAATTTTTGGATTGAGGAAGAATATGAGATCATTGTTTAAAGGTGCCACTTAGTGTACACAAAGGTTCTAAAAGTAGTAAAGATAGGATAGGTCTTGATTGATCACACTTAGAAAATATGGGTCCCTTTCACCAAGAATAAGGGAAAGAGAGTGTTTCAACTTAGTAAGGGCAAACTTGTATTTCTCCTAAGATATGAGGGGATTAATCTAGTGTAAGATTATGTTTGTGACCTTGAATCATGCATCCCAAGAGAGGTGGATAGAGTGGGCACACTAGTGTATACATTGAAGAGCATTGTTGCTTGTTGGTGGGTAGCATAAAAGCTTAGCTTGCCAACATGGGAAGATGTGAAGGTAGCCATTTACACTAGGTTCAGGAAGAGTAATGAGGAGTTGGACATATCAATCTACTTTGGTGACTCTGACCCCATAGTGCATGTGATCCTTTATGAAGAAACATGGAGTGTCTATGGAAAAATTCCCCAAGGTACCCATGGGTGGATGCCATCTATAGGACCTTAAAAAATTAGGCATAATCATGGTAAATTATCAATGAGATGCACTAAAAGACATCAACTAGGTTTCACTTATGGAGTGGTTTGTTCACACCTCCTTTTCTTCATAAAACCTTGATTTAATTGAGCCATTGCAGGTAGTTTGAAGGTCAACATTTGAAGACACTAAAATATTAGAGGAGCATATAAAAGACATGTTTGATTAAAAGGGGTTGGTACTCTAGACCTTCTTTGAAGATCAAACCCTCAATAATGACTCTAGTGATGAGGATGATGAAACATGAAAGGTCCTAAACTTGATAATTCTGATAAGAAAGATGAAGTTAGCATGATAAATTGAGGATAGTGCCCCAAAAGAAGAAGACCCTACCCATATTCGAATATAAATAATTAAAGGAAGAAAACAAGTCAAGTATTCACTCTAGGAGAAGAATGAACCCTACTAGTATGTTAATAAAAATTATAAAGGTAGATATTAGCTTAAAATGGGAACCAAATATTGGTAATCTAGGTTTCTATTGGTCTAACATAGAGCTAATGCATATTATTGATCTCTAGAAAGAGTTTTAATACTTGTTCCCTCAAAAATATAGAGATATTAAAGGCACACACCCATCCCTCAGGAAGATGAACATCAAACTAGTCAATGGTGTAAGACCTACCAAGAATAAACCTTATAAGATGACCCCCAATATTTACACCAAGGTCAAAACTGAGATTGATGGTAAGCTAATCGTAGGTGTCATTTACCCTATGCAAAAATTGAATGGGTTATCCCTATGGTCATCAACATCAAGAAGGATGGGCCCATCCACATTTATGTTTACTATATATTGTTGAACATCACCTATGTAACTGACCCATTTCCAAATCTATTCATCGATGAAGTATTGGATGACATTCTAGGTTATGAGATATACACTTTTACTAATGGGTTCTTAGGATACTATCAAGTCTAAATAGAGGATGAGGATAATCCCAATACTACTTTTGTGACATAATGGGGTTGTTGTGCATATAATGTTATGCCCTTTGAACTAAAGAATAAACCATCTATATTCTCTCTAATGGTGATCACTCTTTTTAAAGACTTCATTCATAAGTTACTCTAAGTATATTTAGATTATTTGACTATGTATGGATTAGTGAGGGATCATTATGATAACTTGTACATGATGTTTGAGAGGTTCAGACAATTGTAGATCTCTTTGAACCTTAAAAATTATGTTTTCTCAACACCATTTATCACTTTACTCAAGCACATCATATCAAAGGATGGTTTTCTCATTAATCCAACAAAGATTGAAATTATGCTTCAGTTCTAAACCCCATTGACATAAAAAGATGTTTGTGACTTTATTGGCCACTATGGATGCTAAAAAAGGTTCATAAGGAACTATGAAAAGATTTTAGCACTATTATAAGATATCTTACAAAAGGATGGCCCATTATATTAGGGCATATCATAAGGAGATGAATTTAAGACCTTGAAGCTCAAACTAGTAAGCACAGTGATACTACCATTCCCCAACTAGATGACTCCATTCCATGTCTATGTTGATGCATCTAGTATTATGATTGGTGCCATTTTGGTGTAACTAGGTGAAGGTAAAATAAACCATCCCATTTATTTTATGAGTAAAAAATTGACCAAGGCTAAGTATAACTACACCACAACTGAGCACAAGGTGCTTACCATGGTTTATGCATTGAAAAAGTTTTGATAATACTTATTAATGACCCCATTTATTTTATTCATTGATAATGAGGTTATTAAGTACCTGGTGAATAATCCCATTATTTATGGGTACATTTGTTGATGGATAGTTTTGTTTCAAGAATTCTAGTTATATGTTGTAGTAAAACCTGGAAAACAAAACTTGGGCCTAGACCATCTATCCTGCATTAACTCTAGCAATGTGATAGTGCCTATTAAAGATGATATTACTAATGTGTAACTTTATAGGGTATAGCTCATCCTAAAATATTTGGTGGAGATCACCACATTTTTAATGTTTAGATTTTTGCCCTAAACTATAATAACCAAGGAGAAGAAACAACTCATAATTTGCATTGCCCTATTTCAACTCATTAATGGGGAATTATACAAGTTGAGCTATAATAAGGTCCTATGATGGTGTGTCCTAGAACATGAATGGGACTCAATATTATAAGAGGTACATAAGGGTTTGCCAGAGGCCATTATGCTGGAGATGTTACAATGTAAAAGGTTCTACAATCAGGTTTGTGGTGGCCAACTCTCTTCTAAGATACAAAGGATTGTGCTAAAATATGTGACATCTAACAATGTATGTGAAAGACCAACCACTAGGATGAGATGCCACTCATCCCCATCCTTACCCAATCACCATTTGAAAAGTGGGCCATTAAATTTTTTGGACCCATTACTCCTGATATGAGGTGCATAAGTACATGATACATTCTAGTAGCCATAGATTACTTCACCAAGTGGGTTGAGGTAGCACTGACCAAATATTACACAACCACCATAAAAACTAGGTTTATCTAGGAGAATATCATTATTCACTATGGATGCTAACATATTTTGAATAATGACCATGACACACACTTGTTTAACATGACCATTCAAATTCTACTAATTGAATACATGGTGGTTTACCATAAGATAAAATCTTATCATCCCCAAATAAATGGCACCACTAAGGAGTTCAAGAAGATATTGGGAATATGACTCACAATTATATGCAATGTTAGTCTTAAATATTGGGATGACCATGTGTTATTAGTATTATGGGTCTATCACACCATGTGAAAATGCCTTAACAAGGCTACACCATTTTAACTGGTGTTTGGTGCAAAGGATATTTAATCAATGGAATTCATCATACTCTCATTAAATATATTGGTTGATTGGATGACAAAGAATATTTAAGTGCATGACTGGAAGATCAAGAGTGTGTAGACTGGATATGTGCCTAAGTAAGATCTAACAAATAAAAAAGGTGTACTAGAAACTATGGCATGATAAACATATCAAGCGCAAAGTTATTACTAAAGGTGAATTGGTCTTGTTATATGACTCAAATTACCTTGAACACATAGGTAATTTATATATTAGTTGGATGGGACATTATATCATCCAAAATATATTGGAGATTAGTGCATGCAAACTATACATGTTGATGGGTAAAATGCTCCCTAGACATTTAAATGACAATAGATTGAAACCCTATAATCACTAAGATGGGACTAATGTCATTAAACACCAAATTTTTGATCACAAGTCAATTATTTTGTTGATTAGAATAAAATTTGGTTCAAGCCAAATGTTTCCTCATGTTTTATGTTGTTTAGTAAATAAGCATGGCACTTTCAAGCTGATGAAATAACTCTTCTAGTGATTACACATATAAATCCAGTCAGGTGAGTCAAGCACAAACACTTTTTAAAGCACCTAAGGCTAGAAACCTAAGTTTTTTGGGTGTGTGGAGTTTTCTATATTTAGAAATATGTGAGGACAAGTTGACAAATGGAAGTGCACATGATGCTAGTATACAATAAACTTGGAGAATGAAGTGATGGAGGACCAGTGTAAGAATTTGTATGGGGTAGGGAAGGCTGAAGCAATAAAAAATGAAAGTGTAGAGAAATTGACTAGGAAAGAGAGGCATGATTGAAAGGAAACACATCACTAAGAGGAGATGGAATTGAGGAGGTTGAACCACATGCATGTGAAGTACTACACCCAAGTTACCATAAAAAGGGTAAAGGTCATGCCATAATGAACAAAACACAAAGGAAAGATCATTAAAACAAATGATACCCACCCAAAAGTTGGTGGGAAGTGACCATTTTAATAACTTTTCACTTCACTAAATACATTATTAAGAAAATTTAATTTGTTGACAATGGAGGCACAAAGATCTAAAATAAATGAAAATGTGGTGGTAGATTTTTTGAGATTTCATGGGTTTAGCATATTTCAAGACATACATGCACCACCATGCCATTACTCACTAACCATTAATGAGGTGTCTAAAATTAAGGTATAAAGAGGTAAAAAATAAACTTGGACAAGTTATAAACCTTGTGTGAATTTGAACCTAAACACAGAGTCAAACATAGAGCCAAATTAGAGATGAACTAGAAAATGCTACCACAAGTGAAAACTAGAGCATCCACAACCACCAATTGAGAATGATTGGACCATGATGAGATTACATTCTATTTGGAATTGAATAGAAGGAAAATGGAGAGGAATTAGGAGAGAATAGGGTAGTATAAATTTTTTAAAATGCTGAGGCCACCATTAATAATGCTGAAAGCTCAAGAGTTAAAGTCAAAATCATAGATCCTATAACTATGAAGAAGTGCCAAGAGTTATTAAGGCCTTTGAGAAGATCAACTGAGTGTAATTTAATAGTAACTAGTTCATAATGGGGAAGAAAAGATTAAGTATAGGTTTTTCATAGGAAAATGATGCCAAGAAGGTGAAGATGGTAAAATAAGTAGCCATTACAAACAAAGAGATGTAACTGGTAGAAAAAATTAGCATCACATTATAGACCTAGAAGTAAGTGCAAAGCTTGCATATAGGGAAATTTTGTTCCCCCTAGAGGTCATAGTGGGGGAGACATGGGAAACCTTAGCACACGTGTATATTAAATTAGTACAGCCATTAGATGATAAGAAACACATATGAACTCAACTAAGATTGGATGGCTGATATAAGAAAGAAGATGAATGTGGGTGCTTTCCTCTTCAATGTCTCCATTCAAGAAAAATTGGCATCTACTATCATATCCCAATTATATGATATTCTAAGTTCTGGTAAGCTAGAAGAATTAGTGTAATTACTCCTCTCACACATCTATGGTGATCACTTCTATATCATAAAGAGGTGCATGTAGATCTCATCACACCTCATTAGAAGAATCATAGGGCTCCTAGGCATAGGGTAAGACATTCACCAAATGATGGAGGATGATGTGGAGGTGGAGAGGGTCATAAAACTCTTGAGATACTATAAGGCAAGGTTTGCATTCCCTATTAAGGATATACAAGACCCCAACATGAGGGCCATAGTGTGCTTAGTTATCTACAAGCTATGACCTAGTGGATGGTGGTTTGACATCAACAAGACCTACTTGTGCATCTCCCACCACATGGTGCAAGGGGAAAAGTTTAACATCTCCAAGTTTATTATAGAGGATATTATTAAGAATGTGCTAGAGTGATACAAGGCACATGAGACCTTTTGGTGGGGATCCATGCTAATATTAATTATAATGTAGGAGATTAGTGTGCCAGATGGTGATGCCAAAAATATTTGGGTGTTCTCACCCCATAATGAGTCCTCAATATTGAAGTATCAAAACTTCATCTACCCATCAAACTTTTCACAAAAATATAAGACAAGGGTGCAGGGGTGGTGCAACTAGTACATCAAGAAATTTGGATTGAATGACACATCCCTCAAGAGCTCCGCCAACATATGGTAGGAATAGTGACCTTCACTATGATGCAAAACTTATATGTAGTACACCTAATGCTCATAGATAAAAACCTATATGGTTGGCTAAAGTTGTCTTATGTATTTTTTTCTATTTTTTTCATGGCGATGCTAAGGAAGATCCCTAATATGCAACAAATAGAGATCCAAATGAAGATCATGGATTAGGAAAGGATTAGGTTGAGGCACTAGCATGTGTGCCCAAAATAAAAGGCCATAAAATATGAGGGTGACTCTAATAGGATGAATCTCCATCCCCTCTAAAGGGAAATAATAATGGGTGCATATTAAACCTCTATTATGAGATGAAACTACACAATAAGGGAGTTGATCTAAAAAAAATGATGATCACCCACTCCTAATTAGTGATGAAGTGAATGTAATGCCAAAGATGTAGGAGAAGAGCCCCCCAAAAAAGTAGGGAGAGACACTTGAGGAGATCAAGGCATGCATCAATTTGAAGATTACCTTTGGTAAACAAGCTACACCTCTAGCTCTAAATGAGTGCATAACCTTTATGCCATAGACTACTTCCTATAGTAAAAATCACAAAAAGAAGAAGTCTAAGGTACCCATTACATTCCTACTAATAAATTTTGTATAAATAGAAATTAAAGAGACCCTCACACCCAAGATGGAGGAAGAAATTAAGGAATAAGGAATAGGGACGTACATAGTGTAGCTCAAAGAATAAGAGGAGCCAAGTGCCAAGGATGTTTAGAAGGCCCTCTAAAGTGGCACAATTATCACACTTAAAGAAGCAAAGGAGCTAGTGAGATCCTTATCTAGTGAATAACCCTCCACACCACTTATAAATATAGAAGAGGAGAAAATAAGAACATGAAATAAAATGGGTTTCAGTGAGGTAGATATTGATAAGGCACTAGTGCTTGAGAAAAAGCATAGACTAGCCCAAGAAAAAGTAGAGGCCAGGGAAGAGAAGAAGATAAAGAAGGTTCCCTCAAGTGTGGGACTAGCCAATAAAGTAGCCAAGAAATCACCTAGGGCCCCCACCAGGAACGTAGATGAAGCTACACAAGAGGTATGCCTAAGTAGTTAAGGGGAACTTAAAGAAAAATAAGATGATAATAGCACCTCAAACTAGCAAATGAAGACTATCAATGAACCCCATAAAGAATAAGGTGATGTTGGAACTAATGGGATTAACCTATAGGTAAACATCAAGAAGCCTCAATAATAAGGGAATGAAGGGGAAAATTCCAAGGAATAAACCCCTAAGGAATAAGCAAACGAGTCCTCTAAGGAAATCATCAAAGAGAGTGGTGGTTCTAGTGAAGAGGAAGGATAAAAAACAAAGGTGTCCATCATTGAGAAGGATGAAAAAGAATTGAGCATAAGAGAGAGGGCATAGAATGGATTATAGGATGAATACCTTTACATGTTTGATACCATGCCACCCAAGCCACCATAACTAGGATGCATAAATAACTTACATTTACATTTGATCATTACATGGATGAGCCTCACTTCAAGGTGCCTAGAGTATCTATTTTGGGCTCATAATAACCTAAGGAAGGGCATGACTCTCTCATCATAAACCCTCATGCCATGAAACTAGTATAATTGGTGAATGTGCTAATCAATATGGCCATCAAGTTTATGCAACATAATATAATCAATAATGGCAAGGCAAGAAAATGGAAGGAACTCCATAAAGAATCCCAAAAGGAAGTGTAGGCCACTAAGTTTAAATTATAATAGATCTATGAGTGCATAGATATGGATGAACCATTCGTTTTGGTCAACATCAATACATAAAACCTTTTTGAGGTTGATAAGGTTTGTGTGTTAGTGGAGTAGATGATCTCAATGATGAAACCAAAGCCAATGCAAGAAGAAGAAGAAAAATAAGATCCCTACACCATGCTATAGAAGGAGCTTGTTGATAATATTGAAGAGGTATAAGACCTATTTAAAAAAATATAGGAGGGTGTAGATGTAATTGATTCCATTTTCTTGAGCTTCTCAAACCAAGTGTCAGTCATAGACACATGCCTCAAGTAGGCAAAGGAGAAGGAAAAGTTGATGCCATAGACATACTCAACAAATAGGTCAGAGTGTATGCAAATCATACACAATGTAAATATAATAATCACCCAAATAAAGGACCAAAAATAGAACCTAGAAGCATTCTTCCATAATTTATAGACTAAAGCTTGTGAATAAGGAACAATCCTAGATGGGAGTGTGACTAAGGTTAAGGCAAATCTAGAGGAATTCAAGAAGCATATGGAAAAGACCAATGTCCTTATGCTTATTGCTACCTGCATTGAAATAGACAATAAAAATAAATAAATCAAGCTCACCATAAAGGGATTTGAAGACTTTAGCATTGAGATTAAGGAGAGTATGCCTGAGTTTTACACCCTAAAGACCTTGATAGCCTAGTCCAAGGATGGACTAGAAATTTTGTATGGGGTAATGTTTTGCCCTTTATTTTAGTAAGTATAAGATTCATTCCATCATGACACACACATAAAAATGAGGCATAATTTTTATTGATGGTAAATTTTTTCATCTTAGTGCCAACTAGAGGGATCAACTCATACCTTGTGCTAGTTGGCAGGTGGCTAACCGATTCCAAGATTTTTAGGGCATATTCTCAGTTGGATGATACATGGAGACTATAGGAAACATTTGTAAGGTGATGGATCTAAAGGTAATGATCAAAAATGCTCCATATTAGAACTTGGCATGCATAGTCCACCTTAGTGGAGTTATTCTTGAAGAGATATAAAAGGAGCTCAAACTAGTAAAGTAAGATGATGCAAAATGGTTGTAATGAAGATCTAAAAATTTAAAAATACTCTATATACATTATAATGGCCATCATTATATCTAAAAATAGTATGAATTCCCTTAAGGATCTATTTTTATATGCCCAAGCTCACTTTTGAACCTCTAGGTTATTAAGTATCTTGAGCAAAGTGTTTACTCTGATTAATTATGATTAATGATAGTGGTTATTATTCTAATTAGTACTCTCTCTGATTTATGTATCCTTTTGAATTTCTAATTGAATTGTACAATGGATGTAATTTTATAGTTTAAATTCAATTAGGATAAGTAAATTTCAAGCAATCTTCTAGTTTACATTGTTAATGGCATCCCTACAAACAATAAATGATGTCATCATAAAACTATAGAGAATATGAATATAGGCCCTACACCAAGTGTTGATATCCTTGATATAAGCATGAACCTAGAATGAATACTTATAATTGAAAGTATCCTTTTGACCCTCTAATTACCTATATGATGCTATGCTAAGTTCAAATAAATTATTACACCATTATGACTCTAGGGATAGTCCACCAAAAATCTTATGCCTATAGGCCATCAGGCTTAGCCCATGAAGGGATCATGTTGATAAGTCCACCTAAATATTTATTTGAATTGAACAAGTCCTATATTTTATGACTTGCACCATGGCACAACTAGCCCAATATGGGCCCGAATTCCTTCTCAGTTGTGCTTCAAGTGAGCACATAAGGCCTGTGCCTTATGCCATGGAAACCAAGTATAAAATGTTGAGCATAAAGGGAATATATTAGGGTTGTGCCTAAGTGTAATAAGTCCAAAACCAACTAAGACAATTTTTTTCCCACTTACCTAAAACACAGTCCCACTTGGTATAATATTCAACTCAGCTCAACATCAACTATGGTCATCAAGTTGAAGATGATGATGAGCTCTATGTGAATGCCACTAATGACCAAGAGGTGATATCTTAAATAATAGATAAGAGGAATAATAAAGGGAATATAGCCTAGGCAAGCCCTTTAATAATCCCTCTAATTCCTACTTGATCTGTGGAGGACCCAACTCCCATAACTCTAGCCATCTCTTAAAGAATCTTGTAGGGCATCCCAATGCCTTCTCCTCCTCAAGCTTAAGATCTAGCTCCCACTCCACCTCTACCTCATTTATTTACTCCTCAAGTTATACCTCTACTTCCTCTAATTACCTTAGATCCTAAATTTTTTCCTTCACCTCCTTTGATAATACTAATGACTAGGGCCCAATAGAGCCAAACCCAAACTACATGACACCAAGCATACCAAACGCAATTTGCTTAACCTCTAACATTACAACCTATAAGATTTGACATGGTTGGAATTTTGGAAGAGAGACCCAATCAAGGATCTCAATAGACACCCATATAGGTTCCCCCACTCACTCCTTTATCACCTCCCATTTCCTTTTCACCCCTTGCTCCCACTACATTCCAACTCCCTATTCCAGTGTGTACTAGTTCATATCCATCTCATCCTCTATTTTCCATTATTTTCCTTCCATATTTCACCCAAGTACCCTATTCCTTAGTCCTATTTGGTGAATTTTTTTTTCAACTAACTGAAGACAAAAATTTTATATCAATCACAACATGATGAGATAAATCTCTCCTCTCAACAAGGGGAGGCTCCCTATAAACTATTATAAACTAGACCTATACTAATACTAACTTGGGGGTAGAATCACACCATCCATTTCTCTTTTTTTATAAATGATGTCCACAAAGTAAAGGAAAAATCCTGTGTAATAACCGAGTCCATTTCTCTTTTTTTTTAAATGTTGTTCATAAAATAATAGGAAAACTTCCTGGGTAATACCTAGATCCACAAGAAACCCATGCAAGCACAAAGTCTTTCATTGCTTCTTTTACTTATTTAGGACTAATATCATAGTAGAATGAAGTCCAACCCAAAGTCTCCACTAAAAACTACAATAGAGTATATGATCACAAAGGATAAAAGTAGTTTAAAGCCTTTCCAATATCCTTTGTGCTGAAATGCAAAACACACAACCTAAAGACAATTACAGTAGCACAAAGTCTCCACAATCAGCTTTAAGACATCTTGAAGATTATTTTCACTTGATCTACTTATTTGATAAAATGGATAAGACTTTATTTAGGAAAAATACATAAGAACAATTCCCTACATAATACAATTTATTTCAAAACAAAGTTTGAAAGGTCACTTGCTTTCTCATTCACCTAATAAAATATGATTAACAATCTGACCTCAAAGTCTAAAAAATGCCTTTCAATTTGGGCAGAGTTTTGCTTCTAATGACTGAGAGATCTTCTTTATCTAAAATTGAAGATTACAATATATAGCACGCAAAGAAATACTTTGGTGTTTATTTTCACAAAATGTCCCATGCTACATTGAATGCATTAGAAAGAGGAAGTTTTGTGTAGGGCCCATGTTACAGTAGGTTACCAGTCCTGACTTTAGCATTTAACTCATATCAAATGTCTTCTCTAAAGCATGGGTTGCCTGATCCTCTGAAACGCAAGGCTGCTCCTCTTTATGATACTTACATGACTATCCACTCATCTTTACTCAAATGAAGAAAAATAGGCCACACCATTAAATGTTTATGCTCTCTGATATCTACTTGGTGGACTATTCCACCCACTAGAATAACTCTTCCACCAACACATCTAGATTCTCTATTTGATTCCCTCTTTCTTTGATATATTTTTTCTCTTCCTGGTGATCCGAGCTCTTGGGGCTATCTTCTCACCTTCTCTTGGCTTCTTCGGCTCCTTTCTCAGTAGGGCGCTAAATTTGTCTTTGATTCTACATTATTTGAAAATCAATGGTTATTCCATCACTCTAAATTTGACATCCATGGGGATGTCACTAGTCACTTTAAACCTCTTAAACCTTGAACTATTCCTTTAGAGTTCATCAGTTCAATGGTTCAATGGTTCAATGACTCAACACTTATGTTTTTCAAAGAGTCACATTCATTCGGTCTTCTTATGTATCATTGAACTAACTATTTAAACCTTTCACTAGAACCTTCTACTCAAACTATTTTGAACCTTTGAAATATTTTGAAGTGGAGTTTAATGGTTTAATGATTCAATGGTTCAATGGTTTGGTGACGTTCATTTTAAATCATTGAACCCCATCGATGAACCATGTACAATTGAACTTTGATGTTGAACCTTACTTAACAATTCTTTAGGAAATGCCTTCAAGTCTTTTCAATTATTCCTTGTTGATTTTGCCAACTAAAAAACCCTTTGAAAATGAGAGATTTCCTTTTGCCAAAAAGACTTGGGTAATTGGATAACTTGACTGCTTAGAACATTTTTGAGAAGGAAGGAAACCATTTTTTAACCTAAAAGACCAAAATAGTTAACATGTTGACTGTAAAAAAGAGTGGCCAATTTTGGGGACAACAAGTCCTTCTAAGCATGTTCACTTCCCCATTACCTTATACTTTCCCCATTTCATATATTGGAGTCTTTCCATTGCCTCTCTTAGATGTGCCTTCAATAGCATGTGTGACAACTTTTGGGAGCCTTTTACCTCTAGTAGGGACCCTCCTAGTCCCCATTTTGGCTATCTTAGTACTCCCTTCTTTGGATCCAATTCCTCTACCATCATCTCCTATATCCCTCACCATAATAATTAGACCATCCACCACTGTACTTAGAGTCAACCCAAAAAAGAAGCTAAAGAAGAAATATAGGGTGACCCATCCTTTAGATCCAACTCAAAGGCCTTTAGGTCTAACTCTAGCTCATGTATAGGTCTTGACAACTCCTCTATCCCTAATATAATAATATTTGTGATTAGTTCCCTGGCCTCTTCTCTCCCTTACCTAAGGACCCACTAGCTTTGCCTTCAACTAACCTATCTCTTCGCTATTTTTCTATGGTCTATTATTTAGGGAAATCCCACCTTAATTAAACCTCACCTAAGAAAAATGGTGAGCTCAAATGTTCTCATGGGCCTCTCCTTTTGTTCTCTCTCCTTTCATCCCCATGCCCCCTTTGCCTCCACTCTTTCCACTTCATCCATCTCCCCTCTACCTCATATTTTTCCCTTCACCACCATCTTATCCACACATCTTACACCCATAATAACCTAAGGGATGGTCTTGGGGTCACATGAAACATAGATAGATGTCTAGGGTGACCCAAATGTGTAATGGAGTTTTGACAGAGCCTTCGAGAGCATGAAGAGAACACTCACTCAAAGGTTCATCTAGGAGGGGAACTCAATGATATGGTAGACCCATTAGGATATATTTTTGATCACCAAGTTAAGGACATCTATTATAGAAGAGAATATGGTAGAGGACCCACTACTGATCCTATAAGCTACCCATAACATGTTTGAGAAACTACTCAAGGACATGTAGAGACATGTCTAGATTATTTAGGCCCAAGTGAAGAGTATATTATCATTTATAATAATTAGGAAAGTCAAGGATGACCTCCTACTAATTTTCTCAATCCTTGGGAAAGTAGTGGGAAATAGGTCGAGACATGAAATTATTTAGAGGATGCAAGCTTATATGGGGAGAATCACAAAGATTGATGGGAAGTGTTAAAAGATATAGGTAGTGGTCAATAAGGGGATGTTCTTAGATCTCAAACTAATGCCAACCTCAAATTTGGGGTTGTACTAAAATTACACCAAGAACATTAGAGTAGAGATAGAGGAGTGGCTAGCCTTGGCCTGAATTATTACAAAATCATTAAAAGAGGGTGGGAAGAAGATGCTAACATAATTTTAGGAGGTAAACATCTTTGTTCTATTCCACTTAGAAGGAACTATACTCAACCATGGATAATTCAAAGTCCACCTAGGTCAATTTAACTAAGTTATGAGGAAAAAGTGTCTAAGGTAAACTACGAAGGAGTTTGAGTGGTACTAAACCTATCAAATCAATAAACTACGAGCATCAACCAAGTCTCAAGAGTCTAGGACTCAATATAATCATATTTTTAGATCTCTTGGAGATTGGTAACTCAAGAAGAGGTGATCTTTAGGGATCCTCCAATGAACTTGGCCAAGCTAGACAAAGAGTTTGACCTTATGACATTTGTGCCAGAATCTGAGAGTGCCTACTCAAAGTAGTTAAGAGCTAACCCCTCTTATCCACCTTTACATGTTTATAAGTGGTACTTATAGATTTATTATGGGATTTTTAGGATTTTATTTTGGTTTAAATTTTGAAATATGATTGTAACTACAATAAGTGTCCATCATGGCATAGGATGGGATCCTCATGATTTTTAGAGCTGAGCCCCAATCCTTATCTATTTATAGAAGATTCATATTGTATTTTAGGGTCAACCAAAATTTTCTCAAAAGTACCATTAGATTATTTTCTAGGATTTCACTTGCATTTACCTCTACACTCTATATTTTAATAGTGGCCAAGATATTTTATTGTAGCTATTTTCACTTTTTTAAGTGAATACAATCTATGTTTTTTCAAAAGAGTCTTTTCTATGTTCAATTTTTTTTTCATGTTTAGTTGATCAATAGTGCTATGTTAATTGGATTAACAATTTGTCACTTTATGGATGTCGTGATTATGATGTTATTATATATTATATTATCTATTTGAGTTCTTTTATTTCTCTTTTGGTAAATGATAATGATTTGTGTACTTAGCTATAAATTTTGATATGAGGTTTATATGTTTTCAACAATAAACCTTTAGTACTAATCTTTAGTATGAATTCACATTGAAGGCATACTCTTGGCTCCCTTAGACTCTCCATAATTCATGTTATTATAGGTATAAATTTATTTAAACTTGGGCTATAGTGGTATAACTGTGTCAGAGTCACTTAGTTTAATGACCATTGTATTGATCTCATTTTAGACTTGGAGGCATCCTTTTCTACCTTAACCTTTCCTCTCTTTTGTGTTTATTTAGTGATTCTAAAATTCCCCATTCCCCTTATGTTTATAAATATAAAATACAACACTCAAATTATTTATAACTAAATTTAAATTATGTTAAAAATAGTGTATTGAACTTTTAGTGGTAATAGTGCATCTCTTGGAGACCATTCATGCAGACTCTATCTATGGAGTCCAATACCCACAACTGTGCCTTGGGTTAATCCTAGATTAGTCATAAAATGGAGGATGAAAATTTCTAGTTTTCCTAACCATACACTTTATAAGGAATGACCAATATCATGAGAGTCTTGCGGTAAGGAGTAGATTGTAACAAATAACTGGTGCTAAAAGGAAAGCGACTTCATGTTTTTTTTTAATTTCAGCTCATTTTATGAATATGTTGAGTTATGTTTGTTGCTAAAAATGTGTTAAGTATTGTTTGATTATGAATCATCCTAGATAATAATTCACCTATTACCAAGGCTGGGCCTCACCAAGGTAGATTGATAATTTACCCCTACTTTTTCATAAGAAACATAGATCCAATCAACCCAGACCTACCATGATTTGTATCAACTCCTCTCTACAACCTATCCAAAACATGCAACCCAAGATATCTTGGTTAGATGGCTCAACCATGAATGTCTCAAGAGTTATCCATGATATACCTAAAAACACAAAGAATTATATTTATCATTTCACCCCTGGTGTAGGACTAACCATATGAGAGGACCCTCCTATAATAATTCAATAAAAATGCATGAAATAATAGAATTAAAAAATGAATAGAAGCACTAAATAGATTATATTAATCATATACCACTTTGAGGGGGGAAACCTCCTTTGAGCAAGCTCAATACAAATAATTTTTGGATGCCTTCAATGGCCTCAACACTTACTTATATATGAATTCTTATCTAAGCAACTACTACTTCCCATGAATGTGGGATAAAACAAAATTCTCATGGGATGACTTACAAAAGATATACATCCATAGAAACTAATAAACTAACAAAGTATATAGAAGAGATATCATGGGTTCATAACACCATAGAGGAACAATAACCTCCTACACAACCACATTAAGACTCTTAAATGTAGAACATGAGGATGTGGCATGCAGACTATTCAGTTTTACTTTAATGGAATCTACCTATGATCAGTTCCTAAACCTTCTTGAAGACTCTATACCAAGTTGGGACAACTTTAGTTCTACTTTCCTTGCCTAATTTGGCTAAGTAATGGAACCCAACATCTTGTACCAATAGTTTGCTTATATCAAGAGGGAGCCTAATGAGCCCATTAAAAAATTTAATGCTATATTTCAAAAGATATATATCAAGGTAACCATGCTTTACCAAATTAACGCTCACTTGGCACTTGAAATGTACAAGAATGCCCTACACCCTTGGATGATTATGTTCCTAAGAAGAGACACAGGTATAATAGACCTATCCTTAGCATATTTAGGGGCCATCAAAGTGGATAGGTAATTCAATACTTAGGGATATGTTGTTTCCCAGTTGTACACCTATATCACTCAGCCTTTCACACTTTGAAAGAAAAGGAAAACAAACATATACAACCCATTAGAATGTTGTTATAGCCAGGGAAGGGTTAAACATCAAGAAAGGACCAAATGAATAAAATGACTGGGAGGCACCTACAAAGGGTATGGTTAACTCCCTACTACTTTTGGATCTACCTAAACCAAGGTGAGAGGAATTATGAGGTATCTTTCTTACATGGAGATATTTAGAAATTCAATCTCTAGGGGGATTATTGGCACAAGGGAATATAAATATAACAAAAAAATAATGAAACCTACTCACTCCACCTAGGAAGGGTTGTCATACATAATGAACAAATGTTATAAGTCAAACATAAGCTAGTAAAGATATATATAATTGCAATTACAACTTTCATTCATAAGGATGTTCAACAACACATAACTCAACAAGAAATTTCAATGCTAATATTTAACTCACAAGACACAAACACATGTTAAGTATATACTATTTATGCATCTTTAGGAAAAATAACACTTCAGATATGTGAAAGGCATGTTATATGTAGGGTAAAATAGGGTAAGACAAGATTATCAGTTAATAAAAATGAAAGTGGAGGGTTAACAAATGAGCACAAAGAAATTCAACTAAATAACTACGTCATCTTTACCAACAAATATACTATAGATTATAAAAAATAAGATGAAAAAATGTACAAGTGATATCCTTAAATAACCCTTTCCAATTCAATTTGTGAGCCTAAGAATACCCTTAAAAAGGCTATCAGCACCCTATTCCCAAATTTCAAAGTTGAAAGGATTTTATAATCTAGATATATACTCTAAATGACTACCATAAAGATGAATACATCAAATTACCATTCAACTAAGCATGTAAAATAGAGCACTATACTTCAAAAATATAAAGAGAATGGAAACCATAAATAGATTTCATCTACCAATTAGATATAAAATGAGTACAATGTGTTATAAATAAAATAAAAGACTAACACTATGCAAAAAAATTCTACGATAAGGGAGACAAGTATAATTCTCTCAAAGCTTACCAATGATTTTACAACAAAAACCAATTTGACACCAAAAGGATAAAATAAAGAGAACTATTTGAGGCTATATATCTTGACTCAAAAATTTAACTGACCTTTATAAAGGGACAAACCTCCTTTATATAATTAAGCTATGCCTAGCATATTCCTAAGGATGCTCTAGCTTGAAGTTTCCTTCACGAGCCTGGAGTCTGTTAAACCTTGTGACAAACATGATTCCTTGAATATGTTTGTGATCCCATGATGATGGAAATATTGATCCTCCACCTTGAAAAAATATTTTATAGTTATCTACGTGGAGGAAGATCTCACAAGGGACAAAACAAAACATTTGTCCTCTTACACAATAGACAAAAATGTGCCTTTCTTATCCTCATGATTACACAAAAACTAACTAAAAGTGACATGCCACTAATTGGCCAATTATAATGGTTTCCTAATGGGAAATGAGAAGAAAGAAGGGAGGGAAGGGAAGAAATGAGTGATACATATTTATAAAAAACTAAAATATCCAGTTATGCTCTAGACTCGATCTGCATGATGGAATCTTTCACCAACTTGTTCTTATAACTCATGTATCCTTCCAGCATCAAGTTGATATTTCTTTATTCTAGGCCTTCTTGATATTTGAATTTTACTTAGTACTCTTCAAGTCAGGTGGAAATCTTTTGATGCATGGTATATTGTCATCTAATGAGCTCCTTAAGATGATCACAAAATTTCTCAAGTGACACCAATTAATTTATTTTATCAACATCAAAGGACTCTTGTGGTGCATTAATAAGGTTTTTTAGAGTGGTGTATACTAGCTCTTCCCCCAAATCAATTGATCCATCAAGGCTTACCATCTTCTTAAGTGAAACATCTATTTATTTTATTACAATCTTGAGGGACTACTCTTCTCCTTTCAAATTAAAGATTCCATATTTGAGCATCACTAGTCAATTCTTGATTACAAATTGATATTCTCTAGGACTCTATTCATCATTTGGAGTAATGATATTCTCAACTATCAAAGTGTTGACCATTTTTTACCCAACAGGCCAAAATCAGTCCCCTTCTTCCCTTATTATTTGAAGCCAGTCAATTTTAGGTTGCACAAGTTCATCGAGCTTTAGTTTATCACTCAAGTTCAATGCCATGGTTCACTGCTAGGTTTAATCATTTGGTTCAATGTTTAAGTCCATCAGCAAATTTCAATGATGTAATTCAACAATGCAGTTCAATGGCTTTTGGTTTAATCAGCCTAGTTTAAACAATCGACAAGTTCATTAGTGCATAGTGTTGAACTGTTAAATTGGTTCAACATACTGGTTCAATGTGTCAGTTTAATCTTTTGGTTTAACACATCAATTTAATCTTTCAGTTCAAAGCAAACAATTCAACACTTGGTTCATTGGATGATTCAACGAGCTCAGTTCAAAGGGCTTAGTGTGTAGTGTTAAACTGTTGAATTGGTTCAAAAGATTGGTTCAATGAATTAGTTCAATCTTTTGGTTCAATGCATTGGTTCAATGCATTGGTTCAATGTTTGGTTTAAGCATGAATGGTTCAAAAGGGTTGGTTCAATGAAGGCTCAGTGCACAGCATTGAATTTTTGAACCATTGAACCAATTTTGGTTCAACATCTTAGTCGAAATGAGTGTCTAATAGTTGAAGGTCCAAAAACCCTTGTGAAGGGCAACTCTAGGTCCAAAAGCCCTTGCAGAGGGAAACTCTAGGTCTAAAAGCCCTTGCAAAGGGCAGGGAGAGTTTCAAAAGACAGCCAAAGGGATTTAAAAGATGCAAGAAAAATCAAGGCTCCAAATTTTTTCAAAATTTTTGTCTAAAGGAATTCCTTCAGACAAAAGCCTAAAGGAATTCAGAGGAAGGTAGCCACCTGAAAGAAAAGCCAAGGAACTCAAAAGGAAAAAGGACAAAGACCAGGACAATTCCCATGGACTTTTTGTTTGTGGGAAAAAACCCATAGGAAAAGGCCTAACAAACTTTGCCAAGGATGGTGACATCTTAAAAACCATCAAAATTAAGCATGCAAACTAGCCGTTAGGTTTTCAAGTGATGATAGGTGCATAAAAATCAAATTTTACACTAGGAAAGCTAGGGTGCAAAAGGCACTAAGTGGCAACTACATAAGACTTTGACATGCTTTTTTAGGAGTATTAGAATGTGCCACGTGTCCCTTATAGGGCTCAACAAAAGCTAACAAGTGTCAACATCCACGAGTTTCTCCTTATGCTCTTTTATTCAAAGAGAAGACTGGTGGGCTTGAATGGGTTGCTAAGAGCTATGCAGAGCATGCCAAGTGATAGTGTCTGTGAAGAACCGAATGAGTCTTGAAAGTTTTCTTAGGTAGCTAAAGGCTCTACAAAAGTGGCCACGTGTTGCCTTCCATATAAATCTCAAAATACTCCACATAACCCTCAAGGGACACTCAATGGTGAGTGCATGCCATCACATGTCCTCACCCATCTCAGAGGAGTGTGATAAGTGTCTACATCTAAAGCCTTGGGTCTCTCTTAAGCTTCAATGGTAGGTTTCTCTCAAAGTAAGCGAAAGTGGCCATGTGTCAATTTTTTCCTGACTCTCAAGGAACCCTCAAAGGTGAGCAAATGCTGCCACATCCCATTATCAGCTCGACAAAAGCTGCCACATGGCAATGACCACATTTCAAAGTGTCTTCTAAGTGTCCAAGGAGTGGACTATGACATGTGTCAAAAGTATATGCACTCTTAGTAGAAAGAACCAAAGGAGTAGCAGAAGGAGCTAGAGGAGGCAAAATAACCAAATGTAGAAATAGACAAAGTGATCTAAGTGGCATAGTAAAGTGTCAACTTAAGGAGTTATTCGAGTGGTTGACATATTACCTACCATGAAATCATCAAGAGGCATAAATAGTGAATGGCATGATCCATTTTTTTATGCATTGATGAGCAGGCAAACGGTGTGGCTCATAATTTTGAATCTTGACAGGAGCTGACACAACATTATCTTCAGGCAGCTTCCTCATCCCAATGCTCAAAAGGCACATGGGTCACTCATAAAAGGGCACCAAAATGGCCTCTTTATTCCTCTATAAATTGTAAAATTTCTCATTTGAGAAAGGATCCATCTCTTATCCTTAAGGCAAAAATTTGCCCAAAAATCTCTCAAGCTTGTAAGGCAGTGCGCTACCAAATTTTTAACTTGAATCACAACTTAGCTATTTTTACCTCCATCTAGACTTGGACTTTAAATTATATGTCTATTTTCTTCTTTTATGTTAATTCATTGTCTTTCATGCTTTCACAGATCAATCACAACATGTCTAGTGCATTGTGAAGTCTCCTTTCTGCAGGTCTACCAGAAGTGTCTACAGAAAGGATATAGGTGCCTATGAATAGGTTTTCAAAGTGTGTCCTAGAACATCTTTGCTAGTTCCTTCCTCCTTATACTTCCATGGACACCTAGCTGATTGTTACAAAAGAAATTTTGACTTCAGATGAAGTGTATGGGTGCTTCCTTTTGATGAAAAGTGTATATTTAGGCTGGGTGGGTCACACTTTATTTGTGTATCACCTTTATTCCTTTTTAGGTTTAGGTTCTATTTTTAGCATCTCTCTCTCCCTTTTCATCCCCCCTTTTTACATTTTTTTGTTAGCAGTAAGAGAAACCAGGGCCTAAAAGATACATCAGAGGGAGCTAGCCCTCATCTAGAGACTCTCCCCTCCAGCTTCAATGGTCCCATAAGTGAGAGGGGAGTTTCCATGTTGCGTGTGGAAAGGTAAGATCTCAGCCTCATGCCTTGGGTGCAAATCCATGGCATCAATAGTTTTGGCATGCTTGGTGGGATATAATAGGACAAGTTTTGTCTAAAGAGTTGAAGAATTTTTGGCTTGTTCTTCAACCAACTAGCTTTTGGAGGCTTTTACATCAACACCAATGGCAACTCCAAGTTGAATTAGCTGGTTAAGCATTCCAGGTGCCATCAAAAATCACTTTTTGTATGTATAATTCCTTTGTACAAGATTATGGACCTTGTATTCCTTCCTATGACTTTGATCAGACTCAGAATTTTCATGCAATCACCTCAAGTAGCCCTCCTAGTTACCCTATAATGATAAGGGAAATGGCCTTGGAATTTGAGAAGTAGACGATGGAGATTGACAGACTAGAGGAGCAGTATGGATATTAGCAGGAGCTGATGTATAAAGAGGAGTGTTTGTTTAGGCAACATGAGGCCTTGCAATCCATGGAGGAGGAGGTAGCAAAATGGAGGAATCCATTCATTCAAGGTAGTTAGCCTTGTGTACCCTCTCCTATCCTAAAAAAAGCCTCCCCTTGTACACTAAATCCTTTCTATAAGATGGCACTCACTCACTCTAGCTCATCTAATGCATTTGCTCTCAATCCCATGTGCTTGGCTTTCCAACATCAAAGGGCATCAGAGCAACCCCCCATGGAGATGACCTTTCTAAATTCCTTATATTTTGAATATTCCATTAGGGGGATACCATGATCTAGCACATCCCTCTTCTAGAGACTCTTCTAGTGTAGCAATAGTCTTTTCCTAGCATTCCTCAACCTCCCCAAGTATTTAAACATGATGTGCAGATTCTGAGTTGGAGGAAGGAATGCCAGGAACCAGCCCAGAGCCTTGAAGAGGATGATGCTAGTGACATCCAAGAAAGACTCTTTCAGGATAATCTAGCCAAGAAAATTGAAGATTTAGAGGTTAAGATGAGGCTGCTTCTTGAAAGAGAGATAGAACTTCTAGACCTTATGGAGGAGCCCCAAGACCTTGGAGAAAACAAAGTTGTTGCCTGTTCACAGGAGCAAAATTCCAATTTTGAGATCTTAAACTGGGGAAAAATAGTAGAATCATGGGGTAAGAAGGAGGAGAAGAAAGGTTTTTCTCCAAACCTTGAAGAAGATGAGACTGCTCCTACTCATGATGATGCTGGTGACCTCCAGGAAAGGCTTTTCTAAGAGGATATGGCCAGAAGAATTGTAGAGTTGGAATCTAGAGAGAGTTTCCCCAACCAATGTGTGATGGATGGTTCAAACCCAATGGCACATTATATGTCTAAACACACCCTATCTACACACTTCTAAGAGAGCTATCAAGCTATACCTGATATAGATGAAGTGCTAACCAAGTGGAAGGAGGAGAATCATTCAGTTCTAGCTCAAGGGCTGCCTCCTCTTCCACATTATTTTTTCACTTCACCCCTTCTCAAGGAGGAACTTGTTTTTTAAGAGGCAATTGAGGAGCTAAAGATCTAATTTTTAGTTCTTCAGGAGACTATCATGAGTGATAATGAAGAAAAAATCATCATTGATGCTCCTTACGAAGACCTCATTAGCAATGGAGAAGATGTAGGTCACGCATACATGAAGATGTTCCAACAATATTATGAGGAACATAAGCATGGTGAGCTCCCTCTTCCTTTGTTTGATGAACTTCCCTATTACTTCGATGAGGAGGATGACTACCTAGAGGATCCTGAGTTGGAGGAGGACCAGATGGATGTCTATGAACATCTAGAAATTTTGGTCTTAGAGGAGGAAAATGAGAGGTTGATCTTCCTTGAGGAAAGCCTTGAAGAAGAAAGCTTTGAACAAAGAGGTGATGTTCTGTGGGATGAGCAATCATTTTGTGATTCCATTTTAGACATCACAACTGTCACCTTTCTCCAAGAAGGTCAAGAGGAAGTAGAGGATGAGTTTGATGGGGTGTTGAACAAAGTAGAAGGGAGCAAATTGAACCATGATGCATTACAGAAGGATTATGCATATCAAAGGGCCTATGGTGATGAGCCAGTAGCCACTATTTTCTTGGTGAAGAGTACCAGTATGGGGGACCAAAATTTAGCAAGCTTTTAGGAACAAATAGAGTACATATATGTTAGAATCATGTTTGAATCTGATCCACTCAAATACCAGCCAATCTAGGTGACAGGCAAGAGGAGCAAGTCACCAGCTCTCCTTTTCATTTAGCCACTTGTTTGGCATCATAAGTCTTCTTGCCAAGAAGGGGACTTAAGAATTTTTCCTTTTTATCTAGGAGGGAGGAAAACATTCTTGGTTAGCTGTATATAGTAGTTTATTTTTAGTTTTCTTTCCTAATTTCCCTAAGTGCAGTTTGCACAGGTGGTGTTTTTAGCCTTGTGTGTGTTTTTCCTTTGTGTGTGTGGGGTAAAAGGCTTCATGTTTGATTATTGGATATTTTGAGGCTATTTTTTATCTTTGTTCAAGTTGCATCTAACTTTGTGCCCAATGGACTATAAGGCAACTAGTCTTTAAGCATAGTAGGCATGCTTCCCTTGGGAGTCACCAATTTGTTGACCATTTTTTGCCCAATAGGCCAAAATTGGTCCCCTTCTTCCCTTGCTATTCAAATCCAGTCAATTTTAGATTACATGAGTTCATCAAGCTTCATTTCATCACTCAAGTTTAATTTCATGGTTCACCACCAGGTTCAATCATTTGGTTCAACATTTAAGTCCATTAGCAAAGTTTAACGATGCAGTTCAACGACGCAGTTTAGCATCTTTTGGTTCAATCAGCCTAGTTCAAACAATCAGCAAGTTCATCAATGCACAGTGTTAAACCATTGAACTATTTCAATAGACTGGTTCAATGCATTAATTCAATCTTTTGGTTCAATGTGTCAGTTTAATCTTTCGGTTCAAAGCAAACAATTCAACACTTGGTTTGTTAGACAATTCAATGAGCTCAGTTCAAAGGGCTCAGCATGCAATGTTGAACCATTGAACTAGTTCAATAGACTAGTTCAACACATTGGTTTAATCTTTTGGTTTAATGTTTGGTTCAAGCGTGAATGGTTTAAAGGGGTTGGTTCAGTGAAGGCTCAGTGCACAGTGTTGAACCGTTGAACCAATTTTGGTTTAATGCCTTGGTTTAAAGGAGTGGCCCACAGCTGAAGGTCCCAAAACCCTTGCAAAGGGTAAATCTAGGTATAAAAGCCCTTACGAAGAGTAAATCTAGGTCCAAAAACCCTTGCAGAGGGTAGGGAGAGTTTTAAAGGGTAGCCAAAGGGATTTAAAAGATGTGAGAAAAATCAAGGCTCCAAATTTCTTCAAAAATTTTATCTGAAGGAATTCCTTCAAACAAAAAGATCAAAGGAATTCAAAGGAAGGTAGCCACCTGAAAGAAAATCCAAGGAACCTAAAAGGAAAAAGGACAAAGACCAAGACAATTCCTATAGACTTTTTGTTCATGGGAAAAAACCCACAAGAAAAGGCCTGATGAACTTTGCCAAGGATGGTGACGTCCCAAAAACTGTCAAAATTAAGCACACAAACTAGCCATTGGGTTTTCAAGTGATGACAGGCACACAAACATCAAATTTTACACCAAGAAAGGTAGGGCACAAAAGGCACCAAGTGGCAACTGTGGAAGACTTTGACATGCTTTTTTAGGAGCAACAAAATGTGCCACATGTCCCCTACAGGGCTCAGTAGAAGCTAACAAGTGTCAACATCTATGGGTTTCTCCTTGTGCTTCATTATTCAAAGAGAAGATTGGTGGGCCTGAATGGGTTGCTAAGAGCTATGTAGAGCATGCCAAGTGTCATCATTCGTGAATAACCAAAGGAGTCCCAAAAGTTTTCTCAGGTAGCTAAAGGCTCTATGGAAAAGGCCACGTGTCACCTTCTGCAAAAATCTCAAAATACTCCATGTAACCCTCAAGGGACCCTCAAAGGTGAGTGGATGCCACCATGTGTCCTCACCCATCTTATTGGAGTGTGACAAGTCTTTGCATCTAAAGCCTCGAGTCTCTCTTAAGCTTTAATGGTAGGTTTCTCTTACAGTAAGCGGAAGAGGCCATGTGTCAATTTCTGCCTGACTCTCAAGGAACCCTCAAAGGTGAGCAGATGATACCACATCCCATTATTAGCTCAATGGAAGTCGCCACATGGCAATGACCCTATTTCAAAGTGTCTTCTAAGTGTCCAAGTCGTAAACTATAACACGTGTCAAAAGCAGATGCGCTCTCAGTAGAAAGAGCCAAAGGAGTAGCAGAAGAAGCAAGATGAGGCAAAGTAGCCAAATGCAAAAATAGACAAAGCGATCTAAGTAGCACGATAAAGTGTCGACTCAAGGAGTTATTCTAGTGGTTGACATATTACCTACCATGTGATCATCAAGAGGTGTAAATAGTGAATGGCGTGACCCATTTTTTTTATTATGCATTGATGAGTAGGCAAATGATGTGGCTCATAATTTTGAATCCTGATAGGAACCAACACAACATTATCTTTAGGTAGCTTCCTCATCCCAATGCTCAGAAGGCACATGGGTCACTCATAAAAGGGAACCAAAATGGCCTCTTTATTCCTCTATAAATTGTAAAATTTCTCATTTGAGAAAGGATCCATCTCTTAGCCTTAAGGCAAAACTCTGCCCAAAAATCTCTCGGGCTTGTAAGGCAGAGCGCTGCCATATTTTTACCTTGAATCAGAACTTAGCTATTTTTACTTCCATCTGGACTTGCACTTTAAAGTATATGTCTATTTTTTCTTTTGTGTTAAGTCATTGTCTTTCATGCATTCATAGAACATGTCTAGTGCATTATGAAGTCTTCTTTTTGTAGGTCTACTAGAAGTGTCTACAGAAAGGATATAGGTGGCTATGAATAGGCTATCAAAGTGTGTCCTAGAACACCTTTGTTAGTTCCTTTCTCCTTGTACTTCCATAGACCCCTAGCTGATTATTGCAGAAGAACTTCTGACTTCAGATGAAGTGTATGGGCACTTCCTTTTAATGAAAAGTGTATATTTGAGATGGGTGGGTCACACTTTTCTTGTGTATCACCTTATTTCCTTTTTAGGTTTAGGTTCTATTTTCAACATCTCTCTCTCCCTTTTCATCCCCCCTTTTTACATTTGTTTGTTAGTAGTAAGAGAAACTAGGGCCTAAAAGATACATCAAATGGAGCTAGCCCTCATCTAGAGACTCTCCCCTCTAGCTTCACTAGTCCCATAGGCGAGAGGGGAGTTTCCATGTTGCATGTGGAAAGGCAAGAGCTCAGCCTCCTACCCTGGGTGCAAATCCATGATGTCAACACAAAGTATTAGTGCCCATCTTATAGATCTCATCCTTTTTCTACTGGAATCCCTCCTAATTCTTTATGTCTGCCTCATAGATAAGCATTTGAGCATCACAATCCCTCTTATTATCCAATATATTATTTAAGCATTTTAATGCCAAGTGGATTATTTACTCAACCCTGGTGTACAAATATTCTTACCATTTTTCTATTATTCTCCCTTTGGATTTTAGGTCATCAATTTGACCAAAATTGAATGAATCTATTGAGAAGAGAGGATGCTCTAGAGCAATACTGGTAGATGGAGTTACTACCTTGGGTTCACTCAGTATCTTGGATAAGTACTATATTATAGCCTAATTTTTGGCCTTCAAATCCTCCATGGTGGCTTTATCTTTGTCCATTCGGTGAACCATCATGTTCACCAAAACTTGTGAGCTGTGCTTTAGCTCATTTCTTGATGGCTCCCCTAGATTATAACTATAAATAGTGTAAATCTCAATGGGAACATATTTATTAAAAGCATCCTATGGGGGAATGGATATCTCCACATTCCTTTCTCCTATAGTAGTGAATGTGGTCCTAGAGTGTGTCTTGGCCTTCTTGAGGGGTTTGATCTTATATGCTTGAGTGATCTTCACCACATTAATCTCCCTAATATTTCTCATGATGTCCTTCTTTTCCTTAACCTATTTTTCAACCTAGAAAAGAGGTCTAGTATAAAATGCCATTAATGTAGTAGACATTGATGCAGGCTTAAAAATAGTGTAAGGTGGTGTCAATAGAGTACTTGATGTAGGAAGTGCCACAAGGATAGACTATGGACTCAACACAAATTGTTCAATTTATTCATCACTTTATAACTCCTTGCCACCTTTGTTTGCTCTAGATTCCCCTTCTAGGTTTTGTTCTATCTACTCCAAAACTTCAAAATCTAGCTCAAACTAGTTAGACTCCTTCAATAACTTTTCAATGGAGCTGCCTTGTCCTGCTATCTAATTGGAAGGTTCCACACCCACTTCACCTTCTTTATTTAATTGAGATTCATGTATGGATGAGTCTATGATGACCTCCTTATTGCCTTTAGATAACTCTTCACCAATCATGGCCTTTGGACCTTTATTATGGATTGGATCATAGACCTTGATTCAAG
This sequence comes from Torreya grandis, assembly GCA_037957365.1. NCBI lineage: Eukaryota > Viridiplantae > Streptophyta > Pinopsida > Cupressales > Taxaceae > Torreya > Torreya grandis. Next base: position 581,974 of record JARHVA010002026.1, read on the forward strand.
GAAGGAGACCTCAAGGTAATTCAATTAAAGAAACATTTCCTGAAGTTCCCTCCTCAACATATTTATTTGACCGATCCAATTCCTTATTAACTTTTATATGGGTGGGGTTCCTATTTTTAGGTTTTCTCCCCCACTTTACTCTATACTTGTCTTCTCCTCTAGTGCTAAACTTGACACCTTTGGAACAAAAAGGATAAATTGTGATACCTCTAAAACTACTTGTAGTCCTTCTTGTTTAACAACCCCTTCATGACTAGTGGTGACTTGAACATCCTGTATGGGATCTACCATAATTCTCTCATCATATTTATTCAATTCTTTAGCTTCACCGTGATCATGTTGTCTTGGTGATTGGATGATTGTATTTTCAACAAATGTCTCTATATCTAATTAGACCATCTCTTTCTTCTAAAGGGCTTGAGATTAAGTGGTTGCCTTAACTCCAACCTACACAATATCTTCAAAAGAGAGGATCATTTGTGTTATTTCCAAAATCATCTCAACTCATTTTTGGGAACAACCCCCCTACGAAACTTGTCTATTTCACCCTTTGTCTCTCTAAGTCCCTTTTCAAGACGGGTTTTTCTCATTCTCGTATTGGCTCAACTGACACCATTTAAAATTTGTAACATCTTTTCATTACATTTTCCCTAAAATGTGAAAGTTGTTATGGTCTCAATGTGACTAGGGGACCAAAATTTGGCTCTTTTAGAGTTAGTGTTTTTCTTCTATTTTCATGCACGAGCGGCAATTTTTGCTGTCAGTGCATTTTTCCTTCCAACATGCAGGAGCAGCTTTTCCACCCCTACATCTAGACGTCTAGAAGAGGAAAAATTTTCCACCCCTACATTTTTTCTCTTTTACATGTAGGAGTGGTAAAATTTTTTGCCCCTGCATGTCCCTTCATTTTTTCAGTGCAAAGGCAGCAAATTTTGCCACCCATGCATTACCTCGATTTTCACATGCAAAATTTATTACCACATACATCGAGTGGTTAGGGTCAATTTTCACCCCATTTAATCCATTTTTCACTTCATTTTGATTCATTCTTTCCTCTACTCCTCCTACCTTTTACCTCTAAACGATCCAGTGAATGGGTAAAAGTGCATTTTGGTGGATTTGAGCTCACAACGTGTGTGGTTTTCTAGGTAGGTTTTGTTTTTGGTGTTTATTTCTTTTCCTTTCCTCTCTTTAAGTTTCATTCTCAATTTGGTTTTTGGTTTCCCTTTCTTCCCCTAAGGCTGTTGGCCCGCTCCCATTTTCTCCTCTCATCAAGCTCTCTCTCTCCCTTCCCCATCAGCCTTCTATCATTCTCCCCTGCTAGGGTGGAAATTTTTTTTGCCCTCCATTCTCTCCCCTAAACTTTCTAAAAAGTTCCTTACCTGTAATAGGTGGCAAATTTTCCACCCTAGCCTTGCGCTTCCCCACCTCCTGCATTAGTGGCAAAATTTGCCGCTGATACAAGATAACACCATTTACCTACATTGGTGGCAAAATTTGTCACCGATGTAGGTCCAAAGTGTAAGGGCGGTGAAATTCACTGCCCCTGCACTTTCTTACAAAACATGCATGGGCAATGAATTTTTCTACTCATGCCTTTTTTCCTTCTTCCCCTTACATGCAAGGGTGGCAAATTTCACCGCCCATGCATGCAAGCCATTCCATATGCTAGGGCGACGAATTTTTCCACCCTTACTTTTTTCCCCTAATTTCTTTAACTCTAGGTAAATTTTCATATTTTTCATTTTTTTGCCTCCTCCCCTTTTATCTCTCATTTTTCCTCCCATTTTCTGACTCGACCCTATCAAGTGCCCTTCCTTGGTCATGATCACCCAACGTGCAAATTCCCTAATTTGCCTAGTTTTTCCTAATTACACAATCATGATTATCATTACAGTACCCCGTAAAGATTCTCTTTCATCAGCACCCACTCAATCAAGACTAGTTCCAATGTCTAAAACTTCTTTGAATAAGTCAAAGGCCATGAAGTACCAGTACCAGGGCATTTTTTTATCACCTTGGTCACTTCTAATGTCAATGACATTAGAGACACAGAGATTAGCCATGTGGATATGGCTGAGTTCATAACCAAAACCAAGGTGATGAATTTAAGCTCTGAGATGAAAAGGATAATCAAAAGCAATCATCTAGTTGCCTCTTTCCCAGTAGCAGCACATCATATAGAGTTTGTCCTCCAATGCACCTAATTCGACAATAGAGAGACCAAATCAATGTCAGATGCTAGTGGCAATGTGGTAATTCAGCTAGAACATGAATTTATTAATAAAGTCTTCATGTGCCCTCCTATTACTAAAGTGCTGAGAATCAACTTCATCGAGGCACAGAGAGAGTATGACAAGGATCTTGAGAGGGAAAAGAAGGTAATGAATAATAGGTGGCTCAAGACACCTAGATCCAACTTTTCTAGATGGCCACAAAATTTTCCAAGGAATGATTTCATTGAAGAAGTTGGTGACTTAATTACTCTTCTCAGAAGAGTCTGAGGTCTAGCATCTTCTTCACAATTTCACAAATGGATGTATCCCTTCATCAAGATAATCTTAAAAGGTAAACAAGCCATCTTTTGGAATGAGTAGATCAGCAACACTCTTCATGAGTAGTTAACTAAGGTATCTAATACTTTAAAGTTCTATATGACTTCATACTTGGTGTACATTGTGGCCTCCATGACAACCTTTCTAGGTTTGAGAACTGAAGGAGATAGGAAAACCACACTAGTCTACTCATTTTACCCTTAGTTAACACTACAAGGATCAATCCATCATTTTAGGAGGGTAAATGACACCTTATTCATGGTATGTTTGTGCCTTTTCAACCCTCAGCATGAATAGAAGAGAGTATTTGATGAAGCCTAGACGGTCGTCAACAACTTTGGCTGCATGTTTCTATAATTTCCCTCCTTTTGCTATCTCTAAGTTGGCTTTTCCAAGGCTATCCCTATATGCTCCCTAGATGTCCTTCTAACAAGTTGGTCCGAATGGAGCTATGTAGACAAATGGTTATCATACACACTAGGTAGATGGAACTAAAAAAGCCAAGTTTTAGGTTCCCAATTGAAATTAACAGATACTCAATTTTAACTGTAGCCAAAGCAAAGGTCATGGAGATAGAAATGCAGTTGGTTACCATGAAATAGTTCAAGAGAAGGGAAAACTTTGACTATAGGGGTGTCAAAGATATGATTAGAAGAAAGACTTAGTTTCATGATCCTATGATTGAAGACATCTGGGTAAACTTGAGAACAGTCGAAGAAATCAAGAGGATAGACTACAGTAGGCTAACTCTAGAGCAAATCGAATATCTAGGGCTCACAAATATTCCCTTTAATTTGGTTAATGATAAGAACATTATCAATAATAGATCCTTGGTTGAGAAGGTTACTGACTCTCCTCTTCCTCCAATTCAGTGGTTCCAAAAAGAATTGACTTCTTTGAGGAAGAGATTTAAACCAATATTAGCTAACACCAATGATTGGTTAGCAGCCAATGGGATCACATTGAAGGAGTTCATTATAGGATCAGAGGATAAATTCCAAGAAAAAATGAGGAAGAAGGTATAAAATAGGACTAAGAATAAAGGTGATATTCCTTCTCTATTTAGGCCTCACAAGCCTAGAATCATCTTTGTTTCCAAGAAATTAAAGGTTATTGAAGAGCCAAAATCAATGACTAAGGGAGTTGAAGAAAAATCTCCCAAGAATAGGCATCTCACCAAATGGAGATAGATGATAAGCCCTCAAAGTAGAAAATAATTGAGCCTCTATCTTTCTAAGAAGGGGCACAACCACTTACAGGCATTTCTTCTTCACCACCTCAATCTCTTATAGCATCTCCTTCACCTCTTTCTCCCATCAGTGTTCCTTCTTCTGGAGCTACCTCTCCTTCCAGATTCATGTTTGGCGATCCTCAAGGCACTTCTGGAGATGTCCTTCACTCCTGAGGTTCTATACCTAGCCTCTCTTTTCCTTCTTTCAATATAGGAGAAAGCTCTACCATTGATCAATCAGTGGCCGATACGATTTCACCAGTTACTCCCACTGCACTCGCTATTACCACTAGTAGTGTAGACATTACCCCAGTAACACTAACTATAGGAACCATTTCCATAGTAAATACTTCTTCTCTCCCTCCTTGGATGTAAGCTTTCATGCCTAAAATCAGGAAGCTAGCCATCTCTGTAGATGACATTGATTTTGGCAAGATAGTGCTAGTGAAAGCTAAGGTCCCTAAGAGACCAAGGATCCTTTCAAAATTGGTTGAGGAAAAGGGGCACAAATTTATAGAGATAGCTAAACCTCCACAAGATGTAACCCTTGAGGGTTTTGACATGAGCAACTATTCCATTTCTCATGTTGATCTAGGAAAAGTTACTCACAAAGGTGCGAAGAGCGATTTACAATTTACAATGGACATCATGGTCTAAAAATTTGATAGGGAGAAGGAGATGAAAGATTACTATAAGGCAAAGGTAGAGCAATTGACTGTAGTAGTCAAAAAATTCACCCTTGCCCCTGAAGCAGCAACCCCAAAAGCCTTTTCCATAGATGACCTTGTTATTTAGAAAGCAAAGAAAACCTATATGAAAGGGAAAGTGCTTGAGGATTATATTGAAAAGATGCACACTCAGGGAATTTCCTTGCTTACAAAGGTTGCTGAGAAGATGAATAAGATGAAGAAGGTGAGGACAGATTTAGAGGACCTCGTCTCTCTTATTTCTTAGGATATTGATAGTATAGATAAATATCTTGGCAAGTAGAGGGAGATGAAAGATCTGAAGAAATGCACCTTGATATCCATTAGTGTCATTGTTAGTAAAGATTCCTATGTTGAGATCAAGGAATCACTGATATACAAGATTTAGGTACTCAAGGAGTTGATCAAAGATCTCAAGTCTTTTAAGGATGCTAGCGAGAAAAGTGATACAGGCCTATTAAATCAACTAGAAGAATTGCCTTGTGACCTTACCTCCAAAGATAACCAATTTATCTCAGTAAAAGAGATGATCCAAGAATTAAAAGGTATGATTCAAAGGGATTTCAAAGAGAAAGCATTCTCAATGACTTCTATGGATAACATTTTAGATACTCAATTAACTCTGCATAATTTAAGATCTAGGTTAACTAGTCATGCCCAGGCAATCACAGCATTGAAGGATGCTCTAATTAGGGCTAGAGCGATATTTAAGAACACCACTCCATCTAATAGTATAGGGATTTAGACATCTATTTCCATGTATGATGCTTATCTGAAGAAGTCTGGTGGCAAGAGCTGAACCATTTCTCCCTTTCTTTCTTCTTCCTCTCTTCTCATGCACTATTGTCATGTAAAAGTGCATGTAATTTTGTAATATGTAATTACATGTAAAAAATCTAGAAAAATATCTCAAATTCAAAGATGACTCATCTTTGACTAAGATATATTTGTATTTTATTTTATTTTTAATTTTGAAAGTTTCTCCCTATATATAGAGGGGACCTCTTTTGTAAAATGATCTCTAGATAATTGAGAGCAAAAACTCTACTAAAATTGAGACACTTCTTGAGACTTTGTGCTCAACTTGTAAATCATATTTTATCAAATGAATGAGAAACAAGTTTATTTCAGACTTTGTGTTGAAATAATTTGTGTTATTTAGGAAATAGTTCTTATGTCCTTTTTCCTGATAATCTCTTATATGTTCAATTTAATAAGCAAAGTGTGTGTGTTGACATTATCTAAAGACATTTCTAAAAGATAAAAGAGAGACTTTGAGCTACTTTTATCTTGGTGATCCTTTTATCCATTATAATTTTAGGCAAAGACTTTGTGCTTTGTTTCACTCTATGATTATGCATATTTTGAATCAATGAAGGAGACAACGAAAGACTTTGTGCTTACGTAGGTTTCCCTATAGACTTTGTTACTTACTTCAGGGGATTTTTTGCTCTATGGTGGATATCATTCCTGAAAGAAGAGGAATGTTCTTAGCCAATGACCAAGATTTCTCTCTCTTGTTCTTTGGACATCATCTCTAAAAAAAGAGAGATGGATGTTATCATACTACCTTGAATATTATTTTATGCTTACTTATATATACATATAGCATATAAATATTCATAGGGAACCTCCCCTTGATGAGATGAGAGATTTATCCCATTTAGATGTGGTAAACCCACACTTTTTGTGGCATAAATCTCCTTTTTCTATGGTTGATATACCCATTTTGTCATCAGTTAGTTGATGACAAAATATTCACCCAACAACTTTTTGGCAACTTTGTTAGGGACACGAACATGCATTTTAAAGTCTCAAGCTTCAACTTGAAGTAGTTTTAGTCCCTTTTTCATTTGACACTTTGGCAGATCCACCGTACATATGAGGCCAAAGAGCTCAGGGTATGGTTGATCCTATTTTCGAGCTGGTGTAGCAAAATAATTTTGAGATTTCTCCTTCATCATCTCATCTTCAGTGAACTAGGAGATTCCCTCCTACCAATGCCAGATCTCTCATACTTGGTGAAGCTTTTAGCCTCAATACTAGTAAGGCTTTGTCTTTATTGACCCCACTAAGATTTTTTATCCCACTATTTAATCATCCTATCATAATGGCTCAAGGTCCATGGGGCAATTCTTTTGGTCCTCTTAATTTGACCCCACCCTTGCATGAACCACCTTGTAGTTCTAAGAAAAAATTTCCCAAGTTTTTTGGTGATAGGAAGGTTCATCTCGATGAGCATATTGTTACCTTCTCTATAGCATGAGGCATAATTAGTGTGGAATTCAAATACGTAGCAATGTGACTTTTCATAGAAACTTTGCAAGGTCCTACCACAAATTGGTTCTACCACCTTCAAGCTCGAACTATAACTGACTGGAATATACTAAAGTCTAAATTTGAAGCTAGATTCAAACCTGCTAAAGAGGCACACACCTTGTTAGCATAGCTGACAAAAATGAAAAAAGAATCCTAGGAACCCATGAGGGATTTCATAGCCAAATTTAACAAGTTAAGGAATTGGATTCCAACCATCGCTCAACCCACACTAGAGAATTTTAAGTGTTTTTTTATCAACTCACAACTTCCCAAAGTAAGTTTATTGTTGAGGCGAGCTAGCCCTATGGATCTCACATTGGCTCAAAATTTGGCTACTGAGATTGAGGATGATCTTATTTTGTTAGGTAAGATCAAAAAGACTCAAGTAAACATAGATTCTCTTCATCTATTTAAAGCTCTTCTACAGGCACTACAGACCCTATGGTGAAAAAATTGACAAATAAACAGATAGCTTTGAAGAGACAAATGGCTCAAGGTATGTCTGTTCCCACCTATCAAGATATGTTAAGAAGAATGTTCCAAAATCAACAATATCAGGGCAATGCTGCCTAAAATCAAGGGCAACCAAATTGCCTACCTCCCCCTCTAGGGAAACTGGCCATTAAAGTAGCACCTGACAATTCAACAGTCAGTTACTTAGAGGTTGAACGTTAATTTTTGATCCAACCTAAGTTGAACCAAAAAGATGATGCTAATCTCTTTGCAGAGTAGGAAGAAGAATTAGCTGGCAACTCCAATATTGGTTTCCTAGATTATCGGGATGAAGCTAGAAGTAAAGGAGAAGGGTTGGATGGATCTTATGTTATTTTTACCAAATCTCAAAACTAGTCAGCTCCATAGGCTGACAAAGGAAAGGTAGAAGAATAACCTCGATCGGTGATTTCTATCACTAAATGAGGGACTCCATTGCCTCCTCAATCAAAAGATCAGGTAACTCATAAAAAAGTAAGTACCTCCAACCACCCCATATCTTTCACCTCTATTGCTTAGACTAGTGCCGCACCCACTAAAGACCCAGATGATGGACCCTCTTCCTCTATCTCAAATTCTTTCCAATTATTTGATATAATTGATCACGCTAGAAAGATTAATATCCAAATGACAGAAATTGAGTATTTGAGAGCTAACCCTAAACAATTTGATAGGTTAGCAGAATATGTAAAAAATAAAGCCATGCCCACAAGACAAGATTCTTCAAAGGCTGTTCATGATCCCCTCAAGGATAAATCCACTCAAAATAATCTTATCATGACTCTTCCTGTTGCTCCCAGGAAAATAGAACCTTTTTATGTTTCCTTACTAATAAATGGTTACAAATTGAGTAATTACATAATAAACTCTTGAGCTTTTGATAATGTCATGTCTACCAAGGTGGCAGATTCTCTTGGTCTAACCTTGATCAAAACTATTGGGAGGTACTTTTCTATGGAAAACAAGTAAGTCTCACTCCTTGGTCAAATAAAAGATGCTCAATTTGCTTTCACAGCTTTTTCATAAAAGAGGATAAAAATGATGGTTCTAGTGGCCGATGTTATAGCCTCTTATGACATCCTGCTTGGGTAGAATTTTCGCAAGGATGTTGGAGGTGATCTAAGGATGGACTTGTCAGAGGCGAGAATCCCAATTCAAGGTGTTATGAAGAAATTGCTTCCTAAAAAAGATTCAAGATATGTAGTCACCCGATCATTAGCACAAGAAGCTCAAATTTTATTTGAGTCTTCTGGCATGGGCAACTACTTCTTATCTATGGATGAAGTCCATGAGGCATTCAATGAAAATCCTATGAGTGACAACTTGGAAATGTGTTCAACTGACATAGCAGTATAATCGATAAAGTGAAATGAATGCATGGAAGAACTTCTTCCCCCAAATGAAGAAGTTTGCAAAGGAAAAGTGGTTTCTAGTGAGGTATGGATCTTAGAATTTGATGGTAGCTACTGTTCTATCAGTTCAGGAGCCAGAGTTGTGTTGGTATCTCCTCAAGGAGATATTGTTCCTTTATCCTACAAATTGCAATTTAATAATACCAATAACACAGTTGATTATGAATCCTTGTTACTTGGATTACAGGCTGCTAGAGAAAAGGGCATTAAACTACTCCATGTTAAAGGGGACGCAGAATTGGTGGTTTGCTAGGTAAGAAACATCTATCAAACTAATAATAAAAGATTGTGTCACTATCACAATCTTGTCTTGGACCAAATTGAAAATTTTGACGCTTTCAACATCTCTGTCATTTTAAGAGAATTCAATGATTGGGCAGATGCATTGGCTATTTCTACTACTCTCTTGGTTTTCCACCTAGATTTTAAAAGAGATAAGTACACTATTAAACTAGTCTTTCAGCCAAGTATACCCAATAATACTAGCCATTGGCAAGTATTCAATAATGATGATCAAATCATTGCCTTATTAGAGTAAATGGACAGCATCAAACAACTGCATTTTGAAGGTAGTGAACTTTGGGAATGTGAAGCAACTTCTAAATCAAATGTGAACATAGGTGAGGATTTCCTATAGCTTAAAGGGAATAAGATTCCTAAAGGCTTGGTTTTCCTAGATAAATTGTTTGATAACCATGACAGGTTTATCAAACAATAATGAATAGATTCAAACTCTTCCCAAGATTTTGATCAAGTAAACTTGGGAACCAAGGGAGATCCTAATATGGTGAACATTGGGAAATGATGCACTCTCGAGGAGATATTCAAGCTTGCTAATCTACTCTGCCTATATATATATATATATATATATATATATATATATATATATATATGTATGTATGTATGTCTTAGCATATTTTTATGATGACCTAAAATCACTCAGGCCTGATGACATTCACCATGACATTCCTCTTAAGGTAAACTCCATGCCTTACAAGCAAAAGTCCAGGCAATATAATCCAAAAATCTCAGGTACTATTTTAGCTAAGATACAAAAATTGCTTAATGTCTAAATAATTTTCCAAATCCATCACTCCACATAGATTCCCAACATAGTGTCTATCAAAAAGAAGAATGGTGAAATTCAAATCTGTGTGGATTTCAAAAACTTAAATCAGTTATCTTTAGAAAGGTGAATTTTTTTCGAAGGTTCATCCCTGAGTTCACTGAGAAAACTCACCACATCATCAATATGATGAAAGGTAATGCTACCTTCAGGTGGACTGCAGAGGGAAAATAAGCATTCAAAGACATTAAAGAAGCAATAGCTCATGCACCAATTTTGGTTTGTTCGGACTACACCAAAAATTTCAAAATATACAATTATGCTTTTGAACATACACTTTTAGCTATTTTAGTTCAACAAAACTAAGAAGATGTGGAATCTCCTATTTTTTTCATGAGTTGTCCACTCAAGGCTCATGAGCTAAAATATTCCAACATAAAGAATCATGTATATATAGTGGTCAAAGCAGTCAAACATTTTAGATTTTATATCCTGAACTTGCACACTGAGGTTTTGGTGCCTGACACAATAGTGAATTCCATTTTGACTCAATAGGAGTTTGGTATGAAGAGGGGTAATTGGATTGCCAAGATTTAGGAGTTTGATCTAGACATCAAACCTACCAAACTCATGTGGAGAAAGGGTCTTTATCAATTGATGGCTAATAACATTCTTGAGGGAGCAAAAAATGAAGAAATAGAGATTGAAGGCATGCCTACGGTCCTCTTTGTTGCCATTACTAATGAGTGGTATTCTGAAATTGCCCATTTTTTGACCTATGATGAGTACCCCACTCATCTCTCCTTAAAGGAAAAATAGAATGTTAAACTAAAGGTTGTTATCTATGTTTTGTGGGATAATGGTCTATACAAAAGGAACCTGGATGGGGCATTTCTTCATTGTGTCGATAAGGTACAACAAGATAAACTCTTGGAGTCTCTCCACAATTTGGCCTATGGAGGATATTTTTCTATGCTAGTGATAGCGCACAAGAATTTTCCAGTAATGTACTATTGGCCTATGCTATTTTAAGCCTACAAATGGGTGCATAAATGCAAATTGTGTCAATAGTTCATCGAAAAGCCTAAATTGGTTGCATTGCCCCTCAATCCAATAATAATTGAAGAACCTTTCCAACAGTGGGGTATTGACTTCATTTGCACAGTTAACCCATCTTCGAGTGCCAGACATGATTATGTCCTCATAGTAACTGATTACTTTACCAAATTGGTGGAGGCTATTCCAACCAAGAATGCTACATTTGAAGTGGTGTGCAATTTTCTCAAGGAAAATATCATCTCCCAATTTTGAGTTTTGCTCAAAATTGTAACAGATAATGCAGCCAATTTTTCTTTGCTTAAAATTACTAAATTCTATTTTTATTATAGGATTACCTTATCCCACACTTCAAATTATTTTCCACAAGGAAATGGCCAAGCAAAATCGAGCAAGAAGAACCTGGTCACTATTATCAAGAAATTGGTAGATGATAATCAAAGAACTTGGCACAAGGTACTGTTTAATGCTTTATAGGTGGATAGGATTACACCCAAGAAGGCCATAGGTATGTCACCTTTCCAACTTCTATATAGCTTGAATGTGGAGATACCCATCACTCTAGAACTACCAGTGGTTAAGTTAGCCAAAGCAATCAGAGATTCAACTTTTAAAAGTTCAATCAACAAAAGAATCATGTGTCTAACTGAATTGAATGAGCAGGGAATCATGGTGGTGGACCGGATTATTGCGCATCAGAATCAGGTGAAGAATTTTTCTGATAAAAAGGCTAAGGTTCATGATTTTCAAGTCAAAAATCAAGTCTTGTTGTGGGACAAGAGGTGAGAACCGAAGGGAATGCGCGACAAATTTGACTCTTTATGGAGAGGTCCATTTGCCATTCGATAGCTCTGTGGTGAGAATAGCTTCTTGCTAGAGTATCAGGATGGAACACCATTTGCACTACCCCATAGTGGGCAACATTTGAAGCTTTTCAATCTTTGAAGTTTAGATGGATCCACTTGTATATATGTATAGTTTTTATGTTTTGTTTATTTTCTTTCATTTTTTTCTTGACTCCATAGCCCAATGGCTTGGATGAAGGCACTTAGAGACTAGTTTTTACTCTCATTGATCGATTTGATCAATGGAAGTTTCCCAACAGGAGCTAGCTATTGTTTCCAAAATTAGCTTAGCTCATTTTTTGGAACAACCCCCTATGAAACTTGTTTATTTCGCCCTTTGTCTCTCTAAGTCCATTTTTGAGACGAGTTTTTTTCATTCTCGTATTAGCTCAACTAACACCATTTGAAATTCGTAACATATTTTCACTATGTTTTCCATAAAAAATGAAATTTGGTACAATCTTGATGTGAATAGGGGACCAAAATTTGGCTTTTTTAGAGTTAGTGGTTTTCTTCTATTTTTTTGCACGAGTGGCAATTTTTGCCGTCAGTGCATTTTTCCTTCCAACATGCAAGAGTAGCAAATTTTGCTACCCCTGCATCTGGATGTGTAAAAGTGATGAAAGTTTTTTCCCCTACATTTTTCCTCTTTTACATGTAGGAGTAGTAAATTTTTCCACCCCTGCATGTCCCTTCATTTTTCCAGTGCAAGGGTGACAAATTTTGCCGCCCATGCACTACCTCAATTTTCATGCGTGGCATTTATTGCCATGCATGCTAAGTGGTTGGGGTCAATTTTCACCCTATTTAATCTATTTTTCACCTCACTTTGATTCATTCCTTCCTCTCTTTCTCCTACCTTCTACCTCTAGATGATCTAGCCAATGGGTAAGAGTGTGTTTTAGCAGATTTGAGCTCGCGATGCGTGTGGTTTTCCAAGTAGGTTTTGTTTTTGGAATTTATTTCTTTTCTTTTCCTTTCCTCTCTTTCAATTTCATTCTCAATTTTGTTTTTGGTTTCCCTTTCTTCCCCTAAGGCCATCAGCTCACTTCCATTTTCTCCTCTCATCGAGCTCTCTCTCTCCCTTCCCCATCAACCTTCTATCATTCTCCCCTGCTAGGGTGGCAAACTTAGCCACCCTCCATTCTCTCCCACAAACTTTCTAAAAAGTTCCTTGCCTATAACAGGTGGCAAATTCACTGCCCTAACCTTGCCCTTACCCACCTCTTATATTGGTAGTGAAATTCACCATCGATACAAGATCGCACCAATTACCTACATTGATGACAAAATTTGCCACTGATGCAAGTCCAAAGTGTAAGGGTGGCAAAATTCACCACCCCTACACTTTTTCACAAAACATGTACAGGTGGTGAATTTTTCCACTCGTGCCTTTTTCTTCTTCTTCCCCTTGCATGCAAGGGCAACAAATTTTTCTGCTCATGCATGCAAGCCATTCCACATGCTAGGGCAACAAAAATTTTTGCCCTTACTTTTTTCCCCCAATTTCTCTAACTCTGGGGAAATTTTCATCTTTTTCATTTATTTGCCTCCCCTTTTTTCTCTCATTTTTCCTCCCATTTTCTGACCTGACCCTGTCAAGTGCCCTTCCTTGGTCATGATCACCTAATGTGCAAATTCCCTAATTTGCCCTAATTACATGATCATGATTATCATTGTAGTACCCCCTAAAGATTCTCGTTCATTGGTACACACTCAATCAAGACTAGTTCCAATGTCTGAAACTTCTCTGAAGAAGTCAAAGGCTATGAAGTACCAGTACCAAGGCATTTTTTTGGTCACCTCGGTCACTTCTAATGTCAATGACATTAGAGACACAATGATCAGCCATGTGGATATGGCCAAGTTTATAACTACAACTAAGGCGATGAACTCAAGCTCTGAGATGAAAAGGATAATAAAAATAAACATTCATCTAGTTACCTCTTTCCCAATAGCAGCACATCATATAGAGTTTGTCCCCCAGTGTGCCTAGTTCTACAATAGAGAGACCAGATCAGTGTCAGATGCTAGCGACAACATGTTAATTTGGATAGACCCTAAATTTATTAATAAATCTTCATGTGCCCTCCTGCTATTAAAGTGTTGAGAATCAACTTCATCAAGGCACAAAGAGAGTATGACAAGGATCTCAGGAGGGTGAAGAAGGTAATGAATAATAGGTGGCTCAAGACCCCCAAAACCAACTTGTCTAGATGGCTATAGAATTTCTCAAAGAGTGATTTCATTGAAATAGTTGGTGACTTAATTACTCTTCTCAACAGAGTGTAAGGTCTACCATCTTCTTCATAATTCCATGAATGGATATATCCCTTCATCAAGATAATCCTACAAGGAAAACAAGCCATCTTCTGGGATGAGCAGATCAGCAACACTCTTCATGAGCAGTTGACCAAGGTATCTACTACTTTGAAGTTCTATATGACTTCATAACTAGTGTACATTACGGCCTCCATGCAAACCTTTCCAAGTTTGACAACTGAAGGAGACATGAAAACCACCCTAGTCTACTCATATTACCCTCAATTAATATTTCAAGGATCAATCTATCATTTTAGGAGGGTAAATGATGCCTTCTTCATGGTATTTTTATGCCTTTTCGACCCTCAGCTTGAACAGAAGAGAGTATCTGATGAAGCCTTGATGATGGTCAATGACTTTGGCTGCATGTTTCTACAATTTCCTTCCTTTTGCTATCTCTGAGTTAGCTTTTTCTAGGGCTATCCCTATATGTTCCCTAGATTTCCTTCTGACAAGTTGGTCCTAATCGAGCTATGTAGATAAATGGTTGTCATACACACTAGGTAGATGGAACTAAAAAAGCCAAGTTTCAGGTTCCCAATTAAAATTGGTAGATACTCGATTTTAACTACAGCTAAAGCAAAGGTCATGGAGATAGAAATGTAGCTAATTACGATGAAATAGTTTAAGAGAAGGGACAACTTTGACTATAGGGGTGTCAAAGATATGATCAGAAGAAAGACTCAGTTTCATGAGCCTATGATTGAAGACATGTGGGTAGACTTGAGAACAGCTGAAGAAATTAGGAAGATGGACTATAGCAGGCTGACTCTAGAGCAAATCAAATATCTAGGGCTTGCATATATTCTTTCTAATTTGGTCGATGATAAAAACATTATCAATAATAGATACCTAGCTGAGAAGGTTGCTGACTCTCCTCTTCCTCTAATTTAGTGGTCCCAAAAAGAATTGACTTCTTTGAGGAAGAGATTTAAACCAATATTGGCTAACACCAATGATTGGTTAGCAGCCAAAGGGATCATGTTGAAGGAGTTCATTACAGGATTGGAGGCTGAATTCTAAGTGAAAATGAGGAAGAAGGCAGAAAATAAGACTAAGAATAAAGGTGATGTTCCTTCTCTGTCTAGGCCTCACAAGCCTAGAATCATCTTTGTTTCCAAGAAATTGAAGGTTGTTGAGGAGCCAAAAGCAATGACTAAGGGAGTTAAAGAACAAAGCTCCTAGGAATAGGTAGCTCAGCAAATCGAGATAGATGATAGGCCCTTAGAGTAACAAAGAAATAAGCCTCTATCTTCCCAAGAAGGGGCACAACCACTTACTGGCATTTCTTCTTCACCACCTCAATCTCCTATATCATCTCCTTTGCCTCTTTCTCCCATTAGTGTTCCCTCTTCTAGAGTTACCTCTCCTTCCAAATTCATGTTTGGTGATCCTCAAGGTGGTTTTGAAGATGTCCTTCACTCCTTAAGTTCTATACCTAGCCTCTCTTCTCCTTCTTTCAATATAAGAGAAAGCTTTGCCATTGATCAGTTATCAGCTGATACAATTTCACCAGTTACTCCCACCGCACCCACTATTACCACTAGTAGTGTAGACATTACCCCAGTAACACCAGTTACAAGAACCATTGCCCTAGTAAGTACTTCTTCTCTCCCTCCTTAGATGCTAGCTTTCACACTCAAAATAAGGAAGCTAGCCATCTCTGTAGATGACTTTGATTTTGGCAAGATAGTGCCAGTGAAAGCTAAAGCCCCTAAGAGACCAAGGATCCTTTCAAAATTTGTTGAGAAAAAGGGGCACAAATTTCTAGAGATAATTAAACCTCTACATGATATAACCCTTGAGGGTTTTGACATGAGCAACTATTCCATTTCTCATGTTGAACTAGGAAAAGTTACTCACAAAGGTGCAAAGAGTGATCTACATTTTGCAATGGACATCATGGTCCAAAAATTTGACAGAGAGAAGGAGATGAAAGATTACTATAAGGTAAAGGTAGAGCAATTGACTGCAATAGTCAAGAAATTCACCCTTCCCCTTGAAGTAGCAACCCCATAAGCCTTTTCCATAGACGACCCTATTATTCAGAAAGTAGAGAAAACCTATATAAAAGGGAAAGTGCTTAAGGATTATATTGAAAAGATGCACACTCAAGGAAATTCCTTGCTTATAGAGGTTGCTGAGAAGATGGACAAGATGAAGAAGGTGAGGATAGATTTAGAGGACCTCATCTCTCTTATTTCTTAGGATATTGACAGTATAGACAAATATATTATCAAGTGGAGGGAGATGAAGGATCTAAAGAAATGCACTTTGATATCCATTGGCATCATTGCCAGCAAAGATTCCTATGTTAAGATCAAGGAATCACTGATATATAGGATTCAAGTACTCATCAAGCTGATCGAAGATCTCAAGTCTTCCAAGGATGCTATTGAGAAAAGTGATACAAACCTATTGAACCAACTAGAAGAATTTCCTTGTGAGCTCACATCTAGAGATAACCAATTTCTCTTAGCAAAAGAGATGATCCAAGAATTCAAAGGTATGATTCAGAGGGATTTTGAAGAGAAAATTTTCTCAGTGACTTCTATGGATAACATTTTAAATACTTAGTTAACTCTAGATAATCTAAGATCTAGGTTAACTAGTCATGCCGAGACAATCACAGCATTGAAGAATGCTACAATTAGGGCGAGAGTGATCTTCAAGAACACCATTGTGCTAGACAGTATAGGGATTCAGGCATCTATCTCCATGTATGATGCTTATCTAAATAAGTCTGGCAGTAAGAGCTAAACCATTTCTCCCTTTCTTTCTTCTTCCTCTCTTCTCATGCACTTTTGTCATGTAAAAGTGCATGCAATTTTTTAATATGTAATTACATGTAAAAAATTTGGAAAAATATCTCAAAGTCAAAGATGACTCATCTTTGACTAAGATATTTTTGTATTTTAATATTTTTTTAATTTTGAAAGTTTCTCCCTATATATAGAGGGGACCTTTTTTGTAAACTGATCTTTGGATAATTGAGAGCAAAAACTCTACTGAAATTAAGACACTTCTTGAGACTTTGTGCTCAACTTGTAAATCATATTTTATCAAATGAATGAGAAACATGTTTATGTTAGACTTTGTGTTGAAGTAATTTGTGTTATTTAGGAAATAGTTCTTATGTCCTTTTTCCTGATAATCTCTTATCTGTTCGATTTAATAAACAAAGTGTGTGTGTTGACATTATCTGAAGATATTTCTAAAAGATAAAAGAGAGACATTGAGCTAATTTTATCTCGGTGATCCTTTTATCCATTGTATTTTTAGGCAAAGACTTTGTGCTTTGTTTCACTCTATGGTTATGCATAATCTAAATTAGTGAAGGAGACAACGAAAGACTTTGTGCTTACATAGGTTTCCTTGTAGACTTTGTTACTTACTTCAGGGGATTTTTTGCTCTATGCTGGATAGCATTCCTAAAAGAAGAGGAATGTTCTTAGCCAATGACTAGGATTTCTCTCTCTTGTTCTTTGGACATCATCTCTAAAAAAAGATAGATATATGTTGTCATTCTACACTGAGTATTATTTTTTGCTTACTTATATATACATATAGCATATAAATATTCATAGGGAACCTCCCCTTGATGAGAGGAGAGATTTATCCCATTTAGATGTGGTAAACCCACACTTTTTGTGGCATAAATCTCCTTTTGCTGTGGTTGATATACCCATTTTGTCATCAGTTAGTTGATAACAAAATATTCACCCAACAATTTGAAGCCATAATTTGTTCCTCATTACCCCTAATTTATACTCCTAAGAGAAACTCTTCTACAAAAAAACTAACCATCAAGACCTTCATTGGGGTTTGGGGTCTTTCCCTTAGAGTTATCTACATAATTTTTACTTAAGGAGTGAATGTTCACTGCTTTATCATCAGCTTTGCAATGGGTCTATCTTTATTTAAGTCTTATTCATCACTCATATCTCTCAATATCTAAGCATATGAGGATTTGTCCTCTTTCCTTTTCATGGGGAGTTATTTAGAAGCCAGTTCCTTGAACACAACCTCCTTCCTCTTCTTAGGAATCCCCATTGGAGGTTATAAAGCCCTTTTGACTTTTTTTTGCTTGGGCTGCTCTGCCTCTTCCCCACCTCCTCTCTTCCTTTAATAAATATTTGGGGAAGGGAAACTACTAGCTATTGTGCTAGTATAATAGGTGGAATAATAGTTGGATTGACCATTGGGATGGTTACTAGAATGGTTAGTATTATTGGGGACCCCTCTAATGTAATGGATATTAGGGTGGAACTGGGAAATGTAACTTCCCCAATATCAATCTTATCCCAAATTTTAGCTAGACTCATTAACTTTGAGAAGGACAATACCACCTTGGATCATGATGTGGATATGGATTCCACATCAATTAGCTTGGTGAATTCAACACCACTAACCTTGATCTTCCCTTTACCCTTTGCTATTTATGGTGGAGGTAAGAGAACACCATTGTACTCTAGGAGGAAACCCTTTAAATCCTAGAATTGTTTGAGCTCCTAGAGGGTAAGTGTATCATAAGCACTAAGATTAACCCCATTTTCCTTCAACCACCTAAAATTTCTTCTCATGATTGTAATGGCTCTCAATGGAATCGAATCATTTTACTTAATAGTAAAGTCCACCTGTGAAATAGGTTGGGCTTCAATATTGGACTGATTATACATCATATATAATGTCATTTTATCATCCTCCATGTCCTTGGGGATGGGAGAAATATTATAAGCAATGAATTATTGCACTATTAGGCTCATATAATAGATCTTTTTGACATCCTCCTTGGTAGTGAAATTGGACTAGATGTCTTCATAATGTGATTGATGCATAATCACATTAGTTGATATGTTCACCAACCATTTGATATCATAGTTTGGCTTAGGTGACATGTTGCCAATCACATTCTGATCCATTTTTTATTTCAATCCCTTCACTTTGGAAATAGGACATGAATAATGTCCAATATCAATTGGAAACTTCTAGTGATTTTTTATATTTTTGTTGCTATCATCTTGTGTAGGGGAACCATCCACTGAATCAACTTCATCACTACTAATCTATCATCCATGTATCTTGGTAGATTATGTGGAGGACATGTAAAATGTACTTATTAATTCCTCAATTAGATGTATCATAACATGAAGTTACATCATCTACTTGTGTAGGTTATCACTTAGAATGGTTGCCCAGTCTAGATTCTTATATTGTTCCAACACATAGATTAAGATTATGAACATCTAAGGCTCAAATTTATCTATGGTAGGAATCTCATAAAATATTTATACCATGTAAATCACATACTGGGGTAATTATTTGAATTTTTCTAGTTTTAAGCTCTTATACATTCTTGAGACTTTCTACCTTTTTTTGATTAGTCAATAGGAGTTAACAATGTCCCATATTATTTTGTCATTCTTGTCTATATACTCTAAGAATTCCTCTATGGAGAGTGTGATACTTTCAATTTGGGGAGGAGTCCCAAGCATGGTGTTGAGGACCAAAGTTTTGAAAGAGTAGAAAACTAATTGGCTACCTTGGTGACAGTTCTATTATTAGGTTGATATACTTGAGCACATGTAATCACTAATTCTAGGTATGGGGTAACCAAGAGGAATGACATAATATGGGTGATATAAATCATGCCTATATTGGAAAATAATAGAACAGGGTTAGGTTACTATAAGATACTCAACAAGGTTGAAAATTCTAACCCCTAGACATGTGTATCTTTGATTCCATCCAAAATAGAGACAATGTTGCTCTTCATAGATGTTGAAGATGCTACCATTTTTTCCTAACCCTCTAGTGTAATAATTTGAATTCAAATAAATTCTTCACCTAAATTACCCTTAATATATCTTCAAACCCCCTTTAATGAACACAACATAAGGAGATTGTCATGTCCCCTTTTTCGTGGACATTGACAGGCTTGATGATTAGCCTATTATGCGACCTTCGTAGGCTGATTGGATGGATAGAGGGTCATGATGGAGATTGGCTTGGCTTTGATTTACAAAATTCCTATAGTTGGCTCTCATTCAGGTTATGTCAGACACATTGGACCTAAGCTCCTATTATTTAGGGATATTTGACATATAGCGGAGCACCCTTGTTTTGATATGGTCATGTGCAGAATCACTCCCTGGTTCACCAGCTTCAGATGGTTCGAGGATCCGACATGTATTGAGAGAGATATTAATATTTGATTGATTTAATCAAATATTAATTATTTGGTATAATTTTAAATTAGATATTAATTAATTATTAACTAATTAATTAATTATTTGGTCTAATTTTAAATTAGATATTAATTCATTATTAATTATTAATTAATTGGTCTAATTTTAAGACCCAAGTTCTAATTTGAGGAATTCTAATTTTAGAAGCCCAAGTTCTAATTTGAGGAATTCTAATTTTAGAACCCCAAGTTCTAATTTGAGGAAATCTAATTTTAGCCAGCACACCTTTGGAAGAGTATAAGAGTTCTCATGGGAGAGAGTATGATTATGAATTGATTATTGATTTTGATTTTGAAGAAATTCTTCTGTGAAGACTGAGCCAAGGGTTCCAGGATTCCATCTGTAGTGGAGAACGTCAAATCTTCATTGTGTGCGATTTAGAGGCTGTGAAAGATCAGCCGATCTATTGCCAAACTGCATTGAAGAACGTCAACTCTTTAATGTGTACGATTCAGAGGTTGTGAAAGATCAGCCGATCTATTGCCAAATTGAGAGGTAGCTTCATCCAAAAGTTATCACAGAGGTACAGATTTGAGAGATAGCTTCATCCAGAAGTTATCACAGAATTTCAAGGTTGAGAGATAACTTCACATAGAAGTTATTACAGATATTTCAGGTATTTATCTTTATTTAGTTTTGATCCAACAAATTATACAGATAGAAATATTCTATATTAGAATAGTATATCTTCAGATCAAGTTGTTCAACAATCAGGGGTTAAGAACAGACAGGTTGGCGACCGTACTAAGTCCGTACAAGTCCGTTCAGATCCGTTCAGGCACTGACCTCGGTAGAGAGAGAGCTTCCAGTGACCGACGTCGGCAGAAAGCTGACTAACAGAGACCGACGTTGGTGAGATATCGATCGACGATGGCATCTGTGTGTCGACACAGAAAGGCCGAGACCCTTCCAGATTCAGATTTCACTCCCAGATTTGCAAAGCCAGGGTTTTCAATACTGTATTTCATATTTTATATGCATAAGAGAGGATTGTAATTGTAATGGTTTAAAAGGACATCTTTTGTAATCATCTGAATGAATGATAAGATCTGTGATTTTGTTTATGCATACTTGAATCTATTCTGTAGTTTGTATCTATGATCAGAGCTTTTTATTGCTATATATCAGAGCTTTATGAGTTTATATGTTCCCTGTTTGAAGGGGATATTACAGTGGTATCAGAGCTAATGTCTTGCCATCCTGTTGGGTAGTTTGGGTAGGTTGAATCAATGAAGTATCCATGATGACTTCGAGTACTCAGAAACAGTGGGACAAGGATATGAAGAAGCTGAAACAAAGTTTGAACCAATTGGTTGAAACCCAGAGGAGGATGAATGAAACTCTTTCAGATCCTACATTTGAAGACAAATTATTACGGTATATGGCATCCATTCGTAAAAGGTCCACATCACAAAACAGAATGAAGGAGAAACAAGAGGTCTCAACAGTGGTTGAGGGCAGCGCTACACCAATTGTTAGACATGTGGATGAGATTAATCATGGGGATTTAGACTCTCAGTTAGTTGTAGAGGACGTGGGAGTGGGAGATTGTGATGATGAGATAGTTTCAGCAGCAGTTTCTTCAGATTTAGATGAAGATGAGTCTGATGCTTGCACTCAGAGTGTAGAGGTGTACTCAGATGTTAGTACACTGAGTGTTGATGATCTCTCAGATATGGCAGAGATTGTAGCAGAGTCCCAGGATCTAATTATTGTAGATGACATCTAGGAGAATGCAGTGGACAGTTTTGAGGACTTAGTTTCACCAGCCGTTTCTCTCAGTATGGAGGAGTTAGACAGTGATGCTAAAGTTGTTGATTCTCCATATGTTGATATGAGCTATGGAGTTGATTCACAGAGTATGGATGGTAGTACTCCAGAGATCAGTGATTTTGAGTCTACTCTTTTGGACCATGCATCAGAGGAGGATTGTAGGAGACAGTCTAGCCAGTGCCACCATGTGTCTAGTCAGCTGAGAGTTAGTGAGCGAGACATTGCTACTGCTTGCAAGCATTTCGATGATGCTCATCAGTTGTTAGTAGTTTATGGATGGGGTTCTCCTACTAGCATTAAGCAGGGAGACAGTTGTATATCCTTGATAGAGATCCACTCTTTATGGGAGGCTATCCAGATTCTGAGACAGGATTATATGCAGTTGGTCACCGACAGAGATTATCTTATGGAGTGGGGTAGCACAACATATGATGCATTGTTGGTCGAGGAAGATAAGAGGAGTGAGCTTACTCAGCAACTAGAGGTGACTTCAGAGATTCTTGAGAGTATGCAGTTGGCTTATGAGGAGTCACAGTTTCATTTGGCTAAGGTGACCATGGAGCTAGAGCATTTGAGGTCTTCACCAGCTCTAGAGCCAGATCATTCATATAGTGAGGTGGTTGGTGATGAGTATGTTCCTACAGTTATTGCTGAGGAACATGTTGTTGAGGCTAACACACATGTTCAGGATTTGGGAGTACCTGGTCCTGATGAGTTTGGAATGCCAGTGGAGTTGAGTCTCCAGATTGATTCTTCTCACATAGATGACAGTGTGGTCCAGTTGATTGTGCCACCTTTACAGAGAGATTAGTTGTGGTGTGTGGGGGAGTACGTTGATGCTTCCACATATAATTTTTACTACATGGAATCATTCATGGAGTATTTACTGGATAGTGCAGGTGTTCATCTAGATTCGCATAGGGTGACAGAAGGTGTTCTCATCCAAGGTACTGGTGCTATTAGCAGGTTGGGTGGGGAGATTATAGGGATCCTATCTACTATGCTACCTCACAAGGATTTTGAGGTGGGGTATGCTCATTATTCTTCTTTTGACCCAGAGAGAGAAGATTTGATTTCACACAGGTATAGATCAGCTCCAGTTTCTTACCATCCATTATGGGACGGATTGGCACCATCTCTTGCAGATGGAATTGGCAGTTTGAGTTGTCCATTCTACTTGGGTTATGATGCTTTGAGAGTTTGGTTCTCATGTGTTCTTGACTATGGCAGTTGTGCTCTTAGAGTTTGGTTGAGTTGCATTTGCCAATTTGATTATGGGTTCCTCTTTGTTCTACTTCTACTGATGTTGCAGGTACTTGCATTGATTCACAGCAGTGCAGAACATAACTACATTTGGGATCCAGGTGGATCGAGTGGTTCATTGTTCCGAGATTGCTTGGGGACAAGCAATTTTTGGAGGGGTGGATTGTCATGTCCCCTTTTTCATGGACATTGACAGGCTTGATGATTAGCCTATTATGTGACCTTCGTAGGCTGATTGGATGGATAGAGGGTCATGATGGAGATTGGCTTGGCTTTGATTTACAAAATTCCTATAGTTGGCTCTCATTCAGGTTATGTCAGACACATTGGACCTGAGCTCCTATTATTTAGGGATATTTGACATATAGCGGAGCACCCTTGTTTTGATATGGTCATGTGCAGAATCACTCCCTGGTTCACCAGCTTCAGACGGTTCGAGGATCCGACATGTATTGAGAGAGATATTAATATTTGATTGATTTAATCAAATATTAATTATTTGGTCTAATTTTAAATTAGATATTAATTAATTATTAACTAATTAATTAATTATTTGGTTTAATTTTAAATTAGATATTAATTAATTATTAATTATTAATTAATTGGTCTAATTTTAAGACCCAAGTTCTAATTTGAGGAATTCTAATTTTAGAAGCCCAAGTTCTAATTTGAGGAATTCTAATTTTAGAACCCCAAGTTCTAATTTGAGGAAATCTAATTTTAGCCAGCACACCTTTGGAAGGGTATAAGAGTTCTCATGGGAGAGAGTATGATTATGAATTGATTATTGATTTTGATTTTGAAGAAATTCTTCTGTGAAGACTGAGCCAAGGGTTCCAGGATTCCATCTGCAGTGGAGAACGTCAACTCTTCATTGTGTGCGATTCAGAGGCTGTGAAAGATCAGCCGATCTATTGCCAAACTGCATTGAAGAATGTCAACTCTTCAATGTGTACGATTCAGAGGTTGTGAAAGATCAGCTGATCTATTGCCAAATTGAGAGGTAGCTTCATCCAGAAGTTATCACAGAGGTACAGATTTGAGAGATAGCTTCATCCAGAAGTTATCACAAAATTTCAGGGTTGAGAGATAACTTCACACAGAAGTTATTACAGATATTTCAGGTATTTATCTTTATTTAGTTTTGATCCAATAAATTATACAGATAGAAATATTCTATATTAGAATAGTATATCTTCAGATCAGGTTGTTCAACAATCAGGGGTTAAGAACAGACAGGTTGGCAGCCGTACTAAGTCCGTACAAGTCCGTTCAGATCCGTTCAGGCACCGACCTCAGTAGAGAGAGAGCTTCTAGTGACCGACATCGGTCGACTTAAGACTGACATCGGTAGAAAGCTGACTGACAGAGACCGACGTCGGTGAGATATCGACCGACGACGACATCTGTGTGTCGACACAGAAAGGCCGAGACCCTTCCAGATTCAGATTTCACTCCTAGATTTGCAAAGCCAGGGTTTTCAATACTGTATTTCATATTTTATATGCATAAGAGAGGATTGTAATTGTAATGGTTTAAAAGGACATCTTTTGTAATCATCTGAATGAATGATAAGATCTGTGATTTTGTTTATGCATACTTGAATCTATTCTACAGTTTGTATCTGTGATCAGAGCTTTTTATTGCTATATATCAGAGCTTTATGAGTTTATATGTTCCCTGTTTGAAGGGGATATTATAGAGATAGAATAACACTTACTGATAATCTAGATGGCTGTATGTAATTGAAGTTGAAAGTCCTTGAAGAATTAACCATAATCACTCTTTCACACTGCACGTAGCTTGAACACACAAATGGATTGGAGACACAAATAAAATATTTGAATGCAATAGGTAAACATGAATGAATGAAAATTCCTTAGTTATAGTCCTTTGCATTTTTAAATTAGGGTTTCCATCAATGCTTTGAAGCATAATGGCTAATTGCCAAATACCCCCTTTAGTTGTTTAAACTTCTTTTGAATGGGGAAGGAGAAGGTAAAAATATTTCTTTCATGCCAGATGATCCTCCTTGAGACATGTAGATCAATATAAACAAATTTTTTGATGCGATGCTTTTTAGGCCTTTGGAGCACACTAAAAGGTAAGTGGGGAAATCATCAAAAAGGGCCCAAAGATTGAAAAACACTAATAATCTGCCATGTGTCATTACTTTACTTTAGAAATCTAGGTGTTCAGGCCCTAGAGACCTTTTACACCTTGCCCACCCAAAGGTAAGTGAGACAATCTTCAAAAAGGGTCTAAAACTTATAAAACCTTGAAGAACTGCCACATGTCTAACTTAGATGTCATATTAGACTCTCAACCAATTATTTACCTTTACACCATCCTTCTTGATATGAGGAAGGGTGTAATATCCTTTTGACCCTCAAAAATTCTCTCATTACTTGTAAAAGAAAATGAAAAAATCATTACTTTATAAATTTTAAAAATCTAACCTAAGCATTTTCTCAAGATAAATTTTTAGGAGCCCCCTGAGATAACCACATGTCTTTCATTTAGCTCATTGGGAAATTCCTTACCTTAGTCACCAAAACACATTGAAGGTGCAATTCAGTAATTTCATCTAGGGCCACAAAACATTTCTTCTTTGAGCATATGGTAGTAAATCAATATATGAAAGGAGACTTGGATACATTTCTATCTCTTTATAGTGAATCTTACCATCATGAAACCTTTGGCCAGACCTTACAATTCTTTCAAAAATATTGAAAATGTCCTCTATCTTTAGAAAGTTCCCTTCAGACTTTTTGGTAAACACCCTTCAAGAATTTTGAAAGGGAAAAGTGACCCTTTAATTCCTTTTAGATTTTTGTGTGGGCAAAATGCCTAAAGGGCCAATGCCCTTTAGACCTTTTTCTATAGACAAAAAGTCTGAAACAAATAACCTAAAAACACTTAAGACAAAAAGTTTTATAAGGTATGGAATTCTTTCAAAAATTTTGAAGTGGATAAAATGTTTGATGAAAATAAGTCTTTAGATTTTTTATCCAATTAAAAAATCTTGAAGACATATTTCCATCAGGCATTGTGTTCATTCAAAAAGCCCAAAAAGTCTAAGGGATGGAATATTTTCACCAAGCAAAAATAAGATAAAAGACTAGGCAAATTATGAACCTAAACTTGAGCTTCCAAAGGAAAACATGGAGATAGAAATGGGTCAAATAACTTAAATGTTGATACTCAACCCAGTCTAGACTTAGGAATTTTCACAGACAAGGGCCTAATTTCCCTAGTTAAACCTTGGAAATCAACATAGGCTCTCATGAAAATTACTAAATCAATAAAATACCCTAGATAGAGATATCAAAACACAATAGATTTTCAACCTCCCAAATATTTTGATGTTGATAAGGGCATAAATTACTTAGTGTAGATTTGGGCTCCAACATCAACTCTTACTCAGGGACATGTGCCCTCAGTGGGTATAAAGAGAGCACCAAATCAAATGCCTATCCATTGGGCCATGGATTTAAATAATTTGCAATAAAGGCAAGGAAAACACATGATGGGTGAACATAGTTATAACAAGGGATTTGAAAATAAAAAAGAAGGAAAGGAAAAACACAAGTTATACAAACACAACCCTAAACATGGCAATAAAATTCAAAGGGACTATATAATATATACATATTTACATAATCTAGAATGGAATTAATCCAAAAAATAATTGAGGTGTCTACCATTAATTGGCATCTCTAAGATTTTTCCATCAATATCTCTGAGATAAAATGTATGGTTCTCTATTTGATAATCAATGGTGTAAGGGCCCATCCATAGGGAATCAAATTTACCATGTTTTCCCTTATCTTCATGTCTACTATCCCAGAGTAGCTACATATCACCAATTTGAGAGCCTCTCGGGGTGACCTTCTTATCAAAAATATTTTTGAGCCTCTCGTTGAACTTTAAATGATTTTTATGAGATTGTCTATGAAATTCATCAAGCTCTATGATCTCATTGATCCTTTCCTTATAGTGGTCTATTTCATCTTCATTCTTAGCTATCTATTGCATGAACTGGTAAGTAGATAACTAAAGTTTAAGGGGTAAAATAGCTTAAACTCCATAAACAAGTTTAAAGGGGATTTTTTTGGTAGACCTCTTAGGAGTCAACCTAGCAGCCTAGGCAACAAACTTTAATTGCTCACCCTATTTCCTTTTATTAGCATCCAAAGTCCTTAAAATAATCTTTAATAAATTTTTGTTACTAGACTCAACTTGCCCACTTCCTTACAAACTGTGATTGGAGGCATATGATAGATCATTCCCATACTCTTCACATAATGTAACTAACCATTTTTATCTAAAACACATGGAATTATCATAGACAATTTAAATTGGCACTCCAAATTGACAAATCACATTATTTAAAAGGAAATAAATGACTACCTAGTGGGTTAATTTTTTGGTAGGGATTGCTTCAACCCATTTTGTGAAGTAGTCAGTGGCCACTAAGATCCACATATGACCAACACTTGAAGCATCTAATATTTCACCCATGAAGTCCATTCCCCACTACTTGAAATGTCCCCCATCAAAAATTGATTGCATGGGAAGTGATTCAGATGCTTTCATTCTCCCAGAGAATGGCTGACATTATTCACATCTCCTTACCATAGTAGTAACATCTTTAAATAGAGTGGGAAACCAATAACTAACCCTTAGAATATTATGTGTAGTGACTCTAAAAGCAAAGTGAGCACCACACACACCACTATAGAACTATTTAACTAGTTCAAAAATCTTGTGTTCCACTAAGCACCTCAAGAGGACACCATCTGGGTTCCTCCAAGCTAGATCATCTTGTAACAAAAGATACTTTTGGGATACTAATTTCAAGTTCTTCCTTTGATTTTTGTCTAAATGGGGAGGATAATTTAGAGTATTCAAGTAATATACTATATCTTTATACCATGGAGATTGGATGTACTTAGATCTAGGGCTATCAACAACCCCTTCTATAATATTTACCTCTACAACCTAGAAGTTGGCTTCACTCATCAGCTTGGTGAGACTCCTGCCTCTTACCAACTTAGTAGTTTGTATCTCTAGGTCATATTCTTGAATTTTTTTTAACCCATCAACATCTTTTTTTAGTAGTTTAATTTTGAGTTAATATGCCCTCACCATAGTATGAGGAATATAGGCCATGATCTTTGAAATTAGAATGTAGGGTCTAAACTATTTGACAACTTTTAAGAGAGCAAAGGCTTGTTTTTACATTATGGTATATTTTAACTTAGATTCCTACAATGCCTTGATAAAAAAGGAAATCAACTACTCATGACCCTCATCATTCTTTTGTAGTAGCATTGCAACATTAGTATATTTAGAGGCAAATGAAAATATCTAGAAATATTTTCTATAGTCAAGACTGGCAAGCATTGGGGTAGTTTTCAAAGCTGCCTTGATGTCCTAGAATGACTTGATATCCTTTTATTCTCACTTTATAGTTTTATCCTTTTTTAACATTAAAATGATGGGTAGAGTAATCTATGAAAAATTGGAAACAAACCTCCTAACAAAATTAATTTGGTCAAAGAAATATTGGATACCTTTCTTGGTTTGTGGGATGGGTACCTTGTCAATGGATTCTGCCCTTTCAAGATCTATCATTATACCTTATTTAGATATAATGTGTCCAAGTAGCTTTGCCTTCTATATTCCAAAGTGACACTTCTTAGGATTGAGATAAATTCCAAACTCCTTGCATCTAATAAACATATGTTCTATGTGCCCTAAGTGGTCATCCTTTTTCTTCAAATATACTATAACATCATCCTGATAAACTTCAATGAATTGGTTGATTAACAAAATGAAGGCTATATCCATTTATCTCTAGAAGGTGGCACCTATATTCATCAAGCCAAAAGGCATTTAGATACATACATAGGTTCCTTATGGGGTAGTGAAAGTAGTCTTTGACCTTTCAGACTCCACTACTACTTGGTTGTAACTAGAAAAACAATAACTCAGAACTAGTAACATATTAAAGCATGTTGTCCATGTTAGGTAATGGATAGTTATCCTGTAGTGAATCCATCTTGAAATTTTGGAAATCAACATAAAGCTAGATGTTTCCATTTTTCTTCCTTATAGGGACTAGATTGGCCATCCACAATGAATACCTGATGGGTTAAATGATCCCATCATCCCTTAATTTCTTCAGTTCTTTTTGCATTTTGGTGGCCAAGATGGGATTAATAGGCCACTATTTTTGATGGGATAGTTTCATACCAAGGTGGAGGGGGATAACATGATGGAACAAATCCTCCTTATAGGCCTTCAAATCTAAATATGGCCATGCTAAATAGTCCTAATTCTTAATAAAAATATTGATAAATGCTTCCTTCTCTTTCTTACTTAGGTGAGTGCTGAGCTAGATCTTCTTTGGATTATCCTCAGTCCTGATGTTAATCTCAATTACATCCTTTGATAAAGAAATATTTCTAGATTTGACTTTGTCAGCTCCATCAAAAGATGATTCAAGACTAACCAATCCTCTAGGGATATTATTAGTCCTCAACTAGATAACTTCCTTTCTAGACAAGATTTCTTTCCCATCACATACATGTACCATGGAGTTTAGATCTATAATGGTTCCTTAAAACTCATCTATACAACACAAAAACCTTTTTGTTTGATCATCATCATCAAAGACTTGCCAATGATCAATGTTGTTTGGGATAAGAGGCCTTACCAACACCTCCACCTCATATTCATAAGAGGGATTTCTATGTTCAAATTTAAACTCTGTAACCATCTTTGCAAGCATATTTGTTACTCAATTAAAATCTCAAGCTTGATATTTGATGTTGAAATTATCAAACCATTCTAAGCAGTCCCATATAACATTTCGATACTACTTTAATCTCTTCTATTTCATGGTGTAAACAAGTCAAACTTGCTTCACCACTAATTATGAATCACCCTTGACTAATAACCTTTTAATTCCATATTTGTAGGTGATCTAGAGGCCAATGAAGATTATATATTCTACAATATTAGTCATGCACTTGAAGGATAATTAGAAGGAGTATATGTAAGCTTGGCCATTAAGGGCATAAAAGATAACCCCTACTCTATTCCTAATGCTTGAACATGCTCCATCAAAATGCATAGTCCAAATTGAGTCATCATCCATATTAACAAATTTAGGAGGTATTTCCTCATACTAAACACTTCCTAAAAAATTTCCCATATCTGTATCCACATATAACACTTAATTCAATTGATGTTTCATATCTTCTAAGACATGAAGTATTTATGGCTCCTAATTCAAGTGAACCATATTCTTATCCAAAGGTATAATAGCCTAGGACAAGTCCATTTGACACTACCCCCAATACTAGCAACCCACTTTCTAGACAACAAAATACCCTATTTTGGTGGATAATCTACAACAAAAATGTTCATACTCAAGAATTTATTGAGGTATTATGAAAATTGCACCACCAATCCTTTAACCATGCCAAAAAAAGGTACTTATCTAAAATCCATGGTGAGACATTGTTCATATATTGTAGTTATTCTTATATAGAGCTCATTCAGAATAACTAGTGGCATAATGTTACAAGATGCATTAGAGTTAAACATGTAGTTATGGACAATTAAACTATTAATCAACAAGGTGGTATAGAATGTGTTGACATCCATCTAAATATCCACCAATGTTATTCCTAAATACACCTCCAAGTGATATTCAAGAGATTCTGAGGTGTTATCACTTTCTACAAGAGAAGTGGGAGAAGACTCAACTTCAACAATCTCATTGGCAGTAACTTTCCCAATGAATCCTAAATGTGCAAAGGCTCTTCTCCTATAATCTAGAATTTTGAGAAATTACAAAAAAAAAAATCTATGACCTTAAGTTTACTCAAAACATGGGTCATGTCATAGATACTATATCTAGGCAAAATATTATTAGCAGGTAAACTTGTAATGATTTCATTTGGGATACACCCCTCAAGAATCAGGGGAATGAAAGTAAGAGAGACAACATTCTTAACTTCAATCTTTAGGCGAGGCTTCTTAGGGTCATCTTTATTGGGAATAATAGATAATAAGGGAGTTATTTTCTTGGCCTAAGTATCTCTTGGCTTAGAATTATAAGGTACAGAACCAAGCTTGGTGGAATTTGGGACCTCCTTACTCCCTTTGGTTTCTTTTTCTTTTATCTCTACTTTAGGGTCAATAGAGTCTTTAACATTTGGAGGAGGATTTTTATATTTAATTCTCAAATTGTACTCCTTCTCTTGAGAAATTTATATGTGGATCATTAATTATTGGTCCTTAACTAATGGAGGTGAATCCCCATATTTTTATTTCACCATTGATCTTAGAAACTCAAAATCATGAACAGGCAAATCATATTCATGCATCATATTTATCTCATAGATGAAATTTGGGGTTAGGACCCTTACCTTTTCACATGATCTATAAAATTATTGAGTAGTAGTAGTGCTCATCATCTCTATAAATGGAAAATCAACCATTACATTTGATTCACTAATTTGTTAGGTTGTGGAGCTAAAAGCTTCACCAGGATGCAAACAGCAGTTACGGAGGTCACGGAGGTTGTGGAGAGTTGCAAAATGAGTTGCAAGGCAACTAACATCAATCTAATCAACTGATGTCAGTCAGATAGTTGTGAAGAAGAAACTAATGTCGGTTACCAGTCAGCTGACATCAGTCAGGCAGGTGCCGACGTCGGCAGCCTGTATGTGAACATGCAGTTTACATGTTGATTTCAGAGAGTCTATTTTTGGACTGTTAGTTTGGATGTTAAAGGCTAGTTATAGTCTTTATTTGCATGTCTAATTATTGTAATTAAGATAGTATAATTATTGTAAGCATGAGATCTATATATAGACTCATGGGTTGTATTGTAAACTAGTGCTAGAGAGTAAGAGAGCAAATAAGCTCCTTCTGAGAGAAGAGAGTAATGGTGTGTTCCTCTTAGTGCCACAATACCAAGTGTGGGTGTTGGTTTGGAGAATTATAAGGGTTCTTCATATATGTATGATCTTGGTCAGCAGGTGTGCATGGCTTCTTTTGGAGATCTACAATGGTGAGTAAGGTCTAGTGATTTGCAGGTAGTAGTAGAGAGCAGGAGATCTACTTGGAGTACAGTTGTGTATTTGGTGTACTGGCAGCATTGTTTCTAACTGGTGGATGTGAACATCAATTTCATATTGGAGTTGATTGTTTTGACCGAGAGAGAAAGGGAAGAAGGTTTTGAGGTGTGGCGAGCCTTTGAGGTGGAAGAAGAAGTGGCATCTTCTTTATTGTATTTTCTTCTAAGTGATTATTAATACAATTGTGTATTGTCTCTCATATTCCTATGTTGTTTCATATTTCTAGTTACTTGTTACTTCTGTTTAAATTCCATGTTTAGTTACTAATACAAGAAGTAATCATATGTGCTCTAATTGGTGGAGCAAGATCCTGACAAGTTGGTATCAGAGCCTAGTTGTAGGTTCAAGAGCTGATACCATCAAGTGGTATCAGAGCTTTTGGTTGGGTTGACTAATAGGTGGTTTAGATCTAGTAGTGTTTTTTGATTACAGGTCACTCATAGGGGTTTTAGATTGAGTGGGAGTATAGCAATGGCAAAAGAAAGTAAGCTACGAATGGAGAAACTGAATAGCATGAATGGTTTGATTGATGGAAAGAAAGAGCAGGTAAAGGGAGATTGTTGGTTGGTAGAAGATTAGCATGTAGAATCAGATTTTGTAGGTGATGTTGCATAGGTTGCTTTGGATAAAGTATAATCTTTGTTTACAGATTATTTTGCCTCTTTCCATGCAGCCCAAAATAGAGCATCTTTTCATAGGTATGTATTTGGAGACTTTGGAGAGATTTATTTAGGGGTTGGAGAGCCTTGTCAGATGATTGACGAAGGGGAAGTGAAGCTGAAATTGTAGACAGATAACACATAGGTGTTGAAGGAGGTCATGCAGGTACCAGTCTTGGAGATGGGTCTAATTTCTTTAGGAAAGTTGGGTGATGGGAGATGCACTGTAACTCTCACAATGGATGCACTTGAATTAGATGGTGGTAAGAAAGTAGGTATCCTTTATCTATCTACTTATATTACTGATTAACCTTTTGTGGCAGAGATGTGGCTTTGTAGGCTTGGTCACATATGTAGGAGGGGAATGCAAGTTTTTAAGCAGAGGTCAGATGTCTTTGACAAACTTAAGAACTGGAAGGCCTTGGTGTTCATGGAGGAGATGGCAGATAGAGATCAGTTGAGGGGACTAAATTATTCTGAGTAGGGTTGTGATGATTTGAACAAGGTCTTGATCCATGGAGAGCTCATGGGTAAAAAGTTATCACTCACAGGCAAACTTAGGTACCGACATCAGTCATACAATAACCAATGTCGGCAATAGGAAGATCGATGTTGGTCAGGCAGGAACTGATGTTGGTAGAAGGGATATTGGTGTCAGCCAGGGAAATGACATCGATAGTCAGGGTCAGTGTAGGGAACTGAAATCGGTCGGTTGCAAACTGGGAGATGACTGAGATCGGTCACTAGAATGGATGGTGGGCAGATAACAAGCTGCCAATAAGTCTCAAACACCCATATGGAGGTCAGAAAGGGTAAGTGAACCTCATATTCATTGTTCACCTTCTTTATATTGCTTATTGATGGTCAAGAACTAGGAAGACATGAAGAGGCAATGTAGGTAAAATCCAGAAATAGTGGGAGCTTGGCATGGATGAGGATTGTGAGTCCTTGGAGAAGAACCAAATAGGTGTTTTGTTGGTGGAGTTGTCAGCTAGAAGAAAGCACTGAGAGACGGATGGATTCCCAAGTTAAAGAAGAGAGTGGATGGATATGTGAGATGAAAGGCTAAGGTATATGGTCTTGAGGAAGCTGCAGGATAGTGGTACAGGTTTTGATAAGAGGATGACAAAGTAGGGCTTTAGTCAATGTCAGTGTAACTATTGTGTTTGTCTTACCAGGTGGATGATGAGTCACGACATTATCTAGTTACTATATGTGGGTGATTTACTAGCAAGTTTCTACATATAGGGATTTGCTGAGCTAAGGGTAAGGTTAGTTCAAAGGTATGTCAAGAAGAATTTGGGAGCAGCAAAATTCTTTGGCATAAGAGACATGGAGATTTTGTCTCCAGTGGGAGCTGATGTGAAGATGGTGTTGGCGGGGTTTAAGAAGTAGGATGTAGAATTGGTAAGCACACCAAGGGCTGGATAGTTCAAGTAGAGCTTAGAATAGGGTTTGAAATCACATGAGGTCTAGTGTAGACCTAAGTTTTCCCAAGTAGTGGGAGTTGTCAGAAAGTATGGAGCCAATTCGGGGAAGGAGTACTGGAGGGTCGTTCAGTGGATTCTCAGGTATCTGAGAGGGATTAGTAATAGGTTAACATGTTATACAGGGTCAAGGTCTTCATAACATGGAGTTGTAGGTTTGAATGTGGTAGGTTACGTAGATGATAGGTGTAGCATCATAGGTTGTGTGGTGGTTGGTCTTTAGGATTGATCTTGAAGAGGGATACAAGCCAGGGAATAATTTAGATGGTGTACAAGTAAAGGTATAGGTGCAACTGTTTATCTCCAAGTGGGAGATTCTTAGGTTATGGAGCTAAAAGATTCACCAAGATGCAAATAGGAGGAGTTACAGAGGTCACAGAGGTTACAGAGAGTTGTAGATTCAGTTGCAAGGCAACTGACGTCAATCAGATAGCAGTGAAGAAGCAACCGATGTTGGTTACCAGTCGGCCAACATTGGTTAAGTAGGTGCCGACATTGGTAGCTTGTACATGAACATGTAGTTTGCATGTTGATTTCAGAGAGTCTATTTTTAGACTGTTAGTTTGCATGTTAAAGGCTAGTTGTAGTCTTGAGTTGCACATCTAATTATTGTAATTAAGATAGTCTAATTATTGTAAGCATGAGATCTATATATATACTCATGGGTTGTATTGTAAACTAGTGCTAGAGAGTAAGAGAGCAAATAAGCTCCTTCTGAGAGAAGAGAGCAATGGTGTGTTCCTCTTAGTGCTGCAGTACCAAATGTGGGTGCTAGTTTGGAGAATCAAAAGGGTTCTTCGTATATGTATGATCTTGGTTAGCAGGTGTGCATGGCTTCTTTTGGAGACTACAATGGTGATTAAGGTCTAGTGATTTGTAGGTAGCAATAGAGACCAAGAGATCTACTTGGAGTACGGTTGTGTACTTGGTGTACTGGCAGCGTTGTTTCTGACTAGTGGAGGTGAACATCAATTATATATTGGAGTTGATTGTTGTGAATGAGAGAGAGAGGGAAGAAGGTCTTGAGGTGTGGCAAGCCTTTGAGGTGGAAGAAGAAGTGGCATCTTCTTTATTGTATTTTCTTCTGAGTGATTATTAATACAATTGTGTATTGTCTCTCATATTCCTCTATTGTTTCATATTTCTAGTTACTTATTACTTCTAGTTAAATTCTATGTTTAGTTTCTAATAAAAGAAGTAATCATATGTGCTCTAATTGGTGGAGCAAGATCCTGACATAATTTGTAAAGTAAAATGCTCATAGGTTGGAGTGTCTTCACAATCAGGAGTAGGTGAAGTAATGAAACTTTATGTTGGAAGGTGTAACTTTCCATCTCTTAGAAGTCAACAATGTATATGTCATATTCATAAAATTTAGATTCAATTCCTTCCACATCTTGACCATCACTATCAGCTATATTACATGGAGGATGAGGAAGGAATCACTTACCCCACTAGTTGATATCACATTTGATTGTATTAACCTTTGTAGCTAAAGGATCTGGTACTTCCATTCCACTTCCTTATCTTTGGTTTCTCTCATGTTTTTCATCCATTATAATCCCCTTTCTTTTGTCATTATTCGTACCTTGGAAAGTTGGCCTACCTTGACCCTAGTCCCTAATATGATTTCTTTCCTCTCTCCTGTGATCCCTCCTATCATCATGGTTAGAAGAACCCTGAGATAGCCCCTTTTCTACTCTAGCCAATTTGTAAGAAATTTCCTTTATTGCAATAGCTAGAGTTTTCATAGTCTCCTCTAGATATACATTTTTATGGGAGGCCTGAGGATTTTCAAGATTCACCATTCTAACATTAGCCCTCTTGTTCAAAGTCTTACCCTCAACTTTGATACTATTCTCTATTTGGATAGCCAAATTAAAGGCCATCCTCAAATTTGTGGGAGATTTATCTCTAAGATAATGTGCTACCTTCTTGTCAAATGCATCACAATACTTGATCAAAGTATACCATTGGGTCTTATGTCCTCTGGAAACCTTCTCAATACCTTACTAAATCTAGAATTAAAATCTTTAACACACTCATTAAGATTTTTCTTGAGGTTTTCAAATTTGACAAATAAGAATTTGGGATCATTGATATCACCAAAATACATATTAAATACATCAATAATGTATTACCATGTGTCTATGGATCCATTAGGGAGGGATATAAACCACTCATGGGACTCTTTCTCAAGTGTGTTCACAAAGACATTTATGCACACATCTTCTAAATCAATTTCATAGTCTTCAATAACATTTAATAAAGCTTTTAAATGGTATTCCCCTAACATGACATTGCTCCCTTGAAAATTATGCAATATATTCCTTACTTTAATGGTAACTTCATTAGGGAAACTAGGCATACAGTTAAAGTCTATAGGTCTGAACCTTGGGATCACAAATGGTCTATGTCTATTAGCTAGACCTTGATCATCTTCTCCATCATTGTCACTTCCTACATTAAACCTCATCCTTCTCAAATCACAATCTCCCATATTTGAATCTAAAAATGAAGATGAACTAGGGGACAACTATGAATGAATATTTTGAGGGGACTTGAACAAGGATAAATAGAATAATGCCTAAATGGCCTCATAAGAAGAGAAAGACTATTTTGTAGAGAAGGAGATTGACTAGTAGGGAGCTCAAATTTATCTAAAGCACTCTGATATCCTTCAACCAAAGGGATATTTGAGAAAAGGATTAGATGAAATGAGGGAAAAAATATTCAAGTCTTACTTGATTGCCTAAGTTTTGTCCTATAATAGACTTCCACACTTGTTTCCTTTTGGATGGACCTTTTAACTTAGGGACAAGCTCTTTAAATAGATCTTTCTGAAAGGAAGACCTAGTACCTTCCAAATTTATATATCTAGAGAAAAAATATTCAAGACAAAGAAGAGTACATATAATAGGAACTAACCTTTAAACTTTAATGTTATGGAGTCACCACTAGAAGCAAAAAATTCTAGACCAAAACAATTAAAAATACTAACAACAACTGATAGAATGAAAAACTTTCATGTACTAAAGAAAATTCCAAGAATGTTGTAAAGATTTTTAAAATATAGGGGTGAACATCCCTAGTGAAGTACAAGTGCTAGGAAATTGGTGGGTCATGGATGTAAAATATATAGTCAAATCAATGTAGTAAAAACATAGAACTTAACAAAGCAAAATACTCATGCCCTTTGCAAGAGTCCTCAGTAACACAAGTGACTAGGACTTGAATTTAGTACTTGGCAATGATGCTAGAGAAATGTTGTTTTTTGGTTATATACCTCTATCATTTAGCCTTGCACACTTTGAAAGAAATTGGAAAAAAATGGAAAACCTGCTAGATTGTTGTTATAGCTGGGGAGGGGTTAAACATCAGGAAAGGACCGAATGTAGAAAATGACTAGGAGGCACTTATAAAGGGTATGGTTAACTCTTTGATACTTTTGTCTTTACTTAAACCAAGGTGAGAGGACCTATGGGGTAGCTCACTCATACGGAGATATTTAGAAATTTAATCTCCATGGTGATTATAAGCACAATGGAATACAAATCTAACTAAAACATAGCTAAACCTACTCACACCACCCAAGAAGGGTTGTCACACATAATGAGAAAATGTTCTAAGTTAGACACAAAATAGTAAAGATAGATATAAATGTGATTGTAACTTTAATTCTTAAGGATGTTCAACAACACATGACTGAAAAAGAAATTTCAATGCTAATCTTTAATGCACATGACACAAACACATGCTAAGTATATAATATTTATACATCTATAGGCAAATAACACTTCAGCTATGTGAAGGGTGTGTTATATGTAGGTTAAAATAGCGTAGAATAAGATTATTAGTTAATAAAAATGAAAGTGGAGGGTTAAGAAATGAGCAAAAATAAATTCAACTAAATAACTTTGTCATCTTTACCAACAAATATACTATATATCAAAAAAAAAATGAGATGAAATCATGCACAAGTAATATCCTTTAAAAATCCATTTTAATTGAATATGTGAGCCTAGGACTACCCTTAAAAAGGTTATCAGCACCATATTCCCAAAAATTTTAAAGTAGAAAGGATTTTATAATCTATATATACACTCTAAATGCTGACTATAAAGATGAATACATATCTGATTACCAATCAAATAAGCTTATAAAATAGAGAATTATACTTCAAAAATAGAAAGATAATGGAAATCATGAACAAATTTCATTTATCAATTGAATAGAAAATGAGTATAACATGTTCTAAAAAACATAAAAGAATAACACTATGTAAAACAATTATGTGACAAGGAAAACATGTATAATGTTCTCAAAGTTTGCTAATGATTTTATAGTATAAAATAACTTGGCACTAGAAGGATCACACAAAGAGTATTATTCGAGGCTAAAGCTCTTGACTCAAAAATTTAACTAATCTCTATAAAGGGACAAACCCCCTTTACTTATACATTTAAGCTATGCCTAGCATATTATTTAAGATGCTCTATCTAGAAGATTCCTTCATAGGCTTGGAGTCTATTAAACCTTATAATAAACATGATTCCTTGTATATACTCATGATCCCATGATGATGGAAATATTGATCCTCCACCTTGAAAAAATATTTTCTAGCTATCTACATAGAGGAAGATATCACAAGGGACAAAATAAAACCTTTGTTCTCTTGCACAATAAACAAGATTGTCCCTTTCCTATCCTCATGATTACAAAAAAGCTAATCGAAAGAGATGCATCACTGAGGGAAGGGAAGAAAGGAGTGGTTCCAAATTAGAAAAACCAAAATATTAGATTATGCTCTAGAGTCAATTTGGATGATGGAATATTTTCCCAACTTGTTCTTATACCTCATGTTATCCTTCCAGCATCAGGGTGAGATTTTCTTGGTCCAGGCCTACTTGATATTTAAATTTTACTCATCAATCTTCAAGCTAGGTGGTAATATTATGAATCAAGGTTTTCTTTCATCCAATGAGCTCCTTAAGATGGTCACAAGATTTCTCAAGTTATACCAATTACTTTATTTTATCAACATCAATGGACTCTTATGGTGCATCAATGAGGTTTTTTAGAGTGATGCATACTAGATGTTCCTCCAAATCATTTGCTTCATCAAGGCTTACCATCTTATTGAGTGTAATATCTATTTATTTTATTATATTCTATAGGGACTAATATTCTCTTTTCAAATCGAAGATGCCATCTTTGAGCATTGCTAGTCAATGCTTGATTGCCAATTGATATTCTCTAGGCCTCTATTGATCATTTGGAGTAATGATCCTATTATATATCAAAGTATTGGTTCCCATCTTATATATTTCATCTATTTTCTATTAGGATCCTTCTTAATTCTTTATTTCTACCTCATAGATAAGCATTTGGGCATTACAGTCCCTCTTATTATCCACTATAATATTTAAGTATTTTAATGTTGAGTGGATTCTTTCCTAAGCCGTAGTGAATAAATCATCTTTCCATTTTTATTTCACTCTCCTTCTTGATTTTAGGTCATCAATTCATCCAAAATCAAATGAATCTATTGAGAAGAGAGGAAGCTATAGAGAAATATTGGTAGTAGGATTTACTACCTTGGGCTCAGTCAGTATCTTTTACAAGTAATAGATCATAGTTTGATTTTGTGCCTTTAACTCCTCCATGGTGGCTCTATCTTTGTCCATTTAGTGAGCCACCATGTTTACCAAAAATTGTGAGCTATGCATTATCTCATTCCTTGATGGCTCCCTTGGATTATAACTATAAATAGTGCAACTCTCAAGGGGAGCATCTTTCCTCAAAGCATCTTATGGGGGAATGGCTATCTCCACATTCCTTTCTCTTATAAAAATGAATGTGGTCTTGGAGTGTATCTTTGATTTCTTTGGGGGTTTGGCCTTATATTCTTGAGTGATATTCACTACATCAATCTCCCCAATCTTACTCATGATGTCCTTCTTTTCCTTCACCTAGTGAAGGGGTCTAGTCTAAAATCCCATTGATGTAGTGGACATTGATGTAGGCCTCAAGATAATGTAAGGTGGTGTAATTGGAGTACCTAATGTATGAAGTGACATAGGGATGGGATGTGGACTCAACATAAATTGTTTGATTTCTTCATCACTTTCCAAATCCTTACCACCTTTTTTTTTCTAAGTTTCCCTTTCAGGTTTGGCTCTATCTACTCCAAAACTTCAAAATTTGGCCCAAATTAGTGAGACTCTTTCAAAAAAATTTCAATGGGGCTCCCTTGTCCTACTATTTGACTAGAAGGTTCCACTCCTACTTCAACTTCTTTATTTAATTGAGCTTCAAGTATGGATGAGGCTATGGTGACCTCCTTTTTGCCTTTAGACAACTCATCACCAATCATGGCCTCTAGACCTTTATTATGGCTTAGATCATGGACATTGATGTGAGGAAGGAGATCTCAACGTAATTCAATTAAAGTAACATTTATTTATGTACCCTCCTTAGCAAATTTATTTGACTAATCCAATTCCTTATTA
This sequence comes from Torreya grandis, assembly GCA_037957365.1. Lineage (NCBI taxonomy): Eukaryota > Viridiplantae > Streptophyta > Pinopsida > Cupressales > Taxaceae > Torreya > Torreya grandis. The sequence continues at coordinate 623,082 of JARHVA010002026.1, forward strand.
ACCTTTCTATGGGTGGGGGTACCCATTTTCAGGTTTGCTCTCCCACATTCCTTTGTACTTGCTTTCTCCTCTGGTTCTAAACTTGACACCTTTAGAGGGGAAGGGAAAAATTATGATACCTCTGGAGCTTCTTCTAGTCCTTGTTCAACCACCCCTATATGACAAGTGGTGACTTAAAAATCCTATAATGGCTCCACCAAATTTCTCTCATTAGATCTATTCAATTCTTTAACTTCACCTTGATCACCTTGGCCTAGTGATTGGGTGATGACATTTTCAACAAATATCTCTGTATCTGATGAGATCATCTCTTTCTCTTGAAGGGCCTAAACTTAAGTGGCCACCTCAACTCCATCCTACACAACATATTCAAGTAGAGGATATTTTGAGGCTAAGATTTCTTCATAATTACCCTTAATTTCTAATCCTAAGGGACCCCTCTTCTATAAAAAAAAATCAACCATTAAGACCTTCATTGGGGTTTGGCATCTTTCCCTTGGAGTTCTCTACTTAGTTTTTACTTGAGGAGTAAATTTTCACTGCTTATTCATCTCCTCTACAATGGATCTATCTTTGTTTGATTCTTCTTTAACACTCATATCTCTCAATCTCTGAGCATATGAGGATTGATCCTCTTTCCTTTTTATGGGGAGTTCCTTAGAAGGTAGGTCCTTAAATACAACCTCCTTCCTCTTCTTAAGAATCCCTACTAGAGACTATATATCTATTTTGACTCTTTTCTACTTGGGATGCTCTACCTCTTCCTCACCTCCTCTATTCCTTGAATAAATCTTTTGGGAAGGGATAATTACTAGCTATTGTGATGGTGGAGCAAGTGGAATAGTAGCTAAATTGACTAATGGGATGGCTACTAGGATGGTTGGTATTATTGGGGATCCCTCTAATGCAATGGATATTTGGGTGGAACTAGCCAATGTAACCTCTCTAGTAGAAATATTATCCTAATTTTTAGCCATACTCATTAACTTTGAGAAGGATAATCTCACCTTAGACTATGATGCAGATATGGATTCTACATTAATTTGTTTGGTGAATTCAACAAAACCAACCTTATTCTTTCATTTTCCCTTTGCTAATGGTGGTGGAGAAAAGAGAACACCACTATACTCTAGGAGGAAACCCTTTAACTCCTAAACTTGTTTGAGCTCCCAGAGGGTAGGGGTATCATAATCACTAAGATCAACCCCATCTTCCTTCAACCACCTAAAATTTCTTCTCATGATTGCAATGGATCTGCATGGAATGGAATTATTTTCCTTAGTAGTGAAGTCCACCTATGAAATGGGTTGGAATTTAATATTAGACTAATTATACACTGTAGATAATGTCCTTTTATCATCCTCCATGTCCTTGGGGATGGGAGCAATATTGTAAGTAATGACTTCTTGCACTATTAGCCTCATATATTCTAGCTTTATGACATCCTCCTTGATAGTGAAATCAGACCAAATGTCTTCATAATGTGATTAATATAGAATCACATTGGTTGTTATGTAAACCAACCATCTAATATCATAATTTAGCCTGGGTGGTATCTTGTCAATCACATACTAGCCCATCTCTTGTTCTAATCCCTTCACTTTGGTAACAAATAAACATGAATATTGTCTAATCTCAATTGAATTCTTTAGGGATTGTTTATTTTTTTCACCACTATCATGCACCATCTACCAACTCAACTCCATCATTTCTAATCTATCATATAAGTATCTTGGTAGCTTATGTGGAGACCCTAAGTAGCCTCTTATTTTGATATAAGTGAATGTTATAAATTGAATATATAAGGTGCCATACTTATAAATTGTGTGTTTGGAAACCTTGGACATTTTTTTAAGGATCCTTAGAGGAAATAAGACAATCATCATAGTATTAAAGAAATAATTGTAAACTTTGTAGAGATTCTTCTTGAAGCCATCTAGAGTAATTTATAGATAAATCTCATTTATTATCATCCCATTTGGATTCCTAGTGAGCCCCTAGAATGTCTGATTATGTACCAAGGTGTATATTAGGTAGGAGGACATGTAAAATGTATCTATAAATGCCTCATTTTAATGGATAATATCTTTAAGTTTCACCATATGCCTGTGTAGGTTATCACTTAAAATGGTTGCTCAATCTAGACTCTTCTATTGATCCAACATGTAAATTATGATTATGAACATCCAAGGCTCAAATTTCTCTATGGTCAGCATCCCATAAACTCTTTATACCATGAAAAATACATTTATCTATGTTAGGCATCCCATAAACTCTTTCCACCATTGCAATCACATACTGGGGTAATTCCTTGAATTCTACCAATTTTAGACTCTTAAACATTCTTGAGACCTTTTGCCTTTTCTTGACTAGCTAACAAGAGTTGATAATGTTCCATATTATTTTTTCATTCTTGTCTACATACTCTTAGCATTCCTCTAGGGATAGTGTGATACTTTTAGGTTAGGGAAGAGTCCTAAGCATGGTGCTGAGGGTTGAAGGAGTGAAAGAGTAGATAACTGATTAGCTACCATTAGAGATATTTATATTATTAGGTTGATATACTTGAGCACATGCAATCACTAATTGTAGGTATGGGGAATCCAAGGGGAATGCCAAAATAGGGGAAATATAACTCATTCCTACATTGGAAACTCCTGAAAGAGGGTTGGGTTGCTACAAGACATTCAAAAAGGCCTTAAAGTCTAAGCCCTAAACATTTGTATCTTGATTCCATCTAAAATAGAGATAATGTTGCTCTTCAAAGATTTTGAAGATGCTACCATTTTCCACTAACCCTCTAGTGCAATACATTGAATTTTAACAAATTCTTCAACCAAATTACCCTCGATATATCTTTAAATTCCCTTCAAAGAACACAACACAAGGATCTAGAAGAACACTTAGTAATAATCTAGAGGGATATATGAAATTGAAGCTATAAATCATTAAAGAATTTTCCATAATCATAAAAATCGTTAAAGAATTTACCATAATCATTCTTTCATGTTGAACATAGCTAGGGCACACAAATGGATCAAAGATGCAAATAGAAGCTTTGAATGTAAAAGGTAAATGTGAATGAAGGAAAATGCCTTAGTTATAATCCTTTAAATTTTGAAATCAAGGTTGAAATTAATGTTTTGAAGCATAATGACTAATTGAAAACTACTCCCTTTAGTTGTTTAATATTCTTTCAAATGGGGAAGGAGAAGGTGCAAATGTTTCCTTCATGTTGGGTGATCCTCCTTGAGACACATGGATCGATATAAACAAATTTTTTGATGTTGTGATTTTCATGCCTTCAGGGACCTTTCACATCTTTCCCAATAAAAGGTAAGTGGGGTAATCTTCAAAAAGGTCTTAGAGCTTGAAAAACTTCAAGAATCTACCACGTGTCATTAATTTACTTTAGAAATCTAAACATTCAGGCCCTAGAGACCTTTTACACCTTACCCACCCAAAGGTAAGTGAAGCAATATTCAAAAAGGGCTCAAAACATATAAAACCCTAAGGACCCACTACGTGTCCAACTTAGATGTCATCTCAAAATCTTGGCCAATTATTTACCTTTTCACCATCCTTTTTGATATAGGGAAGGGTGCAATATCCTTCCAACCCCCCAAAATTTTCTCATTACTTGTAAAAGGAAATGAACAAGTCATTACCTTGTAAATTTGACAAATCTAACTTGGGTATTTTTTCAAGATAAAGTCTTATGATCACCCTAGGATAACCACATTTTTTTCATTTAGATCATTGGGAAATTCCTCACCTCAATCACCAAAACACATTGAAGGTACAATTTATCAATTTCATCTAGGGCTCTAGAACATTTCTTCTTCGATTATAAGGCAACAAATCAATATATGCAAGGAGACTTGAATACATTTCTATTTCTTCCTAGTGAATATTACCATGGTGAAACCTTTTTCTAGACCTTATAATTCCTTTGAAACTATTGAAAATGTCCTCCATCTTCAAAAAGTGCCCTTCAGACTTTTTAGTAGACATCTTTTGGGAAATTTACAAGGGTAAAATGCCCAAAAGAAATGATCCTTCAGAGTTTTTACAAGGGAAAAATGACCCTATAATTCCTTCAAGATTTTTGTGTGGGAAAATTTTCCAAAGGTCTAGTGCCCTTCAGACCTTTTATCATGAACAAAAAGTCCAAAACAAATAAACTAAAAACACTTAAGATCAAAAAGACAAGGTATGGAATTCTTTTAGAATTTTTGAAGTGGATAAAATGTCAAATGAAAATAAGTCTTTAGAATTTTTGTTTGAGATAAAGATAGCTCTATTAGGCATTATGTTTGTGAAAAAATCCTAAAAAATCTAAGGGAAGGGACATTTTCACCCAACAAAAACAAGAGAAAGGACTAGGCAAATTATGAACTTAAACTTTACCTTCTAAAGGAAAACATGGAGATAGAATTGGGGGAAATGACTTAAACATTGATATTCAACTCACTATATAATTAGGCATTTTCATAGATAAGGCCCAATTACCCTAGTGCAACCTTGGACATCAACAAATTTTCTCATGAAATGTGGTAAATCAATAAAATACCCTGGATAAAGATATCAAAACATAACATATTTTCAACCTCCTAAATAATTTGATGCTAAAAAGGGCACAAATTATTTGTGTAAATTTAGGCTTCAATAGGATACACCATGAACCATACTCCTATCATGTTAACATAAATTAATACATTAAAATTCTTACCTATCATTAACTAGAATGCACTTATGCCCCAACAAATTCCTATAATGTATCATCTCCTATTGGGTCAGCCCAATTCAAACTAACCACTAGATTTTATAAATCTAGGGGGTCAAGATCTGATTCACTAGATACAACATCAAGTGTCATTAGTCACAACTAAAAACACCAAGATCATGTCTCAATAATCCACTAAAATTGAGCTAGATGACATTTAGTGAATGGTACAAAAGCTTAACACTGAATTCTTAAGACTATAGAGATAAATGATCAACTCTAATGTAAAAAGATCCAGTAATAATTTCATGTATCAAAAAGAAAAAAGAGCTACAATCACCCTCATAAACCCATATAACCTTCACCCAATAGGCTCCCAAAGATTGATATCTTCAAGATAACCTTACATAATTGGTGTTGACTGCACAATATAATCACACACAAAGAATTAGACTACGTGAAGTTTAGTTTTGCTTTTGAGATCTTCTAGAAGGAAATGAAATAATATGAGGTAGTTCCCAATCATCTAAAATCCTATCTCATATAAATCCCCTAGTACTACCATGGTATTGGAAACCTTAGATTTCCCTGGCCAAGAAGAAAATGATCCAAGATAAGGTATTAGTGTGGTGTAGGCATTTTAATAATTAGAAAGTAGAAATTACACCCTTAGGAGTAGGTAATAATAGTAACCCCTTACTACCTCGACCCCCACAAATAATGTTATAATCCCACCAAACCAAAATTTTAGGAATGATCCTATACCTCCAAGACCTCAAAATCCTAAGACACTTGTGGAAACCCCACAAGTCTAAAGCAAAGGGGGTTACACCATAGTGGAGGATATGAATAAAATCAAGGATAACATTACCCTTCATGAGCTTTTCCAAATCACAAAGTAACAAGACCTTTTGTTAAAATCTTTGAATCAAAATCTAACATCGCATGCCTAGCCAAAACTAAGAGCAACACACACCAATGTGTTTATTCACAAGAATAAGATGGAGGTTTCCATATTAATTTTGACCATATGGTTAGTAAATAATTTACATAACCTTTTATTAAATTTTAGATCCTTAGACAATGTGATGCTAGTAGGCGCAATGTGAGAAAATTAGTCTAGCCCCATAATATCAGATAAAATAATGGTCTAGTTGGAAAAATCAGAGGTGAAAGTGATAGGCAAGTTGTTAAACATCCACATCCAATTAGAATATGAATCTAGAATTCAAAATTTTATAGACTTTTAAGTGGTTGACATCCCAAAAGCCTATGATATGCTTCTCAATAGAGATTGGTCCAACACCCTCAATGGATATATAGCCACATATTTCTCACATATATTGTTACCTTAGATAGGAGTAGCCAAAAAAATACATGTCGATAAGGAACCATGCATGAAACACATGATCACTAAATACAATGCTATTAATGAGAAGATAAACCTAGCTTCCTTAGACCTATGCATCTACATGCTAAGCAACAAGTCTCCAAAAAAATAGACTAGTCATAAGATAGCCCCACTTAGCCTATGCTCTTTCCATGTAAATGAAGCTTGCTTTAAACAAGGTAGTGGAGCTAGTGTTTTGATTATAGATCCCTTAGGGAGAAAACATCTAACATCCTAAAGGATACAATTCCCTTGTAGTAATAACTTGGTAGAATACAAAACTCTAATCCTAGGGTTATAATTTACATTGAGACATGAGGCAAATAAACTAAGAGTATTTAGTGACTCTAAACTAGTAGTCAACCAGATCAAAACTAAGTTTCAATGAAAATTATCATACCTCATAAGGTATAAACACAAATCTTGAGACATGATTAAAATGTTTAATGCATTAACTATCATCCCTATTCCCTGAGAGGAAAATGAGGTAGTAGATTAGATAACTTTATCTATAGTGAACTTAACCTCTCTAAATGGCACTGAGCTATAAGAGTTCTCTATGGAACTCATCCTTTGTCCTTCCATCTTGGCTAATGTGAATAACTTATAGATCTTTGAATATGACCAAAAAATTATCTAGTTCCTTGACAATAAGGGGATATTTGAGGCCCAAATCATAAATGAAAATGATAGAGAAAACCCTAGGAATGAGTTGGATAAATATGAGATCCTAAACATTCATGGGAACATGATCTTGAATGGGATGATTTCACTCAAAAAAACATTTGATGCATTGGACCTAACCTTCTAAACTAAAATTCCTAAGTTCAAAGATTAAAAGTGTCATCTCATTAATATTGGCCCATTAGATAACCCCTAGATAATTAATGTGGGTCTGGATTGGATGAACCATGAATTAGAAGAATTTTTAAAATTACTAATAAGGTATAAGGACATAATTGATTGGGCCAATAGAGACCTTAAGGTCTTTAAACTAAGAGTAATTACTCACACCATCCCCTTAAAACTTGATCAAAGACCCAATATAAAAAGGTAGATGTAGGTTAACCCAATCCTAGATCCATTAATTTATAAAGAGGTTCACAAATTACTCTCTACAAGGATAATTTTGTTGATCTGCCACTCCACCTGGGTGGTTAACGTAATCCCAATGTGGAATAAGAATGGTAAAATTTGCCTTTGTGTGGACTTCTAAAATTCTAACTAGGCCTTGAATAAAGATAATTACTCATTTCCCTCACTAGATGAGGTAATATAAATGGTGAGTCCTTGGATGACTTCTTAGGCTATAACCAGGTCCTCGTTAATCTAGGGGATAGAACTAAAACCACTTTCACCACTAAGTGGGGCACATTTTCATATAAATAGATGCATTTTGGGCTAATCAATACTAGTGCAACCTTTCAAAGTGAAATGGACTTTGCCTTTGAGGGCATGATAGGTAAGTTCATAATTATATATCTAGATGACCTAACCATGTTCTATAAATATAGGTCAAGTCATATTCACCACTTGGAGAGAGTATTTGAAATATGTAAAAGGTATGGCATTTATTTAAAACCCCAAGAAAAGTGTGTTCAATGTCATAAAAGGTAAGCTTCTCAATCATATTATCACAAAGTAAGGTATTATTATCAACCCAAAAAGGGAGAATATAATTTCTAAATTACCTTTGCCTAAAAATAAAAAAGAAAATCACTTTTGTGTGCAAGTTTATTTCTATATTTGATGAGATAGTGAAGATCTTGAATGTAATGTTGAAACATGATGCTAAAGTGGAGTGGCAAGTGGAGTCAAGGAAATCTTTCTAGGATATCAAATATGTTATCATGTAAACCCCATTTTTTAATAGCCTAAACTATATGCATGACTTCTATGTTTACCCTTTCACTTCAGAGCATAATATAATCACCTACCTTACCCAAAGGTTAGAAGGAGAAGAACACTTGGTGTATTTTATGAGCACCAATCTTAAGGACATCAAACTCTAGGATTATACCCTAGACAAGCATGCTTATGCCCTAGTCAAGGTAGTAAATAAATTTAGGCATTACATCCTCTAGAATAGAGTGCATGCCATTGTCCCAAACCCAACTATAAATCAAATGCTAGGATAGAATAAACTAGGTGAGAAGAGAGGCCAATGAATGACAAAACTATAATAATATGAATTGGAAATCAAGCTAACTAAACTAGTTGGGGGACAAGGCCTCACCCTGCTAATCAAAGATATATACCCAATAATCACAATACACTAGGTGGATCAAAAAATGATGTACCACTCAAACTGATATGCCTAATTAAGAACTTTCTACTTTATAAAAATACACCCCTAGGACTCAACCATACATATAGAATATCCCTCTAGCTAAAATCCACACATTATATGCTAAAGAAGGGAGTTATCTTTAGAAAAAACCATAAAAGAATCTACCTTTGGTGTGTACTATAAGAAGAGGCCAAGGGCATAATGGATAATTTATATGAAAAGATGGAAGCCAACCATCCTACAGTAAATGCCAAGGTTCACAAGGTTTTTCAAGTAGATTACTATTAGCCCATGCTATTCTGAGATATTCACACTCATGTTTATTTTTGTCACCAATGCCAAACATTTACTAAAAAGGAAACACAAACCACAATGCCATTACAAATTATTGTAGAGTTTATGACATTCACATAATGGGGGATAGATTTCATGGGGGTTATTAACCTAAATTCATCAACCAATCATAAATTCATCCTCAAAGACATGGAATACTACATCAAATGGTCTAAGGTAGTTATGACCAAAATAAGCTCCTCTCCCAAAGTCATCATGTTTTGAGAGACTACCATAACCACCCATTTTGGGATCCCCATTTATTTAGTATGTGATAATTCCCCTAATTTTTAATCCATGTAATTCAAAAAATGGGTATATGATAATGAAATCACACTCAAGTTATCTAATCACTATCCATAAGGGAACAAATTGGTGAAATTCACCAACAAAAACTTGATCGATGCCATCAAAAAAATTGGTTGGAGAGAAACCCCAAGAATGGTATTCATTGTTAAAATTTTCCTTATGGAAATACCACACCAAGTATAAACAATCCCTCAAAATCTCCTATTTCCTTATTATCCATGTATTAGAGCCAATCATACCAGTCACTCTTAAGGTAATTACATATAATTTCACGTAATAATTCATGGGACTAGATGATAAAGTGAATTCTAGACTCTTGGACCTGATTTAATTAGAGGAAGTTTAGGATGAAGTCTTGATGAGATTTAACAAGCATCCAAACATAATTAAGAGGTTGTTTGAAATGAGGGTGAAGGTTAAGACTTTCAAAATCCTAGATCCAATCCTAATGTAGGACAAGGTCTATGAGAAGAAAGTCCAACATTCAAAATTTGATCCCCTCTAGATTGGCTTGTACTAAAATACCAAAATAATGGGCCAATATGCCTTTTGTCTCAAGGATTTTGAGGGAAATTACTTACTACTTATGGTAAATAAACAACTCTTAAAGAATTATTTATTAGCTATCCCTTCTAAAGTGGTTTTTGACTAGCCCAAAGAAAGTGGTAATGTATATATTAAATATATTTGCTTTAGTTATGTGTTTACTTTTGTTGTGTTTTTATTTTTATTATGTGAATTTATTTGTGTCATGTTTTTCCCCTCTAGCCCCTTATTTGTTATGCATTGTTCCTCTAATACCCAACCTTTTATTAGTAACTACTTCAAATGGTGGCTGAAGCTTAGGAGGATTATTGAGACAAAGGAAAGCCGAGGTTAAAACCTTTGATCCAAGTGATTCTATGACTATAAAAGGGGACTCTTAATATCTCATATTTGAGTCGACCTCAAAAGGGATATAAAGGCAATCTCCATTGTAGGATTTCTAATATGGATGGAAATGGAGTAAGGGCATGAATAGGACTAGAGGAATCTCTATCAGGGCTATGGACACTCATCTAGGAGTACAGTAATGCCCTAGTCATCCCTGTAAGCCATTAAGCCAACAACACCCTAGAGGAAGTCTAATAACCAGTCTAATCTTGATTACTCAAATATAATCTAATAATGATTTGGAATGAAAATCACATCTCACATATGCTAGTGGTTGTCTATAGGTGGAAGTTTAGTATGCCACTTGCTACTAAGAGACTTTAGTGCCTAATAATTTTTGTGGATGATAAAAGCCCCCATACAATCTTTATGATGAGCAAGGAAAGAAGAAGAAACTAGTCAGGTTCTAAATGTTTCTCATTACTTTCCCATGGAAGTTGTCATTTATTGTGGCCAACATGCCCCCTTTTATCCAAAATAGGGGACCTTTCTAAAAATTTCATGAACTAGATCTTTATAGTTCTCCCTTTTGTTCTCATTAATGACGCCTACTCATAACTCTAAAATATACATCACCTTGATTTTATTCAATCAATAACAAACATTTTTTAACATTTTTAAAAGCAACTAAGTAGTGTTTGTTCACTTTTAGCATATGCGGGAACTAACGTGGTAGGTTACTTTTCACAAGGAGATGTTCCCTGAGACTATTTCCTTTCCTAGAGTAACAAACTCATTATCCTTTGTGGAAAATCAAGTTCTTCATGTGTGATAAGTAAACTTTAATGAATGATTTTATTTTTGTTTTTATTACTCTATCATTTCATGAATCTCATAGAGGCCAACCTAATAGGGAGCTACCACATCATTCAGAGTTAGAAAGGCTAGTCCCTTGGACCTTTAAATATGTCAGAGTTTAGGAGAGCCTAACCCAATGGAAAGTTACCACATTATTGAAATCAGAAAGGCTAGTACCTTGGACCTATTAATGATGTTAGAGCTTGGGAGAGCCTAACCCAATGGGGAGCTACCATGTGATTTGGATTTAGAAATTCTTGTACCCCTAACTTGTTAGAGATATTAGAGCTTGAGAGAGCTTGGCCCAATGGTGAGCTACCACATCACTTAGAGTTAGAAAGGCCAGTCCCCCAATCCTTTTAGAGATTTTAGATCCTAGGAGAGCCTAACCCAATGGGGGTTTCCATATCATTAAAGTTAGAAGGGCCAATCCCCTAGATCAATCAAAGATGTTAGAGCTTGTGAAATATTAGCCCAATTAGGAGTCACCATGTCATTTAGAGTCAGAAAGTCCAATCCCTTAGACATGTTAGAGATGTTAGAGCCTATGAGATCCCAACCCAATGGGGAGTTTCCATATCATTCAGAGTCAGAATGGCTAGTCACCTGGACATGTCTTAGATGTTAGAGCTTAAGAGAGCCCAACCTAATACAAAGCTATTATGTCATCTATATTCATAAAGGATAGTCCCCTATACTTGTCAGAGATACGAAGGCCTAGGAGAGCCTGACCTAATGAGGAGTTACCACATCACCAAGTGTGAAGATAAAATAGTTAACACTTGTGACTTTGGTAGCTCATAATAAAGTACATGTGGTTAACCAAGGCTAATTAAAGTGTGCTACATGTCCTTGGGTGACATGTCACCTAGTCTACTAGATTGACATGTGGTAAAAATAATGCCTAGGTGTTGACCAATAATGAGAGGACCAATTGAAAAATGACACATACCATAAATTAAGAGTTGGATGAGAGATGTGACTATATACCTACCATGTGTTAGACACTAATAGAATGGGAAGCTAGACCCGATTGGATAGTTTTAAAAACATCCCATTGCCATTTCTATTTTTGGCTTATGATGGAGGATCATGGTCTCTAAATTCAATTCTATATTTGGAAATAAAAGGAGAAAATACAACCACCAACATAATTTCAAAATTGTAATAAGTGAGCCACAAATTCCATTGACGCAGGGAGATGTGGGCATAAGATTATAAAGCCTAAAAGACACCCATTAATAGTTACCATTACTACCTTAGAATAAATCTTGGACTCCTTTATTTTAAATTATCATATAAAATTAATATATTATGCCTTTGGCATTTAAAATCTTCCAAATTTCCCCTTTATTTTATGTTAATGGCCACTACATCCTCCAACCTGAAGGTAAATCTTTTATACCAGGACACCACTTTTCCTATTATTTTGATGAGGTATAAGCATTATAATGACATATTCAAAGTGATTGAATGGGTCCTAAAGAATTATATTGAGGTCAATGAATATTGGATAAAATATGAGGATACCCTTTGACCCTAAAAAAGATGCAAACTTTATAGATATGTAAGAAAACAAGAGGCATTCCCATACACCAACTTTCTAGGTAAGATGTTCCACAAGGCCATCCACATGTAGGATGCTATTAATTATTGGGTGTGTTGACCTACCTTTCAGTGCCAAATTGCTAACATATCTAGGAATGACTTCAAGGTATATTACTCCTTTCTATACTTCTCATTCTCATATGATGCAATGATAGTGTCAGTCTAGATGAATGATAACTGTATCTATGATGTTCTCTATGATTGGGATAAGAACCTAGAATCCAAGTCAGTCAACAAAGAAAATATCAATGATTACATGATCCATACCTTTTAAGATGAGGTCTAAGTAGGGATGATCTTATTGAATCAACTATTTGGAGACTTGGAATACCAACATGTCAATGAGTTATGAGTGCCCTTAATGTGCATGATCTTATCTCACTCTAACACATAGATCTTGGAGGATTGATCAACTTCAAGTTAGTTTGTGCCATTATAGATGCTTAAAAATAGGGATAACTTGTACATGATGAACTACTTATTTGATGCCATCTATAGGATGTTATCGTTCAACCTATCAAATTATCCCACATGGGTTCCTAGTGGCCAAACTATCCACATGGTATTATAAAATTTCTATGGCCATTACTTCCACTAGCATGTTTCAGACATCTATGACTACTTCTAATTGGTGGTGTACTAGGTGGTTAATAAAGATCCCATGCCCTAGCTCTCAAAGATAATCTAGGACTTCATCATAGCCATAGTAAACTACTAGCTATATAATAATGACATAGTGAATTAAGTCATGGGCTTCCTCCAAGACCCCCTATGCTTGTCATACTATGTTCTTGAATGACTAGCAGAGTATGATAACACCTATCAACTGGTAAATGACATATTTAAATTCTACATATAATGTCAAAAGAAGGCATTACCTTAGATCTCTATCACCATATGGGGGCACATCTATAATAACTTACCCTTCATATAAAAGATGGTGGTTGGTGAGACTCTTTCACTAGTAAGACCCTAAATGGGTGATTCAAGCCCATTTGGCATAATATTCAATTCAGATCAACATCAATTACTACCATCAAGTTGAGGATGATGATGAGCTTTATCTAAACACTGCTAATGAATAATAGGTGCTATCTTAGATAGCAACTCAAAAGAAGAAGAAAGTGAATAATGCTTAGGCAAGCCTCTTAACAACCTCTCTAGATCCTAATTGATCTGTGGATGACCTAACTCCCATAGCTATGGCCATATCCTAGAGAATATTATAGGGCATCCTATCACCTTCTCCTCCTCAATCTTTATCCCTAATTCCCACTCTAATTCCACCTCCTCCATTTACTCCTCAAAATCCACTTTTGCCTCCTCTAGTGGCCCTAATTCCTCAAGCTTTACCTCTACCTCCTCTAGTATCACTAATGACCAGGCCCTGACAAAGCTAATCCTAAATTACATGATGATATGTAGCTTAAACATATTCCACTCAAATAATAACACTACAATCTCTAATATTTAACTTGGCCAAAATCTTGTGACTAAGCCCTATTAAGACACTCAATAGGCACTCATGCAAGTTCTACCATTCATTCTTCTATCTCCTCTCATTTCACTTCTACCACTTACTCCTTTTGCATTCCACCTCCCTATTTTGGAACCCACTATTTTACCTCCATTTCTCCCTCTGTTTCTTATTATTTATCCTCCATATTTTAGCCAAGTTCCCTTGGTCTCAATCCTTATGAGCATCCTCACCTTTACCATTCCCTTTCACTCAACCCATCTCATATCTTGGATTTCTCTTGATGCCTTCCTTAGGTATGAATTTAATAACAAGTGTGACTATAAATTTTGGGAGCCTACCACCTCTAGGAGGGACCTTCTTGATCCCCAATCTAATGAGCTTGGTACTCCCCTTCATGGCTATAATTCTTCCACCATCAATCCCTATAACCTCCACCATCATAATTGGACTCCAAATCAAAGGCCTTAAGTTATAAATATGACACTTGGAGGCAACTTGGGGAAGAGGATGAAGAATAAATACAAGGCAAACCATCCTTAGACTTTATATTGGAGGCCTTAAGTTATAAATCCTCCAGCTCTAGTAGCACCAACCTAATGATTGGCTCCTCAACCACCTCTCTCCCTTAGTCAAGGCCCCACTACCTTTACCTTCAACCAAACTATCTCATCCCTACTATTCTATGATCTAATACTGGGGGAAATCCTTCCTCAAATGAATCTCACCAAATAATAATGACAAGATTAAATGTTCCCATGGGCCTCCCCTTTCATTATCCCTCTTTTCTCCTCATACCCTAATGAGTGTTGTTTAACTCCTCATTTAATCAATATTTAATTGATGTCTTATCAACCAGGGCTAGTGTCCAAAGCTATCTATAGTAAGGTTTAGGATGGTAGAAATAGAAGTCTACTTGTGGGGGTGTTTGATGGTCCTATTTTAATTTTGACTAATGAAAGAAATGTGTCTTAAACTATTTGATTCACTCTTTTTCTACAAAGAAAAATATGTAACTATTTAATCAAATGAATCCACTCTTTTTCTTGAAAGTAAAATCACACTCCTATTTATGCTTACATGGAAATGAAGATGTTTAAATTAAAAAGGAAATTTGCTTCACACATTTGCTGTAAAAGAAAACACACTTTACTTAGAAAGGAAATGACTTTGGAATAAGAAAATGCCTTTTGAATAGTGAATTTATTTTGATGTTTTATGAATGAATTCAAACATTAACAAGATTATGATTAATTTAACAAATAATTAATATAATATAACATAAGTACCACACACAATTCTTGGTTCGAAGAGCAATGGGCCCTTACTTCTCTCAGACTCAGGAACAAAGATTAATCAATGCTGAAAATTCAAGTGATAATTCATAAAACTAAAATGATTACAATCTGTCTAAAACTTGTAATATGCTTGTACGTATCTTCCATCTATTTTTTTTAATAAGAAAAGTTTTATATTTTATACTAATAATCAAATAAAAATAGGAGATTTGATTTCCATGAGATCCAATTATTCTGATGAAATAGATATACTATCTTATAATAGTCCTAAGATCTAAATATATACAACTTTATCAAAAGAAAATCCTAAAAAATTAAAAGGCAAGTATTTTCCACATTTGACTCCAGCTAGAATGATTCTCTCTCATCTTATCTAGCTGCCAACTTCCCCATTTGTAGATTTATCTTTATAGAATCCATGAAATTGACCCTATAGAGTTAGTAGGAATGAGCCTATGGAGTCCTTAGAAACAAGCATGTGGAGTCCATAGAGACAAGCCTATGGAGTCTATAGAACAAGCCTACGAAGTCCATAGAAACATTCTGTGTGATTTTGTAGTTTTATTGGATGGAGATCAAAACTAAAATTTCACTACACATCACTTGTGTCTTCTTCCTAAGCATTATTCACAAAAAAAATCACTAAAACATGCTATGTATTAGACATTAATGATGAAGTAAAGGTTTAGTCTTTGGTTCAATATAAACAAGACAAATATCTACTTTCCATGTAATAGCTATCTAACAATCTATGATTTGCATAAGATAATATCCTTAGAGAGATGAATTAGGGAAATAACATGTCAATAATGAGCCATATTCGAAGCTCATCATCTCCCCCAGGCTTTACCTTTTGTAAGTCCCATTGCAAACATTCATTTTCATTTGTGGCTCTTGCATCTGCTCTTCAAACTCTGAATCAAATCATAGTCATCAATTTCATCTATTATATGCTTGTCTAAATTACTTGTAGACCCTTGATGTTCTTGAATAATTTGTTTCCCTATATTGAATTATTCCTTTGATTGTGGAGCCCAACTCTACCATCCTAGAATAGGTATGATCAATAAAGGGGGTCTATATCTCATGCCAATCCATTTATTTTCTCCCCTAGATTTTATTACCTCTATTAAGATTTCCAAAATTGAGTTACCTCTCCTCATACTCCATCTTAAGTTATTTGGAGACATGACTTCTAAAAGGCACTAAAAGTTGGTCCCACCTTTTCACACTTGTAGTCACCACTGAATCAAAACTCTATCTTGAAAACAAGTCAAAAAAAATAGCACAATCATATAAAGCATGTAAATAATGAGTTTTAACTTCATCACTTAAACAAGCATAGTTAAAATTCTTTTTGATAAATCTAGGGATAGGAAAGGCTGGTCTTATACACAATCTTGTAGTCTTAGCATGATTTATATACTCCTCAAATTTGCTTTTCCATGCTAGTTGATTTTTGAATGTAGAATGCAATGCCTTGAGTTAAAATTCTCCTACATGAAGGTTTATCAAGAATTTATTGTGCTTATGGTCTCCTATGATCAAATCATGAAAATAAAACTCACAAAGCAAATCCTATTGATCAAGTTTAGCACTATAAAAAATTTCTAAAAATGTTATTGACTATAAAATCTTGTAAGGAAGATGAGAGGAGATCCTCAAAAGCTGGCATCTATAAAATTGTTCAAATAAAAACAAACTATATGTAGGAGATGAATTCTTACATGTTAAAAGAGATTCCCCTAATTTGCATGAATCTTGAAAATTTTCTTCTAAATCTTGGACCTTAGCTTCTAATTCTTTCTTTTCATTTTCCAATATTTTGTTCAAAAAAGTTGAAACTTTATTTTTCTATTTAAGTATAGAATATTCTTCTACAATTTGATTTAGCATTTGCAATGTGAGAATACCTGGACAACTTGTTTGACAACTTTGGTCAAAAAATACCTTGGGAG
Organism: Torreya grandis; assembly: GCA_037957365.1. NCBI lineage: Eukaryota > Viridiplantae > Streptophyta > Pinopsida > Cupressales > Taxaceae > Torreya > Torreya grandis. The sequence goes on from JARHVA010002026.1 coordinate 640,202, forward strand.
TAGAAGGTGAAACATTATAAGGTGCTTTGGAAGAGTTTGCCAAAGTTTACAATCTCCTATTCTTCTTCTTCTTCTTCAGATTTTATACATATATCCAGAGGTCTATTTGTTCACTTTCATTTTTTTTCTAATCTATGGACTTCTATTGCATGATTCGTAGATGTTGTGTCCAATTTTTTCACCAACAATGAGTTGAGATGATCCTTATTCTATAATTGATTGGTCAAGTCAACAATGTTAGTTGTTTATTGTTGCTCTAGAGCTTGATCTTGAGAAAGCTTTAAGGTTAATTACATAACATGATCATTTAGATTAGATGATTCTCCTTTCTAATTTATGCATATATTTTTTCCCTTATTCATTATAGTTTCAACTAAAACATGTGGTTGTCCCACCATACTTGATTCCTCTACCATGATTAGCTCTTCTCTTAGAATTGGCTCCTCTATTATGATTGGAGAGTTCCCTTCAAAAGGAGTTTCTTTAATATCTATATTTTTAGGGATACTTTGATGCATGGGGGAATGAGATACCTTTTTAAGGCTATCCAGAATGTCTACAGCCTCTTGTTCATCTTCATATATCAAAATTAACCTTCTCCTTCTTTTGGTCACTCTCTGAGCTACACTTAGTTGTCTTTCCTTTTCAACCATCAAACCCTCAGTCTTCTCAAATTCTATAGCAACCTTTCATTTCAATTTTCTTCTTTCTGATAAGGGAATTAGTTGCACTATATATTCTTAAGGTTCTTGTGGGGACTTTGAAACTATAGGTATTTGAGACCTTGTGATTCTTATTGAAGATGAAGAAGAAGAAGAAGGAATTTATTTTGAGACTATAGTATGTGATTTCTTCTTTGGAATTGTTTTCTCAACTAATGCAGTAGGTGGAGTTAAATGTTCCTATGGTAAATTTGAGGTTTCTTATGTAGGTATATTTGGAATTTTTTGTGTTACACTATTCTTAAATTCTTCCCAAACCTTTTGTCTTTGTTGAAGGAAGTGATGTTGGATAATTAGGTGAATAAGGCCATGGTGCCTAAGAGTAGCATTAGGACTTGTAGTCATAATTTGAAGGGCACCATATAATAAGGATGGGAGGTTAATCTTGTAATGAGGAGTTTGCCTCCCATACTTAAGGTGTATTAATATTTTCATGGCGTCTCTTCCTAAAAGAATGTTTTACCCCTCACAAATGATATACTTGAGTATCCACTCGGCTAAAGATTTCCAAGGTTCAGGAAGTGAATTTCTACAAATCCATTTTGATTTTCCCTTAGAATCTATTAGACATTAAGTCCTAGTCTACTCATTACCATTAAACTAAATAGTTAAATCATTTAATGGAATTCTACCTATCACTATCATTCCCTCTTCTGAAACTTATTTGATTTGACTTATAATTTGAGTTGAAACAAGAATAACAATGACTTTAACAAATAAAAACTCAAGGGTGAGATTAGTGATGAATTATCTTACCATTGTTTAGTGGAAACTTTGGAACTTTTCAATGAAAGGTAGCCAACCATTTTCTCTAAAAACTACCATAGAAGCTTTGTATTTGTGAAGCTTTGCTGAATTTTTTGGCTCTAATCTCTTTTTTTTTTCCCCATTTCTACTTGGATTTATAGACAACTCTATTTCTTTAACTCAGATTAAGGTTTAGACTAGCTTCTATTGAAATATATAAGCAACAATCACTAAGGATATATAGAAATGAAATGTATTGTGTGAAAATCCACAACTTCATGAGTCCATAGTTTGACATGATTACTTTATATAGTTCAATACCTCACATTTATATGGAGTGTACCAACCATTTTGTCAAATTATTACAAATTATATGAAATGATGATGTGGCACATTGACAATGACAACTATTTATCATTTCATTTAGAACCCCTTTATGATGACCCTATAAGTATAATTATTTATGATGTAATTGATTGTACCAAAGCTGCATAGGTTATCATAATGTAGACATACACCTTTGCCATCTTGTTTGCATGTTTATCCATTATGGTATGTGTCATGTCATTCTATTTTAGAAGGCTCAAGTTTGGGTCATCTCCATGTAATAAATCTTAATTAAATTAAAGATAATTAGTTAACTAAACATAGATAAATATAATATATGTCTCACTTACTTTTAACCTTAGATTTATCCTTTGCTTTCCATTTGTCTTACACAAATAAGTTTGCATGGATTAGTCAACATGTATTGAAAGAAAAAAATTTATTGCATGGAGAAGACCAATCATAGTGACATGATGAGATTCTCTTTTTTTCCTTATATATTTTGTTTTTGCCCTTTAGCCAGCCATTGCTAGTTTTCTAGCCAAAGCCCTTTTTGTAATCCATAGCTAGCCAGTAAGCTAGTTTTTTGGGCATGCATTGTCAATAGTGTCCCGGGAAGGATTTTCACTATTGATTTTTTCTATTATTATTTTTATTTAATTTTTATTATTTATATGTAGGATCATTAAGGAGTAGATTCTCTAGAAGAAGCAGAGTCCTCCAGAACATCTACTTGATTTGAAGCAGTTTCTCTAGAAAAAGTAGAGTCCTCTAGAAAGGATACTTGATATTTTACCTTTTGAACAAATTCTTCTTTATTGAGAGGTTTTTGATAAATCTTCAATCTATGTTCATTGACTAATAGATCTCTTCTACTATCATCAATAGGTATTAGCTTAATATAACCATTTTCAAAGACCTTAATTTGATAAGGTCCCAACCACCTCATTTGTAGTTTTCCTTTAAACTGTTAAAATTTAGAATCAAAAAATAGTGCCTAATCTTCTTTTTGAAAATTTTATTGCTTGATCTATGAATCATGCCAAACTTCTTTTTGATGTTGTACCAATTCAGTTCTTTGTAGTGCTTCCATCCTCATCTCATCAAGTTGATTAAGCTTTAAGAATCTTTTTTTCTATATTTATTCTAAGTCAATCCCTACTTCTACAACTATTTTCAAAGTTTTTAATTAAAATGGTTTCCAGTTCTTTGTTAGTGAATTCAACTTGTCCATTAGCCTCTAGATGGTATGGAGATATTTTTCTATGTTGAGTTTGATATACTTACATGAAGTGCTTTATCATGTTTGATATGAACTATGGTCCTTGACCTGAGACTATCTCCCTTGGATTACCAAATCTTTGCATGATTTTGAAATATAAGAAATTAGCTACCATCTCTTCTCTTACATGAGTTAATACTTCCACTTTTTCCCACTTGGTTACATAGTCTATACATACTAGGAGATATTCTTTTCCTTTGGAACGAGGATCCATAGGACCTATAAAATCAATTCCCCATTTCTCAAATGGTTCTAAAACCAATTGAGGATGAGGGTGCAAAGGCATCTCTATTTAAAGAGAAGGATGTAAAATTCTCTGAGAAGCATCATAGTGTCTAACATATATTTTTACTTGCTGATGAAGGTGAGGCCAATAGTATCTTGCTCTTAGGATTTTATGTATAGTTCTTTGAGCTAAGTAATGACCTCCTTTGGGTTCATCATGACAAGCTCTGATGATATCATAAGCTTCAACATTTGTCACACACCTATGAAACACATGGTCAGGTCTAAGTTTGAATAACATTCCATTAATCCATTTAAAATAACTTTCTTTGATTAAATGTTTCTTTTATTTTTGTGAAAATTACAGAGGAAACTTCCTTGTGGTGAGGTAATTGGCTATATCAACAAACCACAGAGATTTTAATGAAATAACAAATAGTTGTTTATATAGAAATTCATTTTCCATCGATTCTTCCTCACCTATAGTGTTCATTCTTGACAAGAAATTAGCAACCACATTAGACTCCCCTAGTTTATCTATAATAGTAACATCAAATTCTTGTAAGAAAAATAACCATCTAATATTCCTACCTCCCATAATTGGTTTTTTGGTAAGATATCTAATAGCTAAATGTTTTGTATAGACAAACATGTTGTATCCTATTATGTATTGTCTAAATTTGTTAATTGCATAAACTACAGCTAGGAATTCCCTCTCAGTTATAGTGTAGTTTCTTTCAGTAGGTGTCATGTTTTTTCTAATATAATATATAACAGACATGTTATCCTCTTCATCCTTTTTTCTATGGACTACTCCTATTGATATATTGGAAGCATCTATGTATATATGGAATGGATGAGTCTAATTTGGTCCTCTCAATACTGGAGTAGTAATGATTTTAGCTTTGATGCTCTCAAAGGCCTACTAACAACTATCAATCTATTTGAATGTACTGTCTTTTATAAGCAAGGCATTCATAGGGGTAGCTACTTGGATAAAATTATCTATGAAGTGTCTGTAGTAACTAACATGTCCGAAAAAACTCTTAATTTTAGTTTGTATTTTTCAGATAGGTAAGTTAGAGATTATTTCAACCTTCTTTGGATCTACTTGAATGCCTTTTGTAGAAATATGGTGTCCCAACACTATTCCTTCATCCATCATCAACAAACATTTATCATGGCTCAAAGATAATTAATGTTCTTCACATCTGATCAATACTCTTTCTAAATTGGTAAGAGCCTCTTCATAAGTTCCACCATGAATGGTGAAATGATCCATATATACTTCAACACAATTATTTGTAAGGTCAGAGAATATTGCCAAAATTGCTCTTTGGAAGATTTCTAGAGCATTACAGAGTCCAAATGGGAGTACTCGATAAGAAAAATTTCCCCAAGGGTAGGTAAATGTAGTTTTATCTTGATCTTCAGCTACCACCATTATCTAGTTATATCCACTAAACCCATCTAGGAAAGAAAAATATCTTTTTCCTACCAAGTTGTAAAGAACTTGATCAATGAAAGGTAGAGGAAACTAATCTCTTAGTGTTTCTTTTTTTAGTTCTCTATAATCTATATATACCCTTAAGTTTCCATTTTTCTTGGGCATATTAATAGGGGTGAAACCCACTAGCTATCTGAGATGGGGTAAATAAACCCAACTTCCAACAATTTTTGGATCTCTATTTTAACTATCTCCTTTAATGTAGGGTTTATTCTTCTTTATGGTTATCTAACTAGTTTGACATGTTTTATGTAAATGTGATGAGTGCATATTCTAGAGTTAATTCCCTTCATTTTGGTATAATCCGAAACAAAAGCCTTGGTATGTCTTTATATTACTTCAAAGAGTTGATCTTTCTCTTCATTTTTTAACTAACTATTGATGTTCAAAATATTTCCAGGTAATACCATGATTGGTTTTGTGCCTAGGTAGTTAGATTCTATTTACTTGAATTCACTAATCAATGAGTTTAGAGGACATGGATAAGGAACTAGCTTATGAAACATGGTTACATTATCAACAAACTCTTCTCTAGGAGGAATCAGTCTTGCTAAAGAATAATGGAATGCATCTAAGAAATGAGTTTGTTATTATTCTACCAATTTCGATACACTTTCCTGAATTAATCCATGATCATATGGTGAGGAAATAATAGAAGAAGTAGAAGTGGAGGTTTCATAATATTTTATTTGACCCAAGAATCCTAAATTGAGGTAGTCTATAGTTTTTGGACTGACAAAGTCCATAGATTTTAGACTAGCAGAGCCCATAGCTTTCAGACTGGTAGAGTTCATAGCTTTCAGACTGATAGAGTCTATAGATTCTAGGTATATGTCTCCATTCAATTCTTCCAAATGTTTTTTTAACTATGATCACAGCTAGGGAGGAAATGTTCTTTGATGTGTTGTCTAATTCATCCACCCAAAGTTCTTGTAAGTGATTTGTTGATGGTTTTGTAGGAGGATACAAAGAGATACATTTAGATTTTAACCCATTATAAATGCTCATGTTTCCTATCCTACAATTAAGTAATGCTGCTATAGTAGCCAACCATGGTCTACTTAGGATTATGGGATAACCTAGATTCTTTGTTTTAGGTTGTAAGACCATGAACTCTACTAGATATTCCCAAGACTCTATTAGTACTTCAACATTTTCTATAGTCCCTTCTATTTTATTTACAAATTGGTTCACCATTTAAAGAGTGGTAGTTGTGGGTTGCATTCTCATAAGAGATAATGTATGGAGAGTATCAATTATCATAACAATAATTGCTACTCCCAAATCTACCAAGATGTTAGGAATTTCTTTACCTCCAATTGTGACTATGATCGCTGGGCTTCATGGATCTACATATTTTGGAACTAATAGTTTTCCTACTAATAAATTAGCAACTTTTCCATCAACATAAATGGTTCCTGGATATTTTGCTTTCCACTCAGGTGTCTTGATACAAAGGTTTTTGATGATCTTGTTCAATTTAAGTATATCCCTAATAGTTTGTAGTAGGGGTACCTCAATATTGATCTTTTACAACTAATGAACCAAGTTTGATTCTGATTTAATATCAATTTCTTTTAATCTTTTAGTAAAAGGAACTACTAGTGTAGTAGTGTTTTCTTTATTTTATTCAGGGCTCATTTTGATTTTGGCTTCTCTAGTGTTTAATTAAGATGATTCTATTTTTTCTTTTTCATTAGGTATCTCAAAAATGAGAACTAGAGGTCTTTTGATAGTTTTACCTAATCTTAAATGTATGTCCAAACAATCAATAACTCCAACATTCATTGTCTCTTCCTATTCATTAACATAAATAGGTGTTGGTTGTTTATTTTTTAGATTTGATATTAATTGTGTAGGCATTAAGGGTTGATTGATTTGTCCTTATTGTTGAATCACTGGGGGTGGCATTATAGTTTGCTATTGAAGCAGTCTTTTTGGTTGGGTGAATTGTTGTTGTGGGTTCCACTATGGATTCCATTGTTGATATTTTTGTGACATCCATTGTTGTTGTGGTACCTATTATTGTTATGGTTGTGGCACCATCCATGGGGGTGTTGGCATCCAATCTTGTCATATCGATAGATTTTGGATTAATGGAATTTAGGGTTGATTCTAAAAAGGTGAGGGAACTAAAACATTCCATGGTGTTATCCATGAATTAATTGGGTTTCTTGCATTAGACTATCATTGAGACTAGTTTTGTGGGGCAAAGTTTTGTCTCTAGATATAATTTACTTCTTCAGTGGAATGGACTTGTGTTTTCATTTGAGTTTTTAAAATAGGTAGAAGGGTGCAATGTTTGGTATCATGATCTATTGCATCACATATCCCACATGATGAAACATTGGTTTTATCTAGGGGGCAATATCTAAGGGTGTGTTTCTATCTACACTTAGGATAGTAGATTGCTAAGGGTTTTATTGCATTTGCCTTAGCTTGAAGGCCATCCAAAGTATTGTTTAGTGTAACCAAAATATCTATCTTTAGATTAGAAAATTCTTCCATTAGCTTACCCACTTCATTATATTTCCCAAACCTTCCTCTCCTAATTCTAGATTTTGTTCTAGAGTAGTTGATACAAAGCTCAAAAATTTGATTGAAAGCTAACTTATTTATATCTCCACCTCCCATTAGCTTTAAGGAATCTCTAGTATCTTCATCCAACCCTTTTAAGAAAACCAATTTCTAAACTTATTTAGTGAGTGGATAATTGCTTCTTTTATGAGTGAACATGAATCTATCTAAATAATCCTCTAAAGATTCATCCTCATTCTATTTTATTTTGAAGAAATCCTCTTTTCTTTCTCACACTTGGTAGTAATCTTGATACTTGTTTAAGAATTATGTCTCCATGTCATCCCATGTTCTAATAGAATCACCAGTTAATCCCATGAACCATCTCATAGTTGTATCTTTAAGTGTAGCGAGAAATAGTTTTAATTTCTAGCCATCTATTATGTAATCATAGGTCTAAGATAGCACCTTAAACTCAAATAGGAATTGATCAGGATCTTCTATAGATATTCCCTAGAAATTTGGGAAATTAGTTGGTGAAATATTTTTCATAGGGGTTTGATCACTAGGATCTACAACAATATGAAAAGAAAAAGTCCTTATTGGTTGTGAAAGTTGTTGATTTTGTGGATTTTATTGGAAAGTCATATTTTCTTCTTCTGATGATGTTTTAAAGCTAGGATGATCTTCCCACTAAATATTTGTGGTATCAGTTATGGGTTGTTCAAAGCTCTCAAGTTTTTTTTCAGCTATGGATTTTTGAAATGATTCTTCTAAGTCCTTGGAAATTTCTAAATAATGTCTTCCTGCAAGAGATTGATCCTAAGGAATTTGTCCTATGGGGCTCACTTGTGGCAATGGCTTGGTTTTTATCCAAGTTTTTGAAGATTCTTGTGAATAGGTTTCACTCGTAACTTCTAGTTCGCTACTCAGAGATGTTGAAGGAGTTTCAACTTATGTTCTTGGTGGGAATTTTGGCATGAATCATCCTTTAGATTCTCTAAGATGGTACATCAATTGATTGAATTGTTTGGGGGTTTTATGGTTTTTACAAATTCTTTTCTATTTTTCACTCTAGACCAAGAATTATTACCTTACTAATATCTTATTCCTTAAAAATGGTGCCAAAAATGATGAGTGTCATTCAACTCCTCATTTAATCAATATCAATTGATGTCTTATCAACTAGGGCTAGTGTCCAAAGCTATCTACAGTAAGGTGTAGGATGGTAGATATAGAAGTATATTTATGGGGGTGTTTGATGGTCCTATTCTAACTTTGACTAATGAAAGAAATCTATCTTAAAATACTTGATTCACTCTTTTGTTGAAAAGGAAAATGTGTAACTACTTAATCAAATGAATCCACTCTTTTACTTCAAAATAAAATCGCACTCCTATTTACGCTTGCATGGAAATGGAGATGTTTAATTTAAAAAGGAAATTGGCTTCACACATTTGCTACAAAAGAAAACACACTTTGATTAGAAAGGAAATGATTTTAGAATAAGGAAATGCATGTTAAACTATGAATTTGTTTTGATGTTTTATGAATGAATGCAAACATTAGCAATATTTTGATTAGTTATAACAAAGAGTTAATGTAAAATAACATAAGTACCATACACAATTATTGGTTCTAAGGAGAGTGGGCCCTTGCTCCTCTCAGACTCAGGAATAAAGATTAATCAATGATGGGAATTGAAGTGATAATTCATAAAACTAAAATGATTACAATCTGTCTAAAACCTATAATATGCTTGTACGTATCTTTCACCTTTTTTTAATAAGAAAAGTCTTACATTTTATACTAATATAATCAACCCAAAATAGGTTGCAAAGAGACAAGATTCCTTGGTTGATACACTCATCCAAAAATAGGAGATTGGATTTCCAAGAGATCTAATTATTCTAATGAAATAGATATACTATCCTATAATAGTCCTAAGATCCAAATATATACAACTTTATCAAAAACAAATCCTATAAAATAGTAGGTGAGTATTCTCTTTATTTGACTCTAGTTGGAATGATTCTCTCTCATCTTATTTGGCTACCACCTTCCTAATTTATAGCTTTGTCTTTATAGAATCCATGGAATTGACCCTATAGAGTCGGTAGGAATGAGCCTATGGAGTCTGTAGAAATAAGCCTATGGAATTTGTAGAGACAAGCTTGCAAAGTTCATAGAAACAAGCTTGCGGAGTCCATAGAAATATTATGTGTGAGTTTGTAGTTCTATTGGATGGAGATCAAAATTCAACTTTCATGATACATCACCCATTTCTTCTTCTTGAGCATTTTTCACAACAAAAATCACTAAAACATGCCATGTATTAAACATAAATGACAAAGTAAAGGTTTAGTCTTTGGTTCAATATAAACAAGACAAATATCTACTTTCCATATAATAGCTATCTAACAATCTATGATTTACATAAGATAATATCTTTAGAGAGATGAATTGAGGGAAATAACATGTCAATAATAATCCATATTTTGAGCCCATCATGCCCCCTCTACCTCCACTCCTTTCCTCTTTCACTCTTTCCACTTCTTCCATATCCCCTCGACCTCATCCACCTAACCTTCACCACCATTTTAACCACATCTCATACACCCCCAATAACCTAAGGGATAGTCTTAGTGTCATATTCACCAGATATAGATGTCTAGGGTGACCTAGATGTGTAGTGGAGTTTTGACATAGCCTCTAAGATCATGAAAAGTAAAATCACTCAAAGGTTCATCCAGGAGGGGAACCCGATATGATAGACCCATAAAGATATATTTTCCCTCACCAAGGTGAGGATGGATAATGGAGAAGATAATATGGTTGAGGACCTATTATGCATCCTCTGAACTACCCATGACATGTCTAAGAAAATCTTTGAGGACATGTAGATCCAAGTCTAAACTCTTGAGGCCCAAGTGAAGAACATGTTCCTATTCAAAATAATTGGGTAGGTTAAGGATTCCATCTTACTAATTTTATCAATCTTTGGAAGGTAATGGGGACTTAGTCTAAGATAATTATAATTATATAGGGGATTTAGGCCTACATAGGGAGAATCACAAATATTGAGAGGAAGTACCACAAGATAAAAGTAGTGGTCAACAAGGGGATGTTACTAGAGCTCAAACTGATGCCAACCTTAGATTTGGGATTATACCAAACTTACACTTGGAACATGAGAGTGATGATGGAAGAGTGGCTAGACTTGGATGACACTACTACAAAACCCTTAGAAGAGGGAAAGAAGAAGATACTAACATATTTTTTAGAGGTCAACATATCCATGCTATTTTACCCAAATAGAAATCTACTCAATTAAGGGGAAATTCAAAGTCTACCTAGGTCAATTCAACTAGATTATAAGGGAGAAAGTGGCTAAGGTGAACTATGAAGGAGCCTAAGTAGTGATGAACCTATCAACTTAGTCAACTAAGATCATCAACCAAGTATTAGGAGTTGAGGCCTTAATGGAATTAAATTTATAGATCTCCTTGAGATTGGTAGCTCATGCAAAGGTGATATTTAGGTATCCTCCAATGAACTTAGCCAAATTGGATAAAGAGTTTGATCTTGTGGTAGATACACTAGAATCTAAGAGTGTCTAATCAAAGCAGTTAGATGTTGGCACCCCTTAGCCACCTCTATGTGTTAATAAGTGGTCCCCATATATTTATTATGGGTTTATTGGAATTTTCTTTTGGTTTAAATTTTGAATTACAGGTGTAACTGCAATGAATATCCACCATGCCCTAGGGTAAGATCCTCATGCTTTTTAGAGCTGATCCCTAATCCATATTTATTTATAAAATAGAAATTATATTTTAGGGCTAACCTATAAATATTTGAACATTCTATTAGATTATTTCCAAGATTTCACTTTTGTTTCCCTCTACACTCTAAACTATAATAGTGGCCTGAATTGGTTTATTGTATCTATTTTCACTCTTTTAAATGAATACAATCTATGTTTCTATAAAAGGATCTTTTTTATGTTCAATTTTATTTCATATTCATGTTTAGATGATCAATAGTGATATTTTAATTATATTAACACTTTTTCACTTTATATATGCTATGATTATGATGTACTTAGCTATTCTATTCTTTGTGTAAGTTATTTTTTTCTCTTTTGGTAAGTTTTGATCATTTGTGTGCTTATCTAAATTTTTTTATGAGGTTTATGTGTTTTTAACAATAAACCTTTAATATATTAAATAACAAAAATTCAATTTTATGGTCTATAGAGGCAATGGTGATGGAAATGAATGCCTTAAATGAAAAATTTGAGAAAGTAACCATAACCCATACTTACCGTGAAGCCAATAGAGTTGTTGATTGGATAGCAAATCATGCAATTCAAACAAGACACAAGGTGAGTTGACAGGATACATTAAATAAGAATGTGGATCTTAGATCACTCATTAATTATGATGCAATTCATTCAAAGGAGGGAAAGATCTGCTTGGAATAGAAAATTAATGATTTGGCAGAGTGGCCTCATAGAGGAAGGATTAAATTCATTGAATAGAAATATTTTAGAGAACGTGAAGTGGGTTTTGTATGTGCCAAAAAATAGGTGAGTTTCATTACAAGTTGATATTAGTTGGTCTCATTGCTTAGTAATCAGTGTTTGGCTGTTACTGGATAACTGTATGGCTTGCAAAATGAAAGGTGAACCAAGGAAGTAGGAACCTAAAAGTTGCAAAGATTGGAAAGAAAAACAAGATGTCTAGAAGATCCTTCAAAGAGGAAAGGTTGTGAGCTACTTACAATGGCTACATGGTTCAAAACCCCATATAATGATGGCTTTTTTCAAAAATTAGGTCGATGACAGGGTAACCCTCCATGGCATCACAGTGAAGCTCACCAAGGAATTTATAGCAGAGGTCATAGGGCTTCTAATGGAGGGTATAAAATTCTCTAAGTAGACTAGCATATCTATTGAGGCATTTAGCAAATTCCCAAAGATGGATGCTTAGGAGCAACAGTTGGAAAAGAGTGGGGATTTCTTTGACCTGGAGCAGATTAAAGGAATCTGGAGAGATGTCTTATGTTACATCCATGAGTACTTAATCATTTTAGGCACAAAGTTAGAATTTCCTTTCCTTTCTATTTGCACTTCTCACTGCTCCAAAGTTTGTTCGCTCATAGAAAAAAGGAGTCTCATCCTATATTGCATGAGGGATTAATCCTAATAATAGAAGGTTTTTGCAAAAACAAGGCCATTGTCCTGAATCCTTATTTGAACAAAAATATGGACTCATAGAGTAAGAAGAATGAAACAATAAAAGGGAAAGAAAAAGTTAAACCCAAATCATCTAGCCTTAAAAAATAGATTGATGATGAGGAAACAGAGTGGGAAAGCACTGAAATTTCCGAGAAGGAGAGTATGGAGGAAGAGGAAGGAATAGAGAGTGGGGATTACATCTCTAACGAAGAAGGATAAGATAAAAGTAAGAATGAGAAAGAATGGGACACTACAGAGGAAAAAACTAAAAAGAATAACTATGATCTTGAGGAAAATCAGCAAGTGCGAGAGGAAACTGAAAAAGATATGGATGTTTTATTTGATGATCCTGCTTCAAAAATAGAGAAGGAACATCTAGTTTAGGATGTCTATCATGCAATAGAAACTAGAGAACAAGTAAAGAATGATTTTATCCACAATGAAAGCCCTGTTGAAACTAAGGAACATAAAAGAATGGAAAGGGAGGATTATATAGAAAAGGATGAAGACAATCCAAAAGAGAATGCAAAAGATTTAAGTGATGTAGGGTAGAATGATAGGAGGCATCCCTTTATGAATTTGGCCAAATGAAAAGTAGACGCTATCCTTCAAGTTGACTCATGGATATATAAGGAGATAATGGGCCTCAAGAAGAAAATGGAAATATTGGAATGTAATCAGGAAGTAGATCAGAATAAAAACAATAATATGGAAATGCAAATGAGGGATATACTTATCAAACTTAAAGACTATGAGAACAATCTAAGGGGGCTCATTAAGGAAAGCAGAATGAAGATGGAGGAGGTAACTTCTAGCATATGTGCAGCCGCTGTGAACATTGGAAAATGAGCAAATGAGGAAATTAAATCCTTGGAGGGGCCTAACAAGAGAACCAGATAGAGCTCAAGGAAGAAAGCAATGCAAGAGGTTGATACGTCAGTAGCTATATCTATATAGGACACTACTATGATTGGAAAGGAAGTGGTGAAAATGATTTTGAAATTAGAAGAATAAGATCTTTGAGTTCTTATAGTCCTAGTCCCTTTAGTTGGATGTTATATCTGGTTCTGTTATCTGGTTCTTTATTTTCTTTTCACACTGGAGTTTCCAGGTCTCTGTAAAACTTGGGGTCTGTCTTTTGATGATTTTGTATTATAGTTTCAGGTCATTATAAAACCTATTTTTGATACTGCTTAGCTTATAAGTAATAGGTTTCAACTGTGGACATTATTGTTATATCCTTCATCCTTTGTTTCAGGGTTTCAGGCTCCCTTTAAAACCTATTTTTACCTTAATCTAAAATAATAAACCTTTAATACTAATCTTGAGTAAGAATTCACACTAAAGGCATAATCTAGGTTACCTCAGACTCTCCTCACTATATGTTCTTGGAGGTAGAACTTTAGTGAAACTCAATATATAATAGTATAATAATGATAGAGCCATTTAGTTTAATGACATTGATCTCATTTTAAACTTAGAGGAATATTTTTCTACCTTACCCTTTCCTCTATTTTATGTTTATTTAGTAGTTATAAAATGCCCCATTCCCCTTGTGTTTAGAAATAACAAACCCAACACTCAAATTATTCATAATTGAATTTAAACTATGTTAAGCATATTATATTGAACTTTCAATGGCAATAGTGCATATCTTGGAGACTATTTATTCATAATCCATTTGTGAAATCCAATATCCACAACCATGTTCTAGGTTGATCCTAGATTAGTATTAAATGAAGGATGAAAGTACATAGTTGTCCCTACCATCCCATAAAAATTACCAAATGCCTTAAGAAAGGATGTAGGTTCTTTAGTCCCATGATATTTAATTATTGGAGATACATTACCAATATCAATGGATATAATGAAATGAGATAAAGGATCATTTTAAATGTGTTAAAGCATCTTATTATGCATGATAGGTTGGGGAATGCCATTTCATATGGTAACTCTAAGAGGTGGGGGGATAAAATTTTGATTATTTTAGGGAATAAGAATGTGAGGATGATTAGCCACATTGATAAAATGATGTTTTAGTTACATCATTTTATAGATGTTAGATGTTTGCATGATGTTCATTTGTTGCACTATTTTTGTAAGAATTTATGTTTTGTAAATTGGAGGGTTGGTTTTGGTAGGAGGATTCCATGAATTGGTATTGGGAAGAGGGTTTTTAGGTGGTGGATTTCCTATGGGGTTATTGGGTAGGATTGTATCAATCATCCCCACATTATGGTGAGATGTTTGAATATGGGAATTATTTTCATAAGTATGAAAAAGATCTAGTCTACCAATCTCATATATTGGAGTGATTTGAACCATGTTGAAATTGAAATATGATGGAAGAGAAGAGGTTATACAAGAGTGAGGATCATCTTGGGAAGTGAAGTTAGGAAGAAAATAACATCTCATATAACATATAAATGGATTTAGGTTGTCTAAAAATATTTTGATAGAGGATTTCATGACTCTTGAAGAAAGAATATGAGATTATAAATCAAGAAGGAAAAATAAAGACAAAATTTTCCATATAAATAACATTATTGAACAATAGGTATAGTGTCAACTGGGTCGACAGAGTCTATGAGAAAGGTCCATAGAAAATGAACCAAAAGACACAATAGAATTGGTAGACTACATTCTATAAAGGATAAACGTGAAATAGGCTAGAAGGATATGAAATCATATGGTTTTATTATGTAATGTAGATGAAGAAACTAAATATAGGAAAAATATACACAACTAGATAGGTTGATCATGTCTTTAAAAAGGGGAAATCGAATAGGCTAATAAGATATATAGTCATGTAGAGTGAATATGTACTGAAGGTAAAAAAATTGATAGTGTGTAAGAGACTATATCGATGGGGATGATAGTCTTTTAAAAATAGATATATTTTTTTAAGATAATATCTAAGAAAATGAAATGAAACACACACGCGATTGGATCAATGTGATTGATCTAATTGGAACACACTACACAAACCTTGCACTAACATTGGGTAATGTGAGTTTTACAATACAAAACATAATGATCAAATAGAAAATAACAAACTTGAAAGTAAATTCAAACTAATTGGTGATCCCTAAGTGATGCTAAGTTATAATAAAGTTTGAAATTAATGTGACATGGAGTTGGTTATAAGAAGGAAATAGAAATCAATCTATGGATAGTTTCAAAAGTTTAGGCTAAAAAAGACCTATATTTGTGATGGTATTAGCTTGGTATTGGGGCCTACCCCATCACTTCACAATCCCATAGTGATAAGTGTGTGGGGTTATTTACTAATATGTACCATCAACCACATATTTATACTTGACCAAAAAGCCAAGTTGGCTTCCCCCTTGGTGATGAAATCCAAGTAGGTAGACCTTGGGAATATAATTTTTTAATGCTTTTTTGTGTAAAGTGATTTTGAAGTGAGTGTAAAAGATAAAAATAGTGTGACTAAATTGGTAAATTGAAAAACCACCTAATTAATTTATGTTTGTTACTCTAAGCATGGAAGTAACTAAAATAAAAAGTAAAATAATTACTAACAAAAATAGGTTAATTCCATTGATTTTGAAGAGTATAGAGTTAGTTTAGATAACACTATATACAAATAATGTATAATAGAGTTGACTAGATCACTACAATTCTATGAAAGCAAGATTTAGAAGACTATCTAACAAGTTAACTATGTCTTCTAGATATAAAATAGGCTACATAACTATGTCAAGCTATTCGACTAAGTTTTCTATAGGGCTAAATTTTTATAAACTTCAAACTTGTGAAAAATAGTACTAAAAATGAGATACTAAAATGATAAAGAAGGTAAGAATGAACCTAGGTGGGTTTAAATATGCTTAGATTACAAATTTTTTATGTGATGATGCTCAAGTGATTATTAAAATATTTGACAAATAGAGTCAATTGGGTCAATGGAGCTTATGAAACCTATGTGCTAAAAAATAATTTGTGAATAGACTTGACTAACTCGACTATGTCTTCAAACATGTATGTTGAAAAATAGTAGATGTTGACATAGTCAACTATTTTGATTATGTATGAAATCCTATAACTAAAAAATAAGACTATGTTAAGTTGATCGATCTGGTCATCTATATTTGGAGAAGACCTACACATATAAAACATAGTCATTTTGGAGTGACTATGTGTTAAACATGTGCACACACTATTAGAACTTTATCAAAGGTTTGATACAATACTAAATAAATAAAATATGTAATATGATGATAAAATAAATGTGTGTAATAAAAACTAAAAGGGTTTGATTCACTTTAGGTTCACTAGAATGTATACAAAGAAAAATATATCTAACCTATTAATCAATCCTAGTTTAGAGAAGGTAAATCCTAATTACAATTCTGATTGTTGATCATTAAATATTTGGGGTCATGACCAAGATGGATCTGCTAGACCTAACTAAGGGATCCCTTACCAAATAACATCACTAAAAAGGGTTACAAACCCTCTGGTCAAGTAACACCATGCAATAACCCTATCTAAGATCTATATTTTCATATTCACTAAGTAAATGATAAGTAAAGTAAAATATAATCTAGTGTTCAATAAAGCTTACAACACAAAGGGGGGGTAAAAAAACATAAAAAGTAAACATGCATAGGATAATCCTAATTAATCTATGTATAGATAAAAATATAATTCATGGAGAGAGAAATATATTTAAAATCTATTACTTATGCTACTTATATCTACTAAAATTAAGGAATAAAGTTATAGATACTTACCTTCAAGATGAACTTGTAGAGACTCAATCTATCCCTTGGCCAAAGTTGATTTGTAAGAGGTTGTTGTGGTTTGTAAGGATCACTAAAAAAGGCCTAAGAATCTAATAATTTTCTATAAGATAAGATTCTTCTCCAAGAAAAAACCCTAAGCAATAACTCCTCAAGAAGAATGGTTGAAGATCAAATTGTAAATAAGACCAAATGAATAATTAACTTTGTTCTCTCTTTAATAAATGGTAAAATGAATGTGTATATATAGCTGAATTTAACCGTAAACCTTTATTAAATTTTAGTTTACAGGGTCAACACAATTTGAATTTGTATTTTTAATTGAAAAAAATAAGTTAGGTCTCGGCCTAGGTCAACCAAGGTCGACCTAGACCCATAACATCCTTTTAACAAATTAAATACAGGGTCAACCCTAGCTAATTGTCTACTATAAACTATAGAAAAGGTGTTTTAGGATTAGAAATGGGATAAGGTAGTGAATTTCTTGGAGGAGTGTGTAAGATATGTGTCAAAGCTTAGGCAAGTATATATGAGAAAGTTGTATTGACTGTAAGTGGTAGTATAGGGGACAACAATCATGCAAAGCACCAATGGTTTGCCCTTCCCTTTCTTGGTGCACCCTTTTAGGTATGAAATCAAAGATATTAAGAATAAATAGGTTATTTAAAGAGAGAAAACATCAATAATTGATAAATTTTTAAAATATTATGTGTATATATCCCACACATTTATTCCAATCATAGTATGAATTGATATGGAACCCCTTAGGTTGTGGCTTATTTATATCAACCTTAATTTGTGGAGGGAGAGATATGAGATTAAAATAATGTGTCCTCATGAATACCTTATGAGGATGTGTTTTTATAAAAAATTATAAATTTTATTTGAATATAGGTGTAAAAAATAGAGAATATTAAAATGCTAAAGATGTAAAAACATTTAACAATTTTGATTTTGACAAATTTTTAAATATGAAAATATGCTATTTTTATAAAATACTAAGAATAGATATAATTAACTTTCAAACAAATTTATATTGACTATCATGACTATTTTAAAGTGGAAAATAGAAGAGGTGACTGTGTATGATAAACATTAGGATCAAGATCAGAAATAGAATCTGGACAAGTTCATCTTAAGTGGATTAAAAACTAATGAATTCAAGTCCATTAACTATAGACTTGTCCTAATTTAATGTGATAGGTCACAAAAAATAAAATATAGATAAACTAGATTTATGAAAATGATAGATCAGAGGTAGGAACAGAAGATATTCCTAGACACAAATATTGTAAGTGGTTAGCAATGTAGTGCATTTGAGTCTATTGACTATGAAATTGTCCTAGTTGAATGTGATTCAAAAATGACCATTTCACTTATTTCACCTATGTATTCTAAGCGATATGAGATATTTCAAGTTAAATTCTGTCATATATACAATCATTTTTTGTCTTATCTTGTATTTAAAACCCTAGTTTAAAGACATGTAACACAGGGAATTATAATGGGTTGAGATAAGCTCAATCATGCCCATGATGATTTAATGATGCCTACATATCCAATACTCCATCGAAGGAAATTAAGCCACATAGTTTTCCCATCTAGAGTGATTACAAAATTATGCTCCTTTGACTATATATATGCAACTAGAAGATGGCTTGGATACTTGAAAATGATAACTATTGACATAATTTAGAAGGCTCTTGACTTGGATTATGGTTGATATTTGTTAATGATATTAAATTTGAAGAGAATAACCACATTTTATGAATGTTCAAAAGTTTAAAATATTAAACCAAGTGAAGAGAAAGTGGGGAAAATGAAAGACATTTGATCTAAATTTATAGGAAAACCTTTTGATAATTTCCTTTAGCCAACCAAATGAAACATGTGGGAAGACTTAAAATAATGTTTTTAATTTTATAAATTAAACATTCTTTAATTTGGGACACAACCAATGTAAGTAGACATGAGCACAGTACACTCCTATTTGCCTAATGCAAACTTTTATTGAAAGATCAAGGATAACTATTTCTATTGGAGATAATCTGTAGGCGATTTTAAGTAGCTTGAGCATTTAACATTGAAAGTAATGTGTAGTAATTACAAACAAAGGGTTGAAATCATATATAGGTAAATGGATTAGATGATTGTTGAATAAGATTCATATATTTGTGTAATTCATGTGGTTTAAGATGTGTGAGTGATTAGGATTATCAAGTACTTATGACCATATTTATGTGTCTACATTTCCCCCTTTTATTCTAGTAATGAATTTTATAGAGTAAAGAAGAAATAATCAATCTTGAGTGTGTAAAAAATGTTCTATTTGAGCATATAATTCAATTATTTAGGGCAACCAAATTTAATAAATTTTGAGATAACTCATGAAGTAGTCATTTTTTCCATTTGAAAATTTAAAAATATGAACTTTAAAATTTTTCAAATTGAAAAGAGAGAAAGGAATGAGTATATCTATATGTAGTTAAAACCAAATTTACATATAAATTGTATTTGGTGATGGATATTTCCTTGTTGAAACATGTGGATATTTTTAACCAATGGGAATTTGAGATTGATCAATTCTCAATTTTAAACAACTAGTCAAGCTCTTGAGTTAGAAAGATGCATCATTCTAACCCTCATGAATAAGGAGTATTATATAATGTACCAATAAAAAAAGGAGAAACCTAGATGGGTTATTTAGAAGTTATTTCCAGGTTATTAAGTGTCACTAGACTCACACTTATGTTACTCATAGAATATGGAACCACATAATGGGTTCAATAGAATTAATGCCATGGCTGTTGAGTGTCATTAAAATCCAATCTACATCACATGCACAAATTGAATCACATCGCTAAAATTAAATATAGATCCTACTTTATATAAGTGAAAGAGAGTGAATAATATTCATTCCATCATCATGACCACTTTTATGATTGACTTGAATTTAAATGAATATTTTTCCTTTGAATTGGTAACTTTGAACTTTAAAATTTGAATATGTGCATGAATACGGATCATATTTTTTTCAACTTTGAAGCTTTAAAACTTTAAAAATTTGAATTTTTCAAATTTGAATAAACATGAGCTTGAATTAGTATCATGCCGCATAAATTTATGTCAATGATATATAATTATATTCATCTATATGCTCATTTTTAATTATATTTACAACTTATAACTTTTTCATATGCATACTCATTCCCCATAAATTTATGTCAATGATATAGAGTACTATTCATCTATATTCTCATTTTTAATTATATTTTCAACTTGTAACTATTTTTCATATGCCCATGCATATGAATTCAAATGTGTATTATTTTTTACTTTACATTTCTGAAAAGTGAGTCCATATGCATGTCACATGGCCCCAAATTATATATGAATATGTCAATATCTGTCATATGTTTGGTTTCTTAATATATTTGAATCCTTGAAAACCTATACTCTATTATAAAATATGCATGTTCCTTACTTTGATTTTTATAAATCTCATACTCTATATTTTTTAAACCTGTATATTGTATCTTTGAAACATGTATTATATATAAAATCTGATTTTTGTCTACTCATAGAGGCTTGGAAATCTAAGACAAGCCCATTGAGATGACATCTTTTTTAGATAAGGGTTGTAGCCTAAAATTTACTCATCTCAAAAGAAGAGTTAACTACATCATTTGATAATGATATGATCATAGAGTATTATCTCAACATGTGAAGAGTATGTAATCATAGAAATGTAATTATCATTGAAGCATGTATGTAATATATTAAATGTGAGGTATACAAGTGTTAGGTCTAGATAGATATAAAAATAAAGTGTATAGTAAAGTAACCATAGTAAAATTACATGATATGTATCATGGAACTAATAATAAAGATAAAAATTCACACAAGGATAACACACAATAATGTCACACAATATCAAAAAATAAGGCCAAAGGCCACATACAAGGGACATGTTCAAATGCCACACAAGTAAATAATTGACATATAGAGCCAAGGGCCATAAGTAATGGACATGTTCAAATGTCGCAGATAAAAATCACATATCTCATAATGATGTTCAATAAATTTACACACAAAGGCAAAGGGCCACATATAATAATCAATTAATGTCTATCCTATAATGCAAGAAAGTAAACAACATTGAAGTAGCATAGAACACGTGAAAACTAGTCAATTCCATCCATATGTGTCAATGCCATATTATAGGAAAGTATCATATCCACGTATCACAATGTAAATTATGAGTGAGTTAGCAAGATAAATTTAAGATATGCATCTCAATGTTACATTTGAAGTCATATAAATATATAACTTGTTATATTGTGACCTGTAGATTTATATTCCTTAGCATAGGCATGCCCATTGGGTAAAAGGGAATCCAAAATCTAAGCATCCATGTATAATTATGTTCTACATCACACTCATATACCTTGTGAAACATGTGTATAAAAAAATGGTATCTACCAAAACATGTGATAAATAACATATGTAAAAAATAAACTAATATCTCATGTTGTACTCAGGTCCTGATTTTTGAAAAAATTTCAAATTTTTTGAATACTATTGTGTGTGTGTGTGTGTGTGTGTGTATATGTATTTTTGATATTTTACAAAAGAACTAGCTTATGATCCCATAAATGAGAGGACCATAGTGCATGATTGGATCATAGAATTAGAGAGTGAATTTCCATATATATATATATATATGGATGCATCTAAATTTGAAAAGACATAAGGTGTTGTAATTTAGGTCTTGGTGACGTATATTTTATAATTGTCTATGTTCAATATGGAACACACTAAACTATTTGAGGTATTGCCTTAGGATGAAATATATGATATTTAAACTTATTTCAACCTTGAGTAATTATTCAATATGAAACTTGCTTCTTAGGAAAATATAAATTTTTCCTTGAATTGGTTATATAATGAATATGTATAGATGTAATGATTGATTATGCATTATGCTCTTGAATGGGCGCACTAATTATATTTGTATTATGCTTTTAAGTATGTGTTGTAAATATATCTATGCTATGCTCTTGAATAAGTTACATAACCAACTATGGTGATTATAGGGGAGAAAGAGGATATACCACTGACTATAGAAGGTACTCATATAGAAGGCCTTGACCTTTGATCACTTGATTATAATATATGTACTTGAGGCATATATTCATTGTAGATGGTACTATGTGAATAGTTAGTATCTAAAATTATCCAAATAACATATTAAAGACCCTTGTGCTTGGTAGGACTAGAAATGGAATTGAAATTGTTACTAAACCAAATTCGAGAGGTAGCACTATATGTTCAAAGGTATCTTGTGTATGACCATCAAATGCATTTAATCCTTTAAATTGAGCTTGTAGATATTTCTCTATATATGGAAGATTACAAATGAGTATCATTATAGATACATTTTTGCTTGACCCATTATCAATCATAACACTATGTATATGTTTATTATTGATGTATGCATGAATAATAAGATAATGCCTATCTAAATCATCATCATCATCAATTTCACTATCATTGAATGTGATTACTGGACATTATGCTAATGTGCATATAAATGTTCTAATTTTTCCATCTATTAGATGAACGCGTCTTAGGAGGTGGATGCACATTATATGAATTTACGTATGAATTATATGTATTTTTTCCAAAACCATGGTTTGGGAAAGGATTAGTAAAGATTTTAAGATTTTCATTGTCATTTTATTGTGGTTTAACTTCCTCTATGGGTGTGCTTAGATCAACAATGTTATCATTGATAAGATCTTGTATCTTAAGATTTAAACTGTAATACTTGTTTGTAGAATGTTAAATGCATATATGGAAGTCACAATAT
This sequence comes from Torreya grandis, assembly GCA_037957365.1. Lineage (NCBI taxonomy): Eukaryota > Viridiplantae > Streptophyta > Pinopsida > Cupressales > Taxaceae > Torreya > Torreya grandis. The sequence continues at coordinate 663,409 of JARHVA010002026.1, forward strand.
GCATCATTGTCAAAACTCTTAGGTTGAGGCATGGTCAAATCAATCTAAAATGGAGGAGGTATAGATATGAGATTACAATAAATTAATTTTTACAAGATATTAGTAGATTTTGGTAACCTTGTAAATTGTCTCCTTGGTGGAGTTGTCAATTCAATCTTGTTCAATGGTTGTTATATTACATTAATTATTATTTTACTTCATTATTTCTTTCATTAGATTTAAATTTTTAGTTTGACTTGATTTGAAACTTGATATTTGGTGTAGATGGATCACTTGGTGTATATTTATCTTATTCAATGCTATAAGCTTGACTTCCATTTATTTGATTGTATAACATAACTCATCAAAAGATTTGAATTTATCAAACATGATTTATTCATGTAATGGTGCATCAAGTTTTTAGTGAAGATACATTGTAATTCATTATTTTCCTTAGAGTTTGTCATCTTTACTAGTATGGTTTTGTACCACAAAACATATTCACTGATTTGATCATTTAACCCTTTCTTGATTTTAGTAATTTGTGCATAGGATAAATTTTCACCAAGGTTAATATAAAAGTGTGCTAAAAATTGATTAGCCAATGGGTTGAATGGTCTAACTAATTTAAGAGGGATATAATTGAACCATCATAAAGCATAATATTTGAGACTTATTTGAAATATTTTAATGAGTAATTTGTTATTATAAGCATATTCTAAGCTTGATACATGAAATGATTAAAGATGTTTCTCAGAACCACCCTTACCCTCATAGAGTGGTAACTTAGGAGCCATAAAGCCTTTCGGTAGTGGGTAAGAGGCTATCTCTAGTGCCAAAGGATTATGAATCAGAGTATGGGAGTCCATTGACTGAGTTGATTTAGAAACACCATAATTTATTTGTAACACTTTATCATGTAAGGCTAGAATAATTTTTTGAAGAGAGGATGCATTAGGAAGGGTTGGAAGTGGACCTTGAGTGGAAATAATTGGAGATATGTATGATGAACTTGTAGAAATAGCTATATTAGTATACTATAAATTAATTCCCCCATACTTGGGGATGCTTCCATATATGTAACTATAGGTGTTGATATAGGAATATTACCAATAGTAGTTATTAGAACATTTTGAGTGGAATCCCAAGTTGATTTATTTTACTCGTCTATTAAAATATATATGTATTCATAAATATTATGTTGGTTGGCATTAATATATCTAGTGAATTATTTTTCATTAACTTCCTCTTCTTTATCTGTATTATCTCTATCAATATCAATAGTCAAGATAAGTCCATCAATAAGGTGTGTGTTAGGTGTTGTGCCCTAACACATCCCATTTTATAAATTCAAACAAGGACCCACTATTGTTAAAAATATTTATTCAAGGTCATGTGAGTCTTAGAGTCCATGATATTGATTTAACACACATAAGTTAAGTTTATTTTCAAAAGTCTGATCTAAGTTATAGAATTCCAAAATAAAGAGAATCCAAGCTTGGGGATTATTCATGATTTATTTATAACCTTGGATTTTCATATATCCTCCAAAGTTGAACTTATTGTGTTGTCGCTAATGGAGATAACATTTTGTGTTCTAGTTTATCTTATTTTTTCATGTGTATGCATGGATATTTTACAGGCTTACAAATTATCTATGCTAAGATCCCTAAGATCACTATGCTCCCACATATTATAAGATCAAAACATATAATAGGATCATGTTCAATCATAATCCTTTAAATTTCATGAATATTCAAAGTCCCACAACCCCAATGTTTTAGGATCAAGACAAGTGGCATCATCACATTAATCAAAGCTCACCATAGTCAAATGAAAGTACTATTATTTTAAGGAAATTGAGTCATCATAATATATCTATGTGTAAATAACTCATTTAATTAAGAAAAAATTTATTTCATATAAATCCTAAGTCTTTCGAGTCTCTAAAATTCTGAGATTGCACCACGTATTGTAATCTAATTCACTTAGAACCCTCTAAGAGACATACAAAGTCAATGGCCAAATAGTCCCACAATCCTAAGGTCTTCAGATCATGCCACTTGTTGACATCTTGGACATATAAAATCTATAAGAATAAATACACAATCAACTTTGAGTAACTCTGGATCCCTAAGATCACTCCATATGGCTCAATCTCATTAACTCATAGCCCACATAACATATAAAGTAAGATTATAAGGATAAAGACCCAGGGTAAATGAGATGAAGATAAGTTTCATAAACAAGGAAATGGATAGATATAATGCAAACAAAGGATTTGACAACTAAGCAAAAGGTCAATAAGTGAGAAATTAACACCTATTTTAAAGTGATGTCTCAACACTCAAAGTTAATGAAAAGTTGCCATGTGGCAGAAAATGACTCACCAAACTTGATTAGTAAATTTTAATAAAAATATGAATAAAATCAGAAGTCATTATTCACATTAATTTCATAATAACTATGTATTAAATATCTAGACATTGAAGGTATATGTAAAATATAAACAACATCAAGTCACTTCACCATTAACTTACAAGCTAAATATTGTAATTTTGAGGTCTCAAGAAACTAAAAGCCTTAGTTTTATTAGTGAATTTGTAAGTTCTTTCAATCACTACAAAAATATCCTACATAGTATCCAATTACCAAAATGGATTCTACAAAATCAACATGTAGCTAAACCCCCTCTTCATAATCCATTTTTGAGAGAACTGAATGTACATAAACTATGTTTGACAAGAGTGACCTTGATTTATAGTTCACCTTTTATTGAACTATCTAGAATGTAGTGGATCACATAACACCATATTCCTCATAAGATCACTTACCTCAAGAGAAGAGATAATATATTGATCATTTCTTTCAGTAAATAACATGGGATTACATAATGTGGTTATAAAATTAGAGGTAATGCCCTGTATAAACTTCATGATTTATTTATAAAGGTGCTTTCACTGGAGATTGCTTGCTCTTAGAGCACATAAAAATGTAGTTGATTATGTTTATGGATAAGTGTTTGAGAGGTATATTTGCATTCTAATCCCTAAAGCCATTTATAACTAATTTTTGGCCAATGTGTGGATGGAATGAAATACCTTGGAAGGAAAATGGAAATAATGGTTAGTAAAAGAGGAAAAATTAAATCCCAAGGGAGATATTTTATCTAATGGCATAATTAATTTCAGACCAATCATTAGTGTAGCAATAAAGCTTTTAAATATGTTATACAACTTCCCTAATATCACCTACATATAGGTAGAATGGATGCCATTATTGGTTATTATCTTAATCTTAGACAAAATTATAACACTAGGGGAAGTTATTAGTGTTATATTAAAGGGGAAAATGTTTAAACTAGAATAAAGGTTGACTGATGGAAATATGTACATGACGTCTTATCTGTTGGATGTAGTCATTGGGTCATTCAAAAAAACTCATGGGAGCCATCCATCGAATATTTTATTATCAAAATTTGTGATGATTACCCTTTCTTGTATGTTTATAAATTTAGTAATGAAATCAATAGAATTTTTGTGGATGTTTATCCTAATGTCTTTCAAGTCATTTATGGAACTTGGATGCTTAGACGATTTGAAAACTTAAGAAGGAACATCTTCAAAATGGGAGATTATTGGTATTATCTAGACTTTACCAATATTTGAATTAAAGGTACTAGAGTACCCCCTTTATATTTTCTATGCCACATCCTAGATAAGGTGGTACAAAAATAAATTTCACATAATTTATACAATAGTGTGGATGATGAGCTTGATACCAAGCACCAAGTTTATTATTAAAAGTCTCCCTTAAGAATTAGACAAATTTATTTTGTAGTAAGGGCACACCTCAATGAAGTAGGAAAGGTCAGGGATCATTATAACTTAAAGGTGGCCCAATATATAGAATGGGACCCCAACCAAAGAGCTATAATTTATCTTAAGTACCTCAAGGAAAAAGGGGGTTACCATTAGGTATGGTCGCAAGGCATATGAGCATGATGCCATATTTTTGAATGCTTCAAATGATTTTAAGTTTGGATCCACATGAAAAATCATAAAATGTCAATGATAATTACTTAAATAATCCAATGTGACCTTGAAATCACTAAGGAGTAAGCAAATGAAATGATGAAATAAGCATAAAATCTTAGGGTCATCAATTACATCAATCATAGTCCCAAAGCTTAGCCTAACAAGATCAACATCCCTCTCATACACAAGAAGAGACTAATTTTTTAGAGGGAGACCCTAAAAACTAAAGGTAATATAATATTTATATTAAAAAACATAGTCTCAAAGGTCTCCCTAGTCCCCATCTAGTCTCCACTCATTTAGTTGATACCACTTTGGGCACAATAACCATAATTGTGAGGACTTTACCTCCTCCAAATGCATAGACAAGGACATTTTGTTAGGAACCTATGGATCCACTTACTATAATCAACAAGTAAGTCTCCTTGAGTTTTTGTAGATTTATTTTTCATCTCTTTCATCCACTCCTCCTTCTCCTCAAGTATCTCCAATAGGTCCATCTATACCAACTACCACAAATAAGGGGACATCTCCCCAAATATTTCATACTATACCACTTTTCTCTCCATCCAATCTTGCCTCCACCATAATTACCTCACTTCCCATTCCTTCATAACATGAAGTATTAAGTTTTACTAATGTGTCTCCTTTATCAATTTCATCTTCACCTTCATATCCTATTCTTCCGATGATTACTCACTAATGAAAATCTAGAATTCTTTTATCCCCTTTTAGAACTCAACAAGTGGAAGAAAGACCATTATCAAGTATATTTTCCTCAATCATACCTATTTATATGGAAATAGAGGAAGAACATGAATATGTAATTTTACTAGTGGATTACCCCATAAATGAGGAAGAAGAAAATGTAGAATATATGAAGGGAACATAATAGGAATTGAGTAAAACAAGATCACATGATGGAGTAGAAGAAGAGGCAGAGTAAGAAAAGGAAAAAAAATAAGCTTGGTAAGTTTAGATGAAGGATAAATTATAGTTGGAACACAAATCCAATATATTCTTATTGAATAAGAAAGGCAGTCCATTAATATGGTAGTTTACTCTCTTATGTCTTCCTTTATAGTTGTAAAAACTCAAGTTATTAATTTACCTCCTACTAGTCTAGCTAGCAGCCCATTTTTCCATATCAATCATTTAAAGAATATTATTTAAAAACTAATTCATTACTTACGCATAATAGTTCTAAAGATGTTGAGCAACAAGTCTCTAGTTCTAGTGATTCTTCCATTCTTTCCATTGCAACTTAAATAACAGCTCCCAAAAAAAGGGTTTATTTTGAGGACTTAGTATCAGTTTCCATTTTTAACACTTGGCGGTCAATTTCTCCTCCAAAATCCCTAGATAAATTGGAGTTACCTTTTCCATAGTCTACACCTACACAATCTACTATAATGATAATTAAAAAAACCCCAAACCAGATAATGCATGTGGCTAAAACTACACCTTACAGAGAAGTATTAGGATGATAAAGAGTCACTTAGCTACCCCTTCAATTTAATATACATATAAGTTCCTAAACTCCACCTCAAATGATTAATCCATCTTACACCTCTATGATTCCCAACCAGTTTCAATAATAAAGGGAACTCATAATGCCTTAATCAGTTAAAGAGTTACATGGTCAGAGAGAAAATAGACAAAACCTAGTACTTATAGAGTTACCCACAATCTTCACCAATTTTGATAAACAAATAAGTAAAATTTATAGGGTGATAAAGAGGAAAGGGGTAAAAACTAGTAAATTAGAGTAAATAGTGTTAAAACAAAGAGAAATCCTATTCCCCTTGGCCAAAAATCCTAAAATGAGTACTAATGACCCCAATGAATATACATATAATTTTTTCTCTTTCGTGGATTCAACTAGGGAAGCTATGGAAAAATGTATAAAAGTAAAAAACAATAACAACATAGGACGTTATATAGACAAATCCTTAAATATCCCTAAGAATTTGTGTATAATGTCCAAAGTTTAGCCACTAATTTTTATAATATTTTGAATACAATCTGAATCTCTAGGGGTGAGTCCCAGCCTGAAAGAGTAAAAGTACTAAAACTTTGGCACCAATTGAAAGAATTTGAAAAGAGGCTCAGCTTATTTGGTTTAGTATAGGAGGGATAATGTATATAATCATTTTAACCTGATGTTTACCTAGGATGAAATATGGGATTTGAATTATGTGATTTCAAAGAGATATCATGCCTTCAATTGGCATACATAGATGAAATCCTTAATAAGTTAGTTTACAGGCTAAGAAAGGGAGGCCAAAAAGATATTAAAATATATGAGGGTTATAAATGTGATATAATCCATTGGGTAGTTGGTGAATAATCCTAATTTTGAAGTAATTTTGAAGTCAATTGCATATAGATTCAAGAAATAAGTCAAAATAACTATTTATAAAATGAATGAATAAATTCTATAGTTGATCAATTTTGTGAAATATAAGGTAACTAAGGTGGAATCCCTTAGATTAGGGTTCAAGGCCTCTAAAATTGAGCATATAAATTTGTTAGGTGAAGATATCAAAATATTTAAACCTTCTATGCTTAATTTTGACATTATGAATAAAGAATTTGAAGCTACTAATGATTTATTTGAGAAGTTCAAGGATACAAAGGAAGCTTCTAGGTCAACATAAAACACACATTTAATAACATCCATTACTACATTAATATAAGTGCTAGTTAACACTACAGTGTCTACATCAACATCAGGTCCTTAGTTCTTTACATATGCAATGGTGCACACTCTAATGGGACCTATTTTGATTCCTTATGAGACCACAATGACTACTAGGTTACTTCAGTTTCAACATCTATTATGTAACTATTTTTATCTCCTAGTGATGCCAAATTAGTGCCACCTTAGATACATATATGCATTTGAATGTTTTAAATTAAGTTGGGGCTATTGATCCCAAATTTATTGGCATATATGTATTATATTTAACCAATTTTAGTTGAGGAGTTTTATTTATATGCACACCTTTCGTACATGTATGCTATGCATGAATTTTGACACATAATTATATAATTGAAAATGTGAATCTAGGATCCACTTTGAGGATGAAGCATCCCCTCCCCAATCCTATATATACATGTATCCTCTTGATTCTAAAGGGAGGATAATTTTGGCTATTAAGATTAATAATAAATTCAAAGGATTGTTTTGTAATTGGTCTTGATGTACAAATCTTGTTCTTCTCCAAATTTGTGAATATTTTAAAAAAGTTTCATCAATCTGGCATTTTAGTATTTTGGTTGTGAATTAACACTTTTTGATGCAATCATTCATATTTTATAATAGATAATTTAAAATATTTTCCATGATAATCATAATATCCCTTTATAGATATGCAATTAAATATCATAAATACAATAACCTTTAATTATGTACACTAAATTTCATTGTATTATTGTTTTCTTATACTCTTAAATGTGTTTGACCATATATGTGCTAATAGTAACTTGCATAAATATTTGTTTCTTGAATAATTATTCAACCCTTAGTTCAAGATCTAGTTTATAAGGGTTTCATATTGTTTGATTCATAAAGTCTTATTGTCTACCCTACCCTTCTTTCTTTTTTATTTTATTTTGATTCTACCAACCTTAAGTTATACTCATCATCAATCCACCCATATCAAGTAGGTATAGACTCCCATCATATTAGAATCATCTAAGGTAAATATCTACTTCATTCATAGCTATTCCGCCACTAGGTTGTTTACAAAACTCAATACCCTACAACTCATGTCTTAGAGTGAATATTTATTCAATGATTCTAAAATGTTAGAGGATATCTTATAAGGTTCCTCATTGTGCATAAAAACCACATCAATAAGAATTTATCTGGTGCTCTAAGGTGGGTCTTTTCATTTCTTGGAAAATACCACTTGAGTTGGACTAGATATACCCAAAAAATTAACAAGTTCCACCTCAAATACTAACATGTTATTTCCACTAAATGTCCCAATTTCTTTCACACATTAGACATTAGTACATAGAATCATGTTGAGGCATCCAAATTTTTCATATACAATATTAACCTCTCATGGATTCATCTATAGTCAAGTTGAGACCTAACAAATTGATAGATTGACCTTTAGACCCATTAAGCGGGGCACTCAAATAATTCCTAAAATATAAAAATGATAAGTAGAATGAATTAAGGATTATGAAATTTATTTTTATTTTGATGAAATCAAATGATGAGTGGTTGATGATAAATTAGATAATATCTATATATATACCAGAATATAGGAAGAAAATAGAAAAATATTTATTAAAAAATGGTAAAGAATAAAGATCCCGATCGATTGAAGAATCGGGATCTTTCCACAACTATTTCCAGTGAAAAAATAAAATTAAAGGATTAAATGAAATTTACATGTGAAATTAATGAATATTAATTTTTTAAAAAGGAAATTCTAATAAAATTAAGGTCATGATGATGTCATCATCCTCAAAGTCAAAGAATTGAAAATATTTCCATTAAATCCTTAAATTTATAAGTGAAGAACCATGCTTAATAAATGAGATATCTATCCCAATATTAATTACTTGTCCCCTCCTTAACACAACCAATGTTAAACTAAACCTAATCATGGTTAAACCTAACCTAACTACACTTTGGTTATAGTTAAATGAAAATTTTATAAATAAGTGCGAATGTCCTTCTAAAGGAAGATTTTCTATTTAATTTTATTATGCAAGAATTCTTTCAAAGAGATTTTTTGTGTAATGTTATATTGTTAAATTATTGAGAGAAAAATATTTATTGTAATGTTATAATGCAACATTATTTATAGATTACTACATCTTCCAAATCCAAGACAAAAATTACCAAGGTGACAAAGAAAAATGATGCAAGGAGCACCATTATCAAAGTCTCTTTGAGCACATGATCAATCACATTCCTCCAAGCCCAACATGAAAATATTTATCATAAGGAAGGTAAATAATTATTATTTTATCTTCTATTGTTATTTACTTGCATTATCTCTTGATCCTTGAGTGGCTAGGCTTGAAGTGTTAGATTCTTTATGTGTTTTTATTGAGGTTTATCATATTAACACTTGATTAACTCCCATCTTGGATTCATATCTCAAAGAATGGCATGCCCAATAGGACATATCACCCCACATGCATAAATTAGAGAATATTTGGACCTCCTTGGAGATAAAAAGCATTCATTTTAGAACTTGATTTATTTTTCTTTATCTAACTTTTCTATGTTTAGCCTTTGACTATGGAACTATGAATTCATTCCTATGAAACTATGAATTTGGTAAGGAAAACTATGAAATCATCGAGTGAAAGTGAAAAATCATTTTGGAGACTTATGAAATCACCTTTGTTTAAACTTGACTCTATGAAACTATGAATTTGGTAGAGAAAGTTGTGAAATCATCAATGCAAACTATGAATTTGACCTACATGAACCATAATTTTTTTGGTTTTATGGTGAATTACAAAAAAAATTTAATGGTATAAAAATTAACTTTTTGACATGTGAAATCATTATTTTCAATTGAGAAATTATGTTTTTAAGTAGAAAAATTGTCTTTTTAGGTTGAAAAATTGTCATTTTAGGTTGAAAAATCATGTCTAACTATAAAATCATTATTAAATAACAAAATCACAATTCTCTATTTTTTGTGTCTTCTACAGGCTTTCCTATAATTTTTAAATTAGAAATATGGATTGTGAAATAATTGAGACAAGTTGAGAAATTATTCAAGAACTATAAAATCGCTCACTATAAGTCTGTGTTACATTCTATTTTTCTGTGTTTTATATCCTTGAATGATTTCACAGTTCACAGTCACTGTGTAACTATGAAATCATTCCAAAGAGTTAAATTTGTGTCTTATTGAGCTAAATTTTAGGATTTCACCTTTGTTTAAGCAAAAATTAATCCAATAACCTTGCTTTTAGATAATTAAGCCAAAAATATGAAGCTTAAGTGATTTTTAATCATTTTTTCCTTTTGTAAAATCAAAATTCACAATAAAGGTTAAAATTCATCCACATTTGGTTAAGGTGCTTAAAAATCCCATTTAAAAATTGACTTTTAGATTTTGAAAGTTTTTACAAGTGCAAACAAGGCCAAATGGCCAAAAAGTTCAAACACATTTCAAGTTGGTGCTATTAAAAAGAACCTACATTTTAGTTAGAGATCCTAAGGGTTTTTTCAATTCTTGTTTGTTCTTTAGCTAGTTTCAATTGATTAGATTAAATTATTTATTTTTGGAAAACAAAAATTATAGAATGTATACTCTCCCTCATTCCCTTTATAAAAATCAACTAAACCAAAACACTTGGTTTATTTCCTTGTTATTTAGTCTTGTAAAAAAAAATGTCGCATATGCTATCCCCAAGATATGAGTGACTTGGGTGACTCAAAAATAACCTCTAAAGTCTTTTCATTTTTAATTTATTTATTTTATTGCATTTGGATTATGGGACATAGTTCATATCCTATTCATAAGTTATTTAGGGGTGTGTTGACATGGGGTTTAATCTCTGAACATTTTACCAACCCCACTCTATAGTGGGGTATATAAATCAGGGCATGTGATATTGGAATTACTAGGGTGCTGAATGGCTAGCTTCCTGAATCCTAATGAAAACCTGAGTCAAGTCTTGTTAAACATCAGACTTTACTAATCAATACATGGCTAGAATTACTATGTAAAGGAATAGACCTTTACATATTAAGTTAGCAATTATGAACCAAATTGATGTGATTGTGCCCTTATGTTAGCCACACTTGGGACCATCTAGTGCATTTAAATACTTACAGATTTTTAGTCAACCACACTTGCCACACAATTTATTGATAAATGCCAAGTGATCCTCAGTCTAAGTTCATGCCATGTACCATTTTTTGAGAGATAGAGGGGCATAAATTTTTTACCTACACGTGTTATTTAATTTTTGGATTAACACTTAATTCCTCACAAATATTGGTATATCAATGGAAACTTTGGTAGAATCTATGCACACCCATGTTAGTTTTAGGGATATGACAAGCCATTTGTGTTATTTCTATTTTATTTGATTTATATGCTTGTTTTGAGACTAAATTTATTTATTTACTAAGATCTAAATGAGTCATAAACATCACATTATTTTTACACCATTTTAGCCTAAAAGGTGTTATTTTGCCCATTTTGTGCCACACTTTTGTCATAGATTTTTTATCCCAAAAATCTTTGTGTTCACTTATTTAAATGGGGTGTCATTATGCTACCCATTTCATCCCAATCATTTTCTTGGATTTTTGAGTCCAAAACCATTATCATACAATCTAATTGAGAGAGCATTGTTACACTACTCATGTTATTCCAAAAATGTTGCCTTGTGTCATACCAAGTTCAAAATTGCATATGCCTTTGGTCTAAAATTGGCGTCATTATGTTGTCCATTTGGGTTTAGGATGTTCTCAATTTAAAAAATACAAGTATTTTATACCAAGATCAGAATTTTTCTTGCAAAGTTCAGATTCAAAATTGATTGGGCTACACCTAGGTCTTACTTAATTTTGGCTTGGGTGTTTACCTCTTACCTTTAAATTACGTAACTTTGACTAACTCTTTGCTTGATTTAAATACCCTTTTGTTTAGATCTATTAAGTGGTTTATCTACATATGTTTCAAGTGGATTTATTTCTTTAAAGGTTAAAAATCACTTTTAAGTACAAATCTAAGCATATTTAGTTTACATTGGAGCCTTGTTTATCATTTGGGATTGAATGGTTTACTCATCACTCTTATTTTGATTACTTAAGATTGAATTTTTTAATTAGTTTAGGTGTGTGCCTAGAGTGAATGATTTATACCAAGTTGAAGTTTGTTTTAAAGTCCATGTGCCAAGAGTGAGTAAAAATGTTTTAAGTTATTTTCTGTAGATTTATATTAACTACAAGTTTTTACCTTGACCTAGTTTATTTCAAAGTCTAGATTTGTGCCTTCTTACCAGAGACATAACATTGCCTTAAAAAATTTTAGAACTAGTTTTATTGATGTGGGTTTTATGCACATCTAAGAGAGTTTTAAATGAAGTAACCTATAATGTTTTGGGATCTCTATGGAACTAGCTTCCACTCTGAGGAATAAGTTATAGGTATGTGGTTCAAATAATTAGGTGGTAGAATATCAGGTTGAGCCTATGGGTTATTTAACTAGGTTTGTGGGTGGATACATGGATTCCAATAAAAAGGATAAATCACTAGATGAGTTGGATAGATGGAAGAATAATTTATGGTGAGTATATCTTAAATAAACTTCAAAAAGGAAGGAAGTATAAGGTAAAAACTAAGGTTCTATGTTTTTGAAATGGAGTTTCTTATTGTCTCTTTGGTGGAAAAGTATCATGAGAACTAATTTTGTTGCTTCCAACATTTTCTCACTCATAAAAAAAATGGATAAAAGTCTAGGGTACTCAGATATAAGATTCTTGATGGTCTTAACTGAAGGTTGATCTTCTTTAAAATTTTATTGCACACCTTTGGATAAGATATTATAGCTCAAAATAAGAAGTTATCCAATGTAGCTTTGGGTTACACCTAGAATACTTTATCTAAAGAGATACTTCTACACACCTTGGATTGTAAATTCAACTTATACTAACTATATAAATCAATGAAATATATCAATCTTCAATAGTTATTGCACATCTAAGAATAATATTCATTAATAAAATAGTCAAATTATTTCATAGTATTAACACACATCAAAATTATTAAATCAATAAAAACAAAGAAACTTCAAATTCATTAACATAGAAAGGGAAGAAGAAAGAACAAATACAGTTGCATGAAAATCAATTCCTTGATTTTTTCCTATATATTCATTCAAAACTTTAACCTTTTAGAAAGATCATTATACATATATATAAAGATCTTGGTGAAGGGGTCACCTCATCCTCCAAGTTTAGAACACTTCATTTACAATTAAATAAACTATAAGATAAGTCTCGATTAAATGTTGATAACTTATAGATATCTCAGTCATGTAACATGTGCATGATACTAAAAATATTTAGTTGATTACAATATAAATATAATTAGGACTTAAATATTTAGTTATAACCATTACATGAAAAATATAAATTATTATCCTTCATGATAAATTGGATCTTGATTTATGTGTCTCAAAACTATCGATGGTATTATAATTGTACTCATGCTTGATGATGTAGTAATTGGAGTATTACTCAAAGATTCATTGGTTGATTGAGATATTTTTATCATGAGAACTATAATATGAGGTGGCATTGATGTGGCTATAGTTGTTGGCACTATAGGTGGAGTTGGTGTACTAGAACTAGCAAGTGGCATTTATTGGGCTGCCTTCTTCTTAGCATCTAAGTCTTAGTAGTGATTATACACATTATAATTTTGTGATTAAATTAGGTTCATAACTAGGAGATGTAGTTTAGTCACCTTGATTATTTACTCCATTAGCTTGGTGTGTTCTATCTTGATGGCTCTAAATCCAACCCAAAAGACTTCTACCTCTATTAAATTCTTCAATGTATTATAATAATAAACATTTTAGACTCCTCTTGAAGCCATAAGAGCTTTGTTTAATCATTTGATCACATGCAACCCAAGTCAGTAGCTTGCCTCTGTTATCCTAGATTATAGTCAATTCTAGCTTTATCAAAATTTACTTGATCTATTTCTCTTGCTTGGATAATTTATTCACTCGTCTCAAAGGATGATACCCAATCTCAATCCTCTTATGTTTTATCAAAGATAAATTAAAATCATTTGATGCCTCCAATGGGGTCATTAAGTCTAAATGGAAAAATGCCTTATTGGGGGTATATAACACTAATAAATTTAGTTTATTATCATCCTCTTTATGACTTTTGAATAGTGTAGTTATGAAATTGACATGGGTAGCCAAACTAACTCTCAAATAATGAATTGAATAAATAATATCATATAGCCTAAATGCTACACTCTACACATCCTATGTAATGCTTGGGTAACTCAAATTACCCATTGTTTCTCTCTATGAGTTTCTAACTCTTCTTCAAGCTTTTGTCAAGCCATTTAGGTCCCTTCATGTATGGCCAAGATTACCTCTATATGGGTTTCCATGTAGGACTTCAAGTCCTCAATATATGGGGATTGACCCTTTTCCTTGATTTATCTCTTACTAAGGGAGTAAACTTCTTCCCTTTCCTCCATGATTAAAGTTCTACCTAAGTTATCTTCAATTTTCCTCTTCCTTACCTACTATACTGATGTTGTAGCCTTATTAAACAATGAACTCACCATTGTTAGTGTAGTTATCTTTAGATTGATCCTATTATAGGTCAAGGCTCCTACTTCATTAGCCCAATATAGAAGAGTGAGCTTTGAGGGATCTAGTAATTGAGCTTTCACTTATGCTTGTTCTTCAAGCTCAGTCTCCATTTTAGTGGAAGGATTGGGCATTATTGGCCAAATGATTTCTGACCAGTCTATGTCTCCAAATTATGGCATTGGATGGAAAAAAAATACAAACTTTTTCTTCGGATCCCTTTTAGTTGTAACCATTGTAGTTGTAGAAGTTGGTATCGAGGAAGGCAAAGGTGAACCTAATTGGGTAGAATAAAAAAATGGTGGTGATGAATTGGGAAATGAATGGAATGGATAAAGAAAATGTTGATGGTATGGACACTAAAGGAATTAAAACCACATTAGTGGAGGGTAAATTAGGTGAAGCGGTAGTGGGAAGATTTATAGATGGGTACATGAAGAGTAAACCCATAAAAAGAGCTTGAATAGGAATGAATGTAGACATAAATAGACTATGGGTGATACTATAGGTAAGGACATCAAAGGGAAAAGGCCTAAAGGGATTATGAGTAAAGGACCCTTACTAGATGGTTCACCTATGAGAGGTGACTTGGCCTTTAGTGATTGTAGGCTCAATACCCTAGCCTGATGCAACTCCTCCTCATCCACCTCTTGTATTAGCTTACCTTCTAATAAAGGTTATGCCTCCTTGAGTGTCTATGTGGGTGGGGTCTTTGGTATATCTCCCTTAGGATTTATTTGATGGCACTTGGTTGCTTGACCTAGTTGTGGAACTATTGGCTATTGAGGAAGAGAGGGTGGATAATGTTGGGTGTCGGTGCTATAGAAGCCATTGTTTCCTCTTCATCAGAGGAATCCAAGCATAGAATTTCTAAGTCTTTCATCTATATGATATTTTTTATTTGAATCAACTCCTCAACCAAATCTTTCTTAACCTATATTAGTTTAACTATTTTAGGTTGAATTGGGATCATTTATTCCTCCTTGGCTTTTACAGAGGCACGCATTTGTTCTTCTTGTTGTTGTTCATCCTACTCTCTAATGAGAAGTGCCTTAGATACTAAATGTTGTTGGTCATTGGGTTGGACTTGAGGTATTTTGGTATCCTATCCCTCTCTTTTTGTTATTTGTGATTACATACTAATCCAAAAATTAGAAGATTTCCATCCTCCAAGTGGTGGGATTCTAAAGTTTGCTTCACCGAGTGTGAAAGATGGTTTCACTTTTATCACTCTCATAATGTCCTCACTCAATCCTATAATTATGGCCCTTTATTTTAAATTTTCATCATTTTTATAATTTAGGAAGATAAAATAATGATCCATTGGCTTGTGTTTTTAAATGAGTTCAAGGGTATGAATTTTATTTTGGACTTTGCCATGAGGATACATGTCTTTGTGAGGGAGGGTCGGTAATACATATACCTTCTTGGAATTCCTAGCCTCCTTGAACTTACTACTAATTATGTATTTCATTTTACTAATGGTGATGTTGGATCCATGGAATGTGGCCTTCTTATTTTTGGTCAACTCCTCATCAATGCTATTCCATATTTGATATGGAATTTCCAGCTCAGCTAATTTTTATGAAATAAACTTAGGGAGATAAAGAGGATACATATTGTGGACAAATACCATGATAGAAATGTAGTTTGGGTACATCCAATACTATCCTATGTTGTTGGAAAGTGTAATAACTATGCTAGGTGAAATTATTGCTAGAGTTTGGCCATAGTTGGCCATCCAAACCTAAGAGTAGAGATGCTCAACAATCTTCACTATGTTTCTAACATAGGAGTATATATACAAAAAAATATAATAGTCATAAATTTTATTCTTGATGAATTCTATATTGGGACCCATCAAGATTACATTATGCCTATACACTATCCCCATGACTGTCTAATAAATAAGACATTGTTCAAAAAATTTCTCCTAGTGGCCTATTATCCTTATGTAAGATTAATTCCTAGAGGTGTGCACTAATTACTTCCCCCAAAGTGTAGGTGTACTCTAAGGTACTTAGTAGGTATAGTAGGGGAACCCACTTCAAGTGTGGGAAGTAAATGATAGCATGTCTAAAAAGTCTATTAAGCATTGCCATTCCCATACTGATTCCCATTTTGAATAAAGTGATGGGGATATGGATCTTGACATGCTCTTTTAGAGTGAAAGTCTCCCTAGGGAGGAGCCACATTGATAGAGATATCTCCACATTATTGGAATTATTTCATGTAATAATAGTGTGTAAATCAAAAGTGAAATCTAGATTGGGTAGGCTAAACTACTTGTTAAATGCTTTACCTTCTATATACACAATGTATGTGTTATTATCGACATAGTAAAGGTATATGCTATCTATTATTATATATATGAAGAAGAGGCCCTATATTAAACCTATGTATGACATAATATCTATCTTTTTAGTTGCATAATATAGAGATTGACATTTGAAAGGAAACAAATCCTTCACTAGCTGCTTATCCTCAACTAAGATGTCTTCTTCAAGTTCAAAGGATTTTATGTTTTCCACTACTTACCATAATGTTGAGTAATTTGGATAACATCCATTAAATGTAGCGGCATCAAACACCATTTCTAGATACTTTATGTAATCCTTTATAGATAACTTAGATGGTGTTGGGGCTCCTTTATAGGACCTAGATGATGATGCAATGGTGGTTTAATGGATACTAGTATGATGCAAGATTTTGATAATGGTGTCTAACAATGAATTGAATTTTATAGATTAAAAAATCACTCTTATATAAATTAGGGATTTTGGGATCACTTAAAACTGATGTTTACTTAAGCTCAATATGGAATGACATGAAATTGGTTGAGAGATAGATGTTAATAAATTTTTGCATTAATTTCTAGTTTATGCACCATTAATTATTAACATCTATGAGCTTGTCACCTTCATTCAATTAGAATTTAAACACCCTATCCTAGTGTACATGACATGTAGGATGCCTTTTCACTTAGGGTGCCACCATGCTACCTTTCATATTTTACCATGTGTCATTACATAGTCCAGTCAAGAAAATTCAAACTTTACGTTCATACCAAAAGCTTCTAAAGTATAGAATGTTATTCGAAAAGATTTTCTCCAAAAAATTTATCCCAAAGTTTTCAAAACAAAGTCACCAATGACTAAGTACTCTTAGGAAGGCTATGGTTTGGTAAAAATTAATCACATATAAATTCCAAGAAGAGAAAGCTCTTAAAATGATAGTTCTCAAAACAAGGCTTTTAATGACTAAGTCTCCAAAAAAAAGTTTCTAAAGTGAAATATCTGAATAAAAATTGCTGATGTAAAACCTACGGTGAGAAAGTTTATGAAGAGAATCTTTCCAAAAAAAACCTTATGATGAAATCCTTCCAAAGAGAAACTTGATGATGAGAAAGTTTCCAAAAAGAATCTTTCTAAAGAGAAGTTTTTGAAATAAAGTCACCAAAATAAACTTTTTGAAGACTAAATTTGCTGAAGACTAACTACTTCAAAATAAAGATATATGAATTCCTATCATGAAAATCCATTCTTTCCATCCTTTTCATTAATAGGTTAGTTTAAACAAGTGTTTCAAAATAGAAGTAAATATGTGTCAATATAATTCAACATTTAAAACATCACATTTATAAAAAATATTAATAACCATCATGATTATTAAAAACACATAGATACCTAGATAATATCTTTATTATTTCCATAAAAGAAAGAGGGTCCCCACTTTTTGGAAAAACATACACGATAGGGTGTGTTGAATATAAAAAATGGTGACTCATAGGGGTGAACACTCTAGATTTTTCAAGAACCCAAAATCCATGGTTTCACAATCCCAATACCAACCATAAATTCCTCACAAAATAAATTATTAAACCAAAAATAAAAAGAGATTCTTAATAATCCTATGCAACATACTAACTTTATTTACACTTTATATCTGTGTGAAAAGTGTTGTTCTTTATTTCTTGTCTTAGGTTTTTAGTCAAAGACATGGGGGTGAGTTGTAGGTTTCATTTTGATTGGGTGTTAGGTGTATGAATGGGGAGATCAAGCATTTATTTTTTTCCAACCAAGCATCCATATCCTTGATAGAGATACCTTTGATCACCCATTCCTCTTTTCTTCATATTTTTCATGATGCATGATACATTGATCTTATTTCATCATGCAGGCTTTGAATCTTTTTTTTTAATTTTTTGATTGTGCCTTTTATTTTTTAATTTTTTAAATATTCTCTTTGTTATAATTTCAAAAAGATGGAAAAGGTGACCACAATGAGTTGGTCTTATTAAAATTTTAGTTTAATCAAAATATTCATATCAACTCTTGTCCATGCCCATGATTTTCACCCTAAACAAGTATTAATGATTTATGTGCATTCTACCTAAGGGAATAATGAGAGTTTTCTAAATTTTCACATAACTATGCGACAAAATGTTATATATAGGATGGAATCATTAGCTTTAGGACATGTTCATGGTTAACTCTCTCATTGCTTACTTAGATTAAAAGTTTTAAACTATAGTATGCATTACCTCTTGATCTGGGTTGGATTTAAAACACCTAGAACTATATTTGATTATTTTAGGATTGACCAAAATTATAATATCATTAAATCAAAAGAAAACTATTCTAGAAAGTAGGAAAACTATTGAATGTAAAAAAGGGCTAATCTAGAAAACATAAACTAGTCTAAGAAAAGTAAACTACTAAAAGTAAGAAACTAACTAATAAAGTAAATCTAATCCAATCCTACCTCTAATAGAACATATATTGTTACCCATATACCTCTCCAAATGGGGAAGCCATAAAGTAATTATTTAAAAATTGTCTGTTAACTAGATATGTCAGATTGCTACCTTGAAGATATTTCAAATGTAATGCATTATTACCCAATATTTTTGAAATTTGATATGGTCTGATCCACAATGAGGTGAATTTGTCATGCATTATATTTTTATCATGGTGTTTGTCCCATATTAGGACCAAGTTAGATATCTTGAATGCTTTGAATTTCTCTCTTTTATCAAACCATCTCTTGACCACATCTTGATGTTTGCTAAAGCTTTGTAATGCTTTATCCTTAGAGTCTTATATTTCATTGATATTCATAAATCTAGACTCTATTTTTTCAGTAAGCTCTATTTATTCCTTCATAAACTAACATCTCAATAATTTTAGCATAATTGGGAACACTAGTTGTTTGCTATAAACTAGTAGATATGGTGAAGCTTTGAGGGCTTATTTATACCTAGTTAGATCTATCGAGAGTGCATATTTTAGTAAGAGATGTCACTCCCTTGGTTTATATACAAATAACTTATTGATAGAATCTATGAGTTTCTTATTGGTTGACTCAACCAATCCATTTCATTATAGGTAGTGATTAGAGGATGATTTAATTGTAATTTGATTATCATGGGCCCACTCAGTGAACTCAGATAATTGAAATGCTAGCCCATTATCATAAACCAAAGAGATGGAGGTGTGAAACCTGGTTGTGATATGTTCTTCAAATAAACTTATCACATCTTGGGATCTATAGTTCTTGGTGGCTATTGCCTTGATCCATCTAGTTTAATAATCTATATTTATGAACATAAACCTATATCTAGTTGAGTAATTTGGGTCAATTACATTGATAAAGTCTAAGCCCCATTAGGAAAATTACCTATCTTTAATCAAAGGATATAAAATCATTTTTGTATACCTCTCTTTTTGAAAAAACTTAGCATTTATGACACATCCTCACATGGAAATGAACATATTTAAAAATCATTGGCTAGTAATAACTCATTCTAAGTATTTTATGGGATGTAGTGTCATTGAATGGATGGTTGTTGCCTATATTTTGATGGATATTTTCTAATATTTCCTAATATTCTCCATATGACACACATCTTAGATAAATACCTTCATAATTATTTTTTAAAGGACTCCCTTATTGATCATATAATGAATAGTCTTGAGCCTTAAATATCTATTTTTCTCTCTTTTGATTTTCTAGGGGCATGTTCAAGTGAGTAATAAATAAATAATACTTGAATATCAATCTTCTTAGGAGACCTATTCAATGGTGATGTGTGGGTCTAGTTTAGTAATTAATTGAAATATGCCTTATCTTTTACTAATCATGGTAGGTTTGATTTTAATATCAAATTCTCATAATTTTTCCATCCATTTACCTCTACACTCTCCTAATTCAATCTATCCAAGCTTAAGATTAATAGTTAGATCTGGTACTATAGTAATGGTCTTGTCTCAAAGGATGTAGTGTCTAAACCTTTTGACTACTTTGACAAGATCAAAGATTGGATTGTCAATCAGGGAATACTTAAGCTCTACATCTTTCAAGTTAGTAATCACAAATGCAATAATATATTCATTTTATTCCATTTTATACATAAGTATGGTAGTAATAGTATGTTCTAAGGCAAATGAATACAAGAAAAAGTCTTTGGTGAAATTAGGGCTTAACAACACTAGGGCTTGCAAAATAGCCTTCTTTATGTCTTAGAAAGACTTCTTAGCTTCAAATTTCCACTCCACTTTGGTTTTTAATTTGAGTATTATGTTCATGGGTCTAATAATCTCTACAAATCTTGATATAAATTTCCTTACAAAATTTACTTTTCCAAAGAATAATTTGAGCTCCTTCTTGCTATTTAGAAACATTATTCTTGAAATCCCCTAAATTATCTCTAGGTCAATAGTGATTTCATACTTAGTAATGATGTGGCCCAATAGCTTGCCTTTGATAACACTAAATATAATTTTATTTAGGTTAAGTGATACCCCAAAATGCCTCCATCTCTTAAAAACAAGACTAAAGATGGTGGATATGATTAGCTTTATTTTTAGAAAAAAATAGTGAGATCATACACATATATAATTATGTACTTCCCTATCAGTCCTTGAAATGCATGATCCATTTATCTTTTAAAACTATCTATAGTGTTGATAATGCCAAATGGAATTTTCTTATATGCATACATTCCCCACTTCGTAGTAAATGTTGGTTTCATTCTATCTTTTGATTCAACCAGTACTTAATTGTAACCTAAAAATCCATCCAAGAAGGACATCATCATAGAACCACTCGGTTTTTATTACTTCATCTAAGGAAGGTAAAGGATAATTATCCTCTGAGGATTAATTCAAATTTCTAAATTTGATGCAAAGTTTGATCATGCCACTCTTTTTTATAACTAAAATTAAATTGGCCACCCTAATAATTAGTAATTTTCCACTTATTTTTGAATTAATGATTCCAAGATAGGATTAACTAACCTTTAATTTTGCCTATATGGTTTATGATCAGGCTTGAGTGGGATTGTATGGGTGATGACTCTAGAATTGAAAAAACTTAAGTCATCATAAGTCCATGTAATTACATATTTATACTTGATAATCAGTTCCTTGGCTCTTTACTTTTCTTTTGGTGTGCAACTGAAGCCCATATTGATAAAGTACACATTATTTTCATCACCAACATTTTTTGAGCTGAATTTAGATTCATTAACCTTGGGCTTCCTCTATGACTAGGTTTGAAGATCTATATCAAAGGTCTTTTTTAGGTCAACCATTCCCAATGGGAGGCAATTATCCTTAAGCTATATAATGCCTTATTCATCCAATCATTCATATTACCTATGATTTCTTTCTTCATCATTGATTATTTGAGATTCAAATTGTCTTGAATTTGTCAAATAATGGATAATTTACTAGTCATCATAAAACACTTGAAAATTTTCAACATTGTTTGGTACTAAAGGACATAATACCAATTTAATGGATAACTTCTAGACTTTGGACACCTATAAGGGTGATAAATTCATTGGTAAAGTGATCAGTGAGTTGGCAACTCCATTATTTTCTCTTAAGATAGATATTTATTGGAGGTACAATCATTGAGAGTGGGGGGTGAATTAGTGATGCCATATATTTCAATATTTAATTTATATCCTTTCAAGATCTTAATCAAATAACATATATCAACTTGATCAAGAAACATAAACAAGAGAGATCATATAATTAAAACATACACAAGATCAAAAACATAACACATGATTCCTATGGGAAACCCTCATGGGGAATAAAACCCACTCTCAATCTTGAAAACACATGGACTACTTGTCCTATAAGATGATAAAAAATAAGAGACCCTTTTAGTGAATCACCCACTTCACAAGGAACACCCACCCCTAAGTATGAACAAGCACCCACTTGTTCTAGATGTTGAGCACCCACACAACACTTATGAAATAAACATCTCCAAATATTTTATTTATCTTCAATATGATGGAGACACAATGTATAACACCTCTCTTTCACCCTTCACACTTTCTCAACCTTGCTTACATAAATAATGCATTCAAAGCACCCTTTTGGATCATCCTAAGATTCTTTGCTCATAATTAGCCACAAACCTTTATCAACTCTATAATCATAATAGAGATATGACCAAAAGGTCATACACATACTCCTCACTCTAACCTACCTCTCAATTCATCCACCAAGCTCACACAACATACTTCTCTATGCTTCAGTCAACAACTCTAAGTATCCAAAATAGCCTTTTGGATCAACCTAGAATTCTTTTCTCATCCTTAATCTATTTTATACTTTATTAAATCCATTGAACACCCTCTTTCAAATATCTTTTCCTTCTCTCTCTTGCTTTCTCAACATATGCACATCTAAGTCTCACCTGATATAAAAACCATCACCTTTGGTTTCACCTTTTATAGTGTCTTCATTAATATCATGCTCTTGGTCAGCCATAATGCTTATATTAACCTTTAAAACATATATAAATCTTAATTACATCTTCATAAGTCACCCATAACATTCATGGGTCATAATTAAGTAGTTATGTCTTTTAATTATGCCTCATTAGCCATTATAGGTCTCATGAAGACCCATCCATCTCTTTGAAACTTCTTAGATAAAATTAAGAAAAAAATAATGATTTCACATACATAGACCCATGAAACATAACCTATAGGTCCTCCTTAAGTGATAACATCCATCACAACACCCTTCGGCTACAACATAATTAGCCCAAACATCATTCATTATATATGATCACCAAGAACAAACACATAGTTAAATTCTAAGATTTTGATCATACAAAATATGGATTGGTCAAACCTCCATAATACACACATATGGTCTTTATGAAGTATACAACATGATCCAACACTTATTTCATGTCAAAATATTGAAACACAATCAAGAACAACTCAATTACCCTTCTTGGGTTACTTGTAGAGCATGAACACATACATAATAAGATTTGGAGATAAATAAATTTGAATATAAAAACATTAAAACCTTAAAATAAATATTTTTGGATACACTTTGAAGTCTTCTACAACTTTTCTTTTTACTACATAGTCAAATTTTGCATATATCAAAAGTTATAACATAAAAACTATAGATTGGTCTTCCCTCACAAATTTGAATATTTGAATTCCAACGATCACTAAGCAAATATTAAACTTCAAACATGTTGACCTCATCTCATGCACACTTAAGCTATTGACTAAATACACACCATTGATCTCCTCAGATCAACCATGTCTTTATCTTACAATTCTCACAATTAGAGCTTGATCATAACTCCCATGATTATGACACTTAGCACCCTTGCATACCTTTTAAAAACTTTGTTGTCAGTCCATGTTATTTTCACACTTGCTAGTACCATGTTATTTATTAAATTTTTTACTTATCTTCCACCATTGATCTTCATAATTACAAACCATCTCTCATCATTGATCTTCTATAAGATTAGAAATCTTGTGACACTTGTCACAAACATGTGCAACCTTTGACATGTTGACTTCATACGTACTACTGATATATATATGTATGATTAAGCACTCACCATTAGATCTTCTAGACCAATGGACTTAGACTTCAATGTGATTAAACTGATTATCTTTGGCCTATCATAGTCTACTATAACAACTTTAAAACTTTATAACTTGAGCTAGAAATCACGTCAATACTTCAAATTTTTAAGGTATCTTCTTGGAACTATAGAAAACATCTCCATGTAAAAATTTGACCATTAATTAGTTTATTCATACTTAAATTAAATGCACAAACTTACTAGTTAATACATATCTACATGATGTGTAGTGATGGTCTAGATTCTCTTAAACTAGAATATGTATATTCTTCTTTTCAATTGCTCAGAAAACAAACCAAAGCTTTGTCAAGATATCTATGGATGTCTCAAAACCTCTTATTTATCCTTATAGACCTACACAAGTGCCATATCTCACCAAGCTATCCATCTAATTATTTTATCATTAATGCATTAGTACCACATGCTCTCTTTGACATCAATGATAATCTATGACATAAATGACCATGCTCAATTATACTATGTTAAAATATTCAAATGATTCAACTAAATCATAGGTTCTATGCCTGTATTTTTTCTTACACTAATATTTACTTATGAACTAGCTAATAATGAGTTCATAATCTCCATATACCAATAATTCTTTAACATTTTTCTTGAGGGGAAACTATAATCTTAGAATCAAGGCTTCATATTCTACTCTATTATTAGTGCATGGGAATTAGAGACTATATTATATCAATATTTTCTCTCATTATAAATTGATTATCTTGATATTGACACTTGATCCTTGCTTAAATCTAGGTCCATCAAAATGGAGGGTTCATGATTTAGAAGAGCTCTAAATTTATTCTAGTTCTTCATGCTTTATGGAAAATATCTAAATTATAAAACTAGGAGATTTATAGCTTATATCTTCATTGGTAGTATTTTACTCTATAATGGAATGTTTCATCTTTGGCACTTAATCGATCCTGATCTGGTTGGCTATGCTTCTCCAAGGTAGCTAGATATGTGAAAAGTCCATGGAGATATATCAATTTAACATTTTAAACCAATCTTTGCTCAATAACAAACCATAACTTTAAGGAAATATCCACTACCAAGATGTCAATAGTCATCCGTAATCTAGATTTTTAGGTTACTTTAATTCTCATATCATTCAACTCTCTTAATATAGAAATTACTATTTTATCTAGCTATGACATAGTCCTCTTGGATGGCTTTGGTGTTAAACCAAACTTTTGATAAATAAAATTTGGCATCACTATTGTTGAAGCTCTGGAATCTACTAATAAATTGTGTATATTCTTGACAAATTCCTGAATGGGTAGCAAGAAAGGGGGAACTACAAGATTGCTTTTATATATAAGATTCATGTTTTCTATCTTGGACTTTTTTGCAATAAAATTGTCTGTGATTGACTTCTATAAGAGTTTCTTATGCCCTATGATTTATTATAGTTCATGAAGATTTATTTTAGCTTTAATTTTATTCATATCCTCAACAATATTATATCCTTATTTATTCTATTCTTCTCTATTCTAAGGCTGATCATTCCCATTGGGGGAAGAGGATTATTATCAGCTTTGGGATTTAGAGGGATAACAGCATATTAGGAGTAGAAGTAGTAAACAACTACCTATTCCTTATATTATAATTATTCCTATTGAACTACTTGAATGCTTGCACTTCATTAGAATTATCCTCCATGATCATGTCATATTCATTCAAGAAGGAAGACTCAAAAGTCTCAAAGACCATAGATAAAATGGAAGGGATAGATTCATGAGGGAGATATGGAGGATTCATCATTTGATCTTGTTTTATCATCTCTCTATAGAATATTTCAACGGTTTCACAAAAATATATACAGTAAAACTCTCCATGTTGAGATGTGTTATGGACCTTGCACTAGTTGGGAAAAGCTATTTCCATGATATTGGTCTCTAAAAACTCATTGGGCTATTGATATTATGCATTGTTAGTGCTTTTATTTAAAGGCCTATTATATCTTGAAAATTAAAAATTCTAATTGTTGGTATTTCCCATTCTCTTTTATATGTTATAGAAATCATTTATCAACTTTTGAACCATTCTTTGTATAGAATCCAATTCAGCTTTGTTAGAATCAGAATCTTGAGTGATTACTACATTTTTATGATCTTGATGTTGATTCTACAATTGGTTATTTATGTGTATATGTTTATTCAATAATTTATTATTATGATTTATTATATGTTTCATCATGGGAGATAGAGTGTACAACAAATTTTAATTCAATTTAGGAGCATTCTAATTTTCACATGGAATTATATTCAAGGATGGAAGTCCATTGTTGAATGCTTGACCTCTTGAATTATTAGGGATACGTTGTAGATTGAGCTAATTATCAATGTTGATAGCTTCTCAGAATGCCAAGGCTAGAGTATTGGTAAGAACTCTTCACAAGAACACTATAGTAATAGGATCCATGGTATTCTTATATATCTTAAACATTAGATTCTTATCTATCTCATATGGGTGTTTAATCAAGTCTGCATCTTCTATAATCTTGGATTTAAGGCTTAAATAGACTTATTACATTCCCTTTTCATGTTGATAAAGAGATGATATACCAAACTTAGATTAGTTACATGTCTAAATCATGTTAGGGACATACTTTGACACTCATCCCATGCAATTATGGAATTTTAATAGAAATTTATATACCAATCATAAGAATAATCTTGTAGAGTAAACAAAAAAAATTGCATGCAACATCCTCATGGATAACATTTATTAATCTCAAGGTGGACTTGAAAGCTTTGATATGTTTTTTATTCATCCTTCCACTTGAAGGGGAGAAAGTAGGAAGATACATTTCTAGATTCCTTGGTAGCTCATGTTGGTCCCTAGGGATGTTAATGATAGATCCAATTAACTAGGGTTGAGCCATAGAAAGATTGATAGGTAGGATGTTCCTTATAGGAAAGGTTTTTAGGCTCAACTTAACCTAGGGATGATAGGTATGTATTTAATCCTCCTAAAGTTTGAAATTCATGAAACTAAAAGGCTGGATTGGGCCCTAGACCTTGTTAATCTCTCCAATGTCTCCATAATGATAGGCCCCCTTTTATTGGGAAAACACACAAATTTTCCCTCCTTTTGGCACCAAATTTTTATCTTCTATTGATGTGGGTTTTATGCACACATTAGACTTTTTAAAATGAGGTAACCTATAATATTATGGGATTTCTATGGAACTAGTATTCACTTCAAGGCACATGTTGTAGGTATGTGGTTAGAACAACTAGGTGGTGGAATAACATGTTGAGCCTATGGGTTGTTTACCTAAGTTTATGGGTGGATACATGACTTATAATAAAAAGGATAAATCAATAGATGAGTTGGATGGGTGAAAGAATAATAAATGGTGAGTATATATCAAATAAAATTCAAAAAGGAAGGAAGGGTAAGGTAGAAAATAAGGTTCTCTATCTTTGAAATAGAGTTTCTTGTTGTCTCTTCGGTGGATAAGTATCTCAAGATCTAGTATTTATTATTTGTAGTTTATTCTCACTTGTGAACAAACATGTTCTAGAAGTCTATGGTAATTAGATATAAGATGCTTGATGGTCTTATCTAAAGTTTGCTCTTCTTTAGGTTGTTGCTACACACCTTTGGATAAGAGATTACAACCTGGACTAAGAAGTTATACAAGGTAGTTGTGGCTCACACTTAGAAAACTATATCTAAATATATACTTATACACACCTTGGATTTTCAATTTAACTTATACTAACTATCCAAATCAATGAAATATATCAATATTCAATAGTTATTACACATGTAAGACTAACATTCATTAATAAAATAATCAAATTCTTCTATAGCATTGGCACACATCAAAATTATTAAATCAATATAAATAAAGAAACTTTAAATTCATTAACATAGAAAGGGAAGAACAAATAACAAACACAATTGCATGAAAATAAATTCCTCGATTTATTTCTATATATTCATTCAAAACTTTGACCCTTTGTAAAGAGGGTTCTACATGTATATAGATATCCTAGGGAAGGGGTTGCCTTATCCTCCAAATTTAGAACACTTTGTTCACATCTAAATAGACTATAAGATAATTCTTGATTATATGTTGATAACTTATATATATCTTAGTCATGCAACATGTGTATTATATGAAAAATATTTAGGTCATTACAATATAAATGCAACTAGGACTTATCTATTTAGTTATAACCATTACATGTAAAAATGTACAAAATTAGCCTTCATGCTGAATTGGATATTTCTTTATGTGTCTAAAACTATCAATGGAAATTTAGTAGTACTCATGCTTGATGATGCGGTAACTAGAGATGTACTCAGAGATGTGGTGGTTGATTGATCTATTATTATTATGTGAATATAGTATGAGGTGGCATTAATGTGGCTATAGTTGATTTCATAGGTGGAGTCGATGTTGTAGAATTAACAGGTGGCATTTGTTAGGTTGCCTTATTCTTAGAATCTAAGTCCTTGTAGTGATTGTATACCTTAGTGTGCTATGATCAAATTAGGTTTACATCTAGGAAATGTGGTCTATCACCTTGCTTAGCTGCTCCATCAACTTGGTGTGTTATGTATTGGTGGCTCTAAAGCCAAATTGGAAGACTTCCACCTCTGTCACCTTCTTCTTAGCTATGCTCAATTTGGTATTAATTTGTTATAAGCTTAAACCTTGTAGACTCTACTTGAATCCATTAGAGGCTTGCTTAATCATTTGATCAATTGCATCTTGTCTCACCAACTTGGCTTTGTTGTCTCAAATTATATTTAATTCCATCTCTATCAAAATTTACTTAGCCTACTTCTATTTCTCAAATAATTTATTCATTAAAGTATCAGAGGATGATACCTAATCTTGGGCCTCCTATGTTCTTATCAAATATAAATTCAAAGCATTTGATGCTTCTAATGGGGTCATCAAGTTCAAATCATTAAATGCCTTATTAGGGTATATATCACTAAGAAATTTAGTTTATTATCATCCTCTATATGAGTTTTGAATAGTTTAGTTATAGAATTGAAATGGGGAGCCAAACTAACTCTCAAATAATGAACTAAATCAAGAATCTCATATAATCTAAGTGATGCATTCTACACATCTTTTTCAATGGCTTAGGGAACTCAAATTACCTATTATTTCTCTCTGAGAGTTTCTAACTCCTCTTTAAGATCTTATCTATCCATTTCAATCCCTTCATATATGCACAAGATTACCTCTATGTGGGTCTCCATGTAAGAATTAAGGTCCTCAATAGAAGGGGACTGACACTTTTGCATATTTTTCCTCTTGCTAAGGGAATAAACTTCTTCCCTTTCCTCTATGATTAAAGTTATACTTGAGCTATCTTCAATTTTCCTCTTCCTTACCTATTTTAATAATGTTTTAGCCTCATCAAACAATGAGCTCACCATTAGTTGTTTATTTATCTTAATATTGGGCCTCTTAGAGGCTAATTCTCCTAATTCCTTATCCCAATCTAGAAGAGTGAGCTTTGAGGGATCTAGCAACTAAGCTTCCACTTGTGTATGTTCTTCAGGGGCAGGCTTAGTTTTAGTGGAAAGATTGGGCATTACTAGCCAAATGATCTTTGACTAGTCTATATTTCCACATTATGGTATTAGATGGACAATAGATATTGGTTGCTTCTTGGGAGGCCTTTTGGTGGTAACCACTATGGTTGTAAACATTGGTGTCAAGGAAGGAAAATATGAACTTAATTGGGTAGAAGAAGAAACAATTATCATGATGGATTAGGAAATCAATGGAATGGATATAACTAATGTTGATGGTATGGACAATGAATTAATTAAAACCATAATAGTGGAGGGTGGAGTAGGTGAAGTGGTAGTGGGAAGATTCATAGATAGGCGAATGAAGAGTTAACCAATAAAAAGTGCCTAAATAGGAATGAATGTAAACACAAATGGCCTATGGGTGATAGATAATGTAGGTAAGGGCATCAAAGGGAAAAGTCCTAAAGGGATTATGAGTGAAGGACCCTTACCAGATGGCTCACTTGTGAGAGGTGACTTGGACTTTAGTGATTATAAGATCAATACCTTGGCCTGATGTAACTCCTCCTCATTCGCCTATTGTATTGGCTTACCTTATGATGAAAGTTATGCCTCCTTGAGTGTCTATGTGGGTGGGGTCTTTGGTCTTTTTCCCTTATGATTTATTTGATGCCACTTGGTTTTTTGACCTAGTTTTATAACTATTGACTATTGGGGAAGAGAGGGGGGAATAATGCAATGTTTTAAGGCTATAAAAGCCATTATTTTCACTTCATTAGAGGAATCCAAACATATAATTTTGACTTCTTCCCTCTGTGCACTATTTTTTCTTTGAATCAACTCTTCATCTAGATCTTGCTTAACCTATATCAGTTTAACTATTAAATGTTTAAATTGGAGAATTTTTTTGTCCCTGACTTGTGTAGAGGTAGATATTTATTCTTGTTCATGTTGTTTATCATGCCATCTAATGATTGGTGCCCTAGCTATTAACTAATACTAGTCTTGGGGATGGCCTTGAGTTATTTGGGGATTTTTTCCCTCTCTAGTATTTGTGATATCCTACCAATCCAAAAATTAAAAGATATTCATCCTCTAGGAGGTGAGATCTTAAACTTTTCTTCATTGAGTGTGAGAGATGATTATGCCTGTATCACTCTTAATAAGTCCTCACTTAATATTATAGTTGTAACCCTTTATTTTACCTCTTAATCATCCTTGACATTTGGAAAGAGAAAATAATGATCCATTGGCTCCTTTTATAATCACGGCCAAGGGTATGAATTTTATTTTGGACTTCATGAGGATCCCAATATATATGAGGGAGGGTGGGTAATGCATATGCCTTCTAAGTATTCCTAACCTCCTTTAACTACCTATGAATTGTGTATTGCATTCTACCAATGGTGATGTGGGAGTCATGGAATGTGACTTTCTTATTTCTTGTCAAATCCTCATCAATGTTATTCCATATTTGATATGTAGTTTCCTACTTATCTACTTTATCTATAATAAACATATGGATTTGGAGAGGATCCACATTGTGGCCATATACCATGATAAAAATATAGTCTAGGTAGATAAAGTAATCTCTTATGTTGTTAGAGATTCTCAAAAATATTCACTATGTTTCTAACATAGGAGTATATCTGTAAAAAATTATAATAGTCACAAATCTGATTCTTGATTACGTATGTATTGGGATCCCATGGTCTCTATTGTGTCTATACACTTTACCGATGACTACATCTAACATATAATACATCATGCATAAATTTCCTCCTAGTGGCCTCTTATCTTTATGTAAGATTTATTCCTTGAGGCATGCATTGATTACATCCCCCAAAGCGTAGGCACACTCTGAGGTACTTAGTAGGTCTAGTAGGGGAGCCCACTCTAAGTACTAGAAGTAAATTATCACATGTATAAAAAGTCTTTTTAGTAATGCCAGTTCTACATGGATTCCCATTTAAATTGAGTTATGCAGATAGGCCTATTGACATGTTCTTTTAGAGTGAAAGTCTCTCTAGGGAGGAACCACCTTGATAGATTTTGGTCCAAATTATTGGAATTATTCCATGTAATAACAATGTATAAATAAAAAGTGACATTTGGTATGGGTAGGCTTACATACCTATTAAATTATTCACCTACTATATACGTAACAACTATGTTATTATTATTAACATAGTGAAGGTATCTACCATCCATTATTCTCACCTTGAAGAAGATTCTTTGTAGTAAATCTATGCATGACATAACCTAAAACTTCATAGTTACATAATGTAGGGCTTGACATTTAAAAGGAAGAAAATCCTTCACTATTTTCTTATCCGCAACTAAGATGTCTTATTCAAGTGAAAATGAGTCTAAATTTCTACTACTTCCCATAATACTACGTAATTTAGATAACATCCACAAAATTTAGTGGTATCAAACATCATGTCCAAATACTCTACGGAATCCTTGATAGAGAACCTAGATAGTACTAGGGCTCCTTTATAGGACCTAGATGAGGATGCCATGGTGGTTTGATGGATATTGGTATGCTCTAATCTTTTGATAATGGTGTATAACACTAAAATGAATTTTTAGGATTAGTAAACCACTCTAATAGAAATTAGGGCTTTTAGAATCATTTAAGGCTAAGGTTTAATTGATCTAAAAGATGGAATGATGTGAACTTGGTTGGGGGCTTATTATTAATAGATTTATGCATTGATTTCTAGTTTAGACACCATTAATAATTAATTTTTATGAGTTCATCACCTTCATTCAATTCAAATTCAACCACTCTATCCTAGTGTACATGCCATGTAGGATGCCTTGTTACTCAAGGTGCCACCATGTTACATTTCATCTTTTTCCATGTGTCATTAAATAATCCAGTCAAGAAAAGTCAAAATTTATCTTCAAGATAAAAGACTCTAAAGTGTAAAATGTTCTTCAAAAAGATTTTCTCTAAAATATTTTATCTCAAAGTTTTCAAAAAAAGCCACTGATGATTAAGTACTCTTTGGAAGGTTATGGTTTAGGTAAAGTTAGTCATATAAAAAGTCCTTGAAGAGAAAGCTCCCAAAACAAAAATTTTGATGGCAAAGTTTTTGAAGTGAAATATTTGAAATGAAATTTGGTCACACAAAGCCTTCAGTTTGAAATATTTTGAAGAGAATCTTTACAAAACAAACCTTTCAATGAAATCCTTGTGAAGCAAAAGTTGTTGACAAGAATTTTTTTGAAAATAATATTTTTGAAGAGAATTTTTTGAAATAAAGTTACCAAAATAAACTTGTTGAAGACTAAGCTTTCTGAAGACTAAGTTCTCTAAAATAAGGCTATATGGATTCATGTCATGCAAAGCCATTCTTTCCATCCTTTCATTAATAGACTAGTTTGAAAAATTACTTCAAAATGGAAGTAAATATTCTTTAACATGATTCAACATTTAAAGAATTGGGTTTCTAATAAATATTAATAACTATCATGATTCTTACAAAAACATAGATACCTAGATAAGATCTTTATTATTTCTATAAAACAAAGGGGGTACCCACTTTTCTAAGAAAAATAAAAGGTGGGGTATGTTGAATACAAGTTTATTTCAAAGTCTAACATTCTGGCTTTTTACAAATACCTAGCATTGCCTTAAAATCTTTAGATCTAGTTCATGACTTTTAAGTCTAGCTTTATACATTTTGACGAAAGACCTAGCACTTTTCATATTAAACCTAGATTATATTTGTTCAAAACACTTTTCCAATACTAGGATTCAAATATTATTTTCATTTAACCATTTATGTGAAGACCTTAAAGTATTATTGATATTTGAGACTAAATTTCTGATGATAACTTTTGAGAAGATCTCTATTCTAGGCCAAGTTTAAACCATTTGTAGTAATAGACCAAATTTTCCATTTAGACCAAGTTTCAAGACATTTTCAAGTATTGACTAATATTTTTAGACCATGTTTCAAGTGTTTTGTGATATTTAGACCATTTCTTCATGAGATGTTACTCTTGGGTTTGGATATGCCTTGCTACACATGTAGTGGGACCATGCACAATCTATATTATGAAATCATGGTCATGAATGATAATTTTGTTCAAGACCCATATGGAGATGACATAGTTTGTGAGATGAATTCATATCCCCCTTAAACTACTCAATATGTAGAACAAGTCCAAGATCCATTATGATAATACCTAGTTAGTACACCTCTTTATCTAGGTTAGGAGTAAGAATAGTCAACTCGTTACCTTGATAATATGCCATCTGTCATCAAACAAATCTAATAATAACATTACTATGTTACTAGCTAACAAGATATGACCCTTATTCGATCATCACTTTATTGAAAACAAGGATGAAGATTTATTTAGATATGTAGAGGTAGGGGCCAAGTTTTTGGAAGACTTTCCCCATGGAAATCTACCTAGCTTAGTTATATTGCCTTATAATGTACCTCGTGTATTATCATATTTTTGAGCTATGAGTTAAATCTACTATATATAAGAAATTTAACCCAAAAAATAATAACATAAAAGAGAAATATTATGGGAATAAATCATAAATAATAATAAGATTATTATCATTTCCTTTCTCTTCTTATCCTCTCTTCAAGATCTTCAAATTGATTTTTAATTATTCTTGAATTTTGCTTGTGGATTATTATGGATAGACTCAAAATTTTGACATAATAATATCTTGATCAATGTAATTGATTATAGAATGGATTATTTGATCATATTAACATGGAGATTTTATGGATTCATATATTTAGTTTTTAGTTCATTGGGTGTATTTAAATAGGTAATAGAGGAAGGATTTTCCAATGAATTATAAATTCATTTGAATTTTCTAGAGAAGAATACTCTATAAAAAGGGGGGAATTTTAAGGAATTTAAAAATCCTTATAGTTCTATAGAAATGGATATTTATAGAAAATTTGGAGGATGAGGGAAGCTTCTATAGGGTAGAATCCTCTAGTTTCATGTTAGGACTAATTAAGGATTAGAAGGGGATTAGGGGATAGTCTTGTAGGAAAGTCTAGGAGTAGGTAGGTGGGTGGTCATGTCAATTTAAAATTCCAAAATATTATAAAAGTGGGATTAGTTAGTGGATAATATGGGATTAGGGGCTAGGCTTGTAGGAAATCCTAGGAGTAGGTAGGTAGGTGGGTTATGGGAATTTAAAACTCCCAAATATTACACAAGTGGGATTAGTTAGTGGATAGTAGAGGATCAATTAAATTAATAAAGAAGTAGGAAGGGGTAAGGTTATTGGATTAATAAGTATGAATGGGGATGTGATTTAATTATTTAACTAGGATTATGGTTATGAGATTAATTAGGATAAATAGTGGAATTAGTAAATTGGTTAGGGTGAGTAAATTTAGGTGAATATATTTTGCCCCTCTTTAAAATGGAATTATGAGTGGATGAATTAGGAGTAATGATCTCTCAAAAAAAAACCATTTCATGGATGAATGTTAGTAGATATTATGCCCCCTCAAGGGGACATGTGGGGAAAAATGAGATGGATGACCACTCAAAAGAGGAAATTAGGCATGGGATGTGAGATGAGAGATAGATGATGAATAAAATTAATTCTAGTAGATATGATTCCCTTGGCAAAGACATATGCATAGGGAGTGGGCACATGATGATGATAAGATAAAAGGATGTAAACTTTTGACATATCCCAGGAAAGGACACATGCCAAGGAGAGATTTAGACAAGATGATAAAGGCCATGAGCTTTAGACATATCCTAAGTAAGGACACATGTTGGGAGAGGATCGGTCCAAAGATAAGATAATGATTTGATAATATTAATGATGGGTGTAGATCAAGACTAAAGTTGAGTGATATAATAAAGGGGATGAGAGAGAATAAATGATATGATTGAGTGACAAAAAGATTAAGGGGAATAATTAGACCACATTACATAAAATTAATGAGCCATAACATGATTAATAATGATGATACCCCTAGTAAGGAAACATGCTAGGGAGAGAGAGATGATAATAAGTTATGGTTCTAGTTATGCACCAATTGAGGGAGGAAATCATAAAATTTAAATGATAAATTGATGAATCAATGATAATGGATGATTGATGGAAGAAAATACGAATGTTGTGATTTTTTGTGCCCAATAAATAGGTATAGATGATTGATGAAGAGATTAGAAAGATGATTACAAGAATGGTGATTGATCAATATACTGATGTTTTTAATTTTTGATATTATAGCACAAGGATTTAATTGATGCAAGAATTGAGGATGATGAGAAATAAGAGAGATGTGATGACTAATGATGGGAAAAAGGAGAGAGTGGCCAAGTTGACCTTAGACATGTTATGTGATTAAGCACTACCTACATGGTTTGAAAACACCTAAGGCCAACCTAGTTTAGACTAGATGTAGATGAAAAGATAGACTATAGGATGATGATGATGATGGATGTTATACAAATTAGTTTTTAGATGGAGGATATGACTAAGATGTTAGACATGAAGATAAAAGACTAGTATAAATTATAGAATATGTTAGATGTTATGATATGTTATTGGTTTAGATGACTTGACCTCGATGATGAAATTAATGATGGGATAAAAAATTAGATGATTGATAGAGGATAGGAGAAATGATGAATGTGTATATGATCAAGCCATAGTTTTTGTAATAAAACTCGTCATATTATAATCAATCCATTAAATATAAAACTTGGTAGTGTTTATTTTGATATAAGTATGACAAAGAGGATGTTGTGCCAAAGTGCATAAGGAAAAAATGGGCCAACAATAACTTTACATAATCAAGGTCACCTAAAATCATAATGGTAGATTTTTTGGTGTCATTATAACATCCTCTTTCATTTCTAAAGAGACAAAAAAGACATAATGTGAAACTAAAACATTGACAAATGTAAGACATTCATATATATACATGAACAAGTCCAAAAACAAAGAGAAAAAAAGTAACACACATAAGTACCTACATGAAGTGTCACAATGTATTTTTAATGGTCCTAATGTAAGTTAATGGGATAATTAATTAGGTGATAAGTTGAACTAAGTTGGTCAGGGTGATGTGAATTTGGATTAAGGTTATAGACTTTAGACCAAGGTATGGACTTGCAATAGACTAGTGACTTGGATGAAGATTAGTAGGGCATGGATTTAAGATAGTAACTTGGACAAGTAGACTAGGGACTTAGATTAGGATAAATATTTGGATAAGGATATGGATTTGGATTAGACTAGGGACTTGGATCAAGATAAAGCTGTTGGCACAGGACATGATGATTAGGATGTTGGAATAAGGAAAAATGACAAGATGATAAAATGGATAGGATGACTGGGATATTTATGACATAGGAAATTTGAAAAGATAACTTAAATGTTTTATATTTTGTGAATTTTATAATTTTTAGGTTTTTTTTTGCAATATTTAAATTTTGAGGTCTTTTTGGAATATTTATGTACACTAATGAGGTTACTGGCGAAGGGAATACCAAGCCTAGAAACTAGGATAAGGATAGATGGAATAATGGATGGGATGACAAAAATATGGTGGTGATGTGAAAAATGGGATGAATACCAAGGAACAATAGACTAGGGATCACTAATGACCACATCATGAGGGCACCCAATGTTTAATTTCCTAAGTGTCCATTAGAGGATATGCGATGATGATTCTAGAACATTTGTCAAGACCTCTTCCATTCCCTTAAAAAGGTCAAGATTGGAAAAGAGGAAAGACATAATAGGATGATATGATGACATATGATAGGTAGAAACAATGGACAAAGGGATAAGATAGACAAGGATGATATGGAGGGGATTGAAAAGGGATAGGAAATGGATTTGGCCCCAAATGTTGAGGTACAATGTGGATAAGAGATTATTTTACCATGATGCCAAAAACTAGTTTTCATCATGATACTTTCCCAAGGCTAGTTTTCACCATTGGATGAATGTTTCTAATTTTATTTTTGATTTTTTTGTGGCATCTCAATTTATTAGAGGTGGGCAAGATGTAGGATATAGAAATTTTTGTGATATTTAACCAACACCTATTCTATAGATATGTGATGCTAGGATCATGTTATTTCCACTATAGGTATTAATGTCCTTATGACCTATATTTATTCTTAATTGCAACCCCTCTAGATATCTAGCTAGGTATCTTCATCACCCATATGAGAGATAATACTCCCTAGTAAGAATATGAGGGGTATGGATTGGATTAGATATTGATGATTATGTGGGCATATTAGAATTTAATGGATGATATGATCATAGTAGGATGGTGTGATGAGTGATTGGGGATTAGGACAAGTTGTCACACACATTGTTAGGCATTTTAGAGATTTTTTATTTGATTATTGCCATATTAAAAAAGATGTTAAGATATCTAAGACACTTTACCTTTGTGGTTAAAATTTGATATGATTACTATAAGGATGATTGGCCACATGACTTTTGACATTTTTGAGATTTTTAGACTTTACTATATCTTGTCTACCAATTGGTGCTTGACATTAGGCTTCACCATAATAGATTTATATTTGACTTGATAAATGAATATTATTTTGACTTTGGTGGTCCCCTAGTGCTTGACATTGGGCTTCATTATGGGAAGATAATTTTTGATTAGGTTGATGATCTTGCTTTTCTTGATCATGACTTTTTGGATCCAAGGTAATTTGATCATTATGAATGACCTTTTGAATATGATCTTGGACTTCTACATTTGTGTCACTTATTATATTACTCGAAGAGGAGTCTAATGATGTATGTTCCTATTCATCCCTATAGAGGGGGGTAATTAAATGATCATTGATGGGAAGAAAAGGATGTATGATGGATGCAATGGAGATGGTGTGATGAGATCAATGAGGGGTGATAGGGTATCATGGTATTAATAGGGGTTCTTAGGAGACCTAGTTTTAACATAAGAGAAGATCTCCTCAAGATCAATAAAAGGATCACTAAGACTATCTATAAGACATGTGCCCAAGGTAGGATAAGATTCACTCTAATAATATTTGATAGATAAATATTTCAATAACTCTTTAATGAATTCATCATCCTAATTGGGATCAATTCTTGGTGATTTATTATCATCCAAATTAGAGGTATCTTCTAAAGGAAATTCATAGTCATCATCTGCTACAATATCTATGAGGGATGATGAATATAATTTAGGTACTAGCGTTAAACATGATCTTGATGTAGATAAGACTTGTGTTGACTTTGATGTTAACTTTGATGTATAATATGTAATGATTCTAGTAGAAGATTCATTATCCATAAGTGACCTCTCAACATGGGTTTTTTGATATGATAGATGAGGGGTAGATGATGGAGGAATAATGGATTCACCAAAGATAGGTCCATGAAATAAGGATTCATGAGGGAAGGGAGGACTAGGCTCATGGGGAATGGAATCATCTTCAATGGATGATTTGTCAAAGATGGGGGGGGTTTAGAAGATGGATATGGTGTTTTGACTTTGGATTGGAAAGGAAAGGGTTTGATCATGATCAAGAATGGAATCTTGGCATTCCTCTTCTTATTCACCAAGGGATATACACTCATATGATTCATTTTTGATTTCAATGTCACCATGATCAATGAGGTATTAGAAATGTTTTTGGAAATTATGACATCAATTAATGGTTTACCCCCATGTTTGGTGATATATATAATAATGGTTATCTTTACACCAATAAGACTTAGGTTTAGTGAGATTAAGATGTCCTATGCGTGGATAGACCATCATGCCATTGGTTAAGAGATGGTGGAAGAGGGATTCTAGGGACATAGGAAGAGGAGTATAAGGTATCTCTTCACTTTGTGACTTATAATTATTGGAATTTAGATCAGATGGGTGTTAACATGACTGAGTGAGTAGGGTAGTAGATGAAGTGGACAAGATAGGATTCCCTTTGATAGTATATAAAGGGGTAGATGACTAGATATGATTGGTGGATGGATGATTTGAATGGGTATGAACTAGAGGTAAGGTTGGATGGATAGGGTCAAAGCCTATAGGATATGAAGTGCTCAACTCAAGGGGGTGAGAAATAAGTACATCCCTATTATCCATGAGGCATTTTCAATTAGGGTATTCAATATTTTTTTTAGATGTCATAGCTTAGGATGGGGAAATGTATGGATGATGTGATTTGTCATCCCTAATTTGAAGGTGTAAGGGTTTGGACATAAATATTAAGGGATGAAGATGGGATGCATGGAAATAATTTAGACAAAAGATTAATTTAACCTTATTTCAAGTTTGATTAGATATTTTGATGTAATGTGACGTAAGATAAAATCAAGTAGACTAAATTAGGACATGAGCTAGACCTTGATGATCTAGAGTGGATTTGACTGGGTGAGATAGGATAAACTCTAAAATTTGATAGGGGATAGACTAGCCTAAGAAACTAATTTTGAATAGGGATTGATGGGACTAAGACTAACTCAAGACTAAGATCATTGAATCAAATAGGATGAGATGATTTTATAGGTTAATAGGGCTGTGATTATGACTCAAAATTAATTAGACACGAGTAAACTAGTGATGAGGACCTTGATAGAAAGAGTTATTGACTAATGTGGATGAATATTAAAGTATGAATAAAAACTTGAAAAGAGGACTAGTATAGACAATGGATATCATGAGGTGGACTATGATTAGTTTAGGTTAATAAGGTAGTGGTTATAATGATTATGCAAAGTCAAGACAAGTGATTGATTTAGACTAGGGGATTTAGTAAGTCTAGGTGGTACATGATTGGTTAAGGAAAAGGTGTACTTATGATAAGATTTGGATGATAAGACTTGATTAAGATATGTAGGTGATGGTGGAATGATAAGACTAGGATAGGATGTGACTAAGATGATAGAGGTGATGAGAAGTACGATAAGACACAAGATGAAATATGTTTCAAAGGATGTACAAACATTTATGAATAAAATATGTACAAGAGGATATTGATGAGGATGTACAAAATGATAAATATGTATAGGCTTGGGTAAAAGGATGAATTGGATCACAAATAACACAGGTCTTGTTAAACACTCACTAAATCAAGATAACCACAAACCTAAGATTAGTAAATTGATAGGTGTGTAACTCAATGACTACACTATCCAATAGCTTCATAGGTGAGGTTGTAGGTTGGTGACTCATTATAGAATCTCCCAAACCTTCTCAACCCCTTTTGTACATGATGGTCACTTGGGAGCTAATACTGACTCTGATAACAAGTCGCTTGTTATGACTAATGGTCTTATTCTTGGTTACACAAAATATCTAATGGAGTCCTTGATATACACTAGGTATGATGGGGTCCAAGTTCATGTAGGGTTATGTCTCATGCCTACTTTAGATAATTAGTTCTTACCATTTAGAGAAGACTTGTATGGGGTTAATTTCTTAGCCTAATGATATTTGTCTTTGATATTTATACTCAACCAAAACATAGAGTGTGGATTAGTGTGTGGTGGTGAAATCCATGATCACCATCCTCCTGAGACTATGGAGAGTAAATGGGTGTCAATTCCATGTCATATTTAACCTAAAAAATAAAAATGAGAGATTTTATTAGTGGTTTTTGATCCTCCAAGAATTATCACAAGGATGCAAGGAGGAAAGCATACACTATTGTAACCCTTAGGTGAAACATAAGAAGATAAAAAGATTTATTAACTAATTAATTTAGATATGATACATACAAAATACATTATATATATATATATATATATATATGTTTTTAAAAAAATGCCAAAATCTTTGACAGTTGTCTTGTAAAAAAATGATTAGTAGTTTAAATTAGCAATATTGAGGGAAAATCTACAAGATAAGATGTTAAACAAAAATATAACCTACAAGAGAAAATGTTAGTTGAAGACTAAATGTGACTTGTAATATAAGATGTTAATAAGCCAAAATTACCACTAGATTCACCCCTATAAGAAACAAAATGTTAGTATAATAGGCATTAATAAAAAGACTAAAAAAATCATGATTTTGCTCTATAACTTATTTGGATGAGGGGTCATGACGTGAGGGTTTGGGGATGATAGTATCCAATGGGGTTAAGGGGTAGTGCCCCTAGCGAGATCCCTATCAAATTAAATGTTAGGATCAAGGGTTAGTGCCTCTGATGCCAAGAGTAATTTAAGGCTTGTAGAATCCTTGGAATGACTCAAAATTCATTGATGGTGACACTAAAAAATTCTCTTAAAATGACAAATTAGATGCAAAAATAAGTGAAAAATGAAATTATAAAAGGAAAAACCATAGATACACAATTAATTTATTACAAAACTGATTACAGAGAGCACAAAATTGCAAGTTTTAAGCAATATCATGACTGTCTAATCATAGTTTTGCAAGTAGTAGACTAACCATGACCATAACCACATGGTTTAGGCTAAACCACATGAGTAATACAATACTTCTAGTCAAATTACAATATCATGGATCATGATCAATAATTTTTCAAGACTATTTGATTAATCATGAATGTAACTGTACAGTCTATGCAAAATTGTAGATGGTTAGGCAAGGTTGTAAGTCAAATTACAATAGTGAAATTCATAATCTGTGGTTTTGATGATAAGGAAAAATACTTAAAATATAATAATTAGACTAATAAAGTATTAAAAATATGATAAAATATTTATAGTAGATTAAAATATGCTTAAAATGATTGGAAAATAGGTATTATATTTATAAATATACTATTAAAATGACTCAGATCAAAATTGTTGATTAATATAAAAAGTCATTTAT
This sequence comes from Torreya grandis, assembly GCA_037957365.1. Taxonomy (NCBI): domain Eukaryota; kingdom Viridiplantae; phylum Streptophyta; class Pinopsida; order Cupressales; family Taxaceae; genus Torreya; species Torreya grandis. The sequence goes on from JARHVA010002026.1 coordinate 706,033, forward strand.
GTTAAATAAAAATTCCTTTCAAAAAATGTGGTATTGTACTAGGTAGAAAAAGGGATGTTTTAGGTGTTTGATGTTGGTCTAGGCAACACCTCTCCTTACCTACAAGCAAACGATGACCATACATAGGAAAAAGTTGTTAAAAGACCAAAATTAGAAATTTTAACTAATGGTTTTAAGGCTTAAGTCAAAGTTTACATTTAGAATGATAATACTGTAACTTTATGGTAATATCATGACTACAAAACTATGGTTTTGCTTAGTATAAAATAAACACTAGTTTTAATATTGAGTGGTTTTTATCTTACCCTACAAGATAAAATAGGTTAGTATAAGACTGTATAAAATAAAGGGATATATATGGGAATGATTATTTGATTTTTAATACCATACCCCATAAAAATACAACTTAAATATCAAAATTTTAGTTTAAACAACAAATTCACTTTTTGAGAGTTGTGATTTTACACAAGGGTGAGGACTTGTCACAAAGGTTAGCCATTAGTTGTTAAAGGGTGTAATTTAGTTTAGAATCATTGATTATATGTCAAAATCACTTCTATAATATAATTATTATAGAGCAAAATTGTCACTCACCTAGAGAATGAGATTTGGAAAATTTGAGCCCAAATTTGACTTCAATCTAACCTACAAGCTTGATCAACACACTTGAAACACACTAGGTCAGTCCAAAAAGAGGCCCCACCATGGTTTCTAATGTATTATCATGTTTTTGAGCTATGAATTAAAAATATTATATATTGAAAATTTAACCCAAAACACAATAACATCAAAGGGAGAGACTACAGAAGCAAATTAGAAATAATAAGGAGATTCTTACCAATGCTTTTCTCCTCTTATCCACTCTTCGAGATCTTCAAACAATTTTCTAATTATTATTGGATTTTTCTTGTGGAGTGCTATGGATAGATTCAAAAATTTGACATACTGATAGCTTGATCAATGACTTTGATTATAGTAGGGATTGTTTGATCGTATTAACAAGGAGATTTTATAGATTCATCTATTTAGTTTCTAATTAGTTGGAATCGAGGGAAATGTTATGTTTAAATAGGCAATGGAGGGAGTATTTTCCATTGAATTAAAAATTCATTAGAATTTTCTATATTAGAAGACTATAGAAAAGGGGGGAATTTTAAGGAATTTAAAATTCTTCAAAGTTATCTAGAAATGGAGATTTATAGAAAATGTGGAGGATGAGGGAAGCTTTTAGAGAGTAGAAGTCTCTAGTTTCATATTACAACTAATTGAGGATTAGAAGGGGATTAGGGGATAGGATTATAGGAAAGCCTAAGAGTAGGTAGGTAGGTGGGTCATGGGAATATAAAATTCCCAAATATAATACTAGTGGGATTAGTTAGTGGATAATAGGGGATTGAGGGTTAGGCTTGTAGGAAATCCTCGGAGTAGGTGGTTAGGTAGATCATGGGAATTTAAAATTCTCAAATATTAGACAAGTGGGCTTATTTAGTGGATAATAGGGGATAAGGTAGATTAATAAAGAAGTAGGAAGAGGTAAGGTTAGTGGATGAAGGATAATGAAGGGGGATGTGATTTAATTTTTTAATTAGGATTATGGTTATATGATTAATTAGGATAAATAATAGGAGTAGTAAAATGGTTAGGATTAGTATATTTAGGTGCATACACCTCATAATAGACCAATCGAACATGCCTCCACTAGTTACTATTAGGCACTCATGCCAATGTCAAACCAAGATCTAAATGTAATTGTAAAGGGAAAGGGCCCCATGGAGGACCAATTAATGCAAATGGAACAAACATATGAGACTTATCTTAATCTAACATAAAGTTTCAATGCTATGGCCATATCAAATATGCCACTTATATAGCTAGCTCCTTCAAAAATAATGCTAATTGATTCATTAGTTCATAATAATATGAGTATGGACCCATTTTCCCAAAGTACTTATATAGGTGACATGTTTAATGTCCCATTAAGTGACTGTGACTTCTACTTAGGACCATATGCCAAACGTGGTGGATAACACATAAGTGTCTCTAAATTTAGATTAAGGTGGGTTAAATACACCAAAAAATAATTTATAGTAACAAGTGCATCTTTCTAATACTGTGAGTGGTCATAAGAACATTGGGTAGGAATGCCTACTTCCTAGCCACAATAGGTTACTCCCACTCCTCAACTAGCTACTTCTTTAAGCATGTAATAACAAGGGATAAGTAACCAAGTGCTACCCAATATTTTACCATAAAAAGTGATGAATGTTACCCTACCTTAACATGTGATGACTAATATTACATGACCAGAGTCAAAAACTAATTTACCACCTTAACAAAGGCATAACACTACATGATCCCAACAAGTAGCAACACATATTCCACCATAACAGACATAGACCAATGCACCTCAACAACCATAGAGGTTGTCATGTCAACAATGCATTCTTATTGGTTAAAGATAAATTCCAAACACCCAACAAGCATCTATTTCACAATATTTGTTTACTCAACATAGAGATTCCAACACCTAGTAGGTACCTATTAGGAAATATTTTCCTTTTACCTTATAGTTAAATTTTACCCAATATGTGCCACATATTCAAAGATAGGGCCCTAGTCAATAACAAGTACCATTTACATAGGTGGGTTTGACTACTTAGTAGTAAGTTCCTAGTCAAAATCAGTAGGCATAGTGTTTCATGTAAATTTTCACTTAAGTTATAAGAAAGAGAGAAAAGAAACTCGATGTAGGTATGGTTGAAAAATGTATTTTGTTGTGTGTGCATTGAATAAAAATATTGTGAAGATCTCCTCTTTGGCTTGGGAGAAAGACCTATATATAAGAAAGAACTAAAGTAAACTTATTTGTTAAAAGATAGTTGGATGGATTGTCTAGCGATAGCTAGATCTCAAAAGTGAGAGCTTCTTTAAGGTCTATCAATCCACACATTTCAATAATTAAGTTGATAATAATGGAAAGAAGGTACTTGCATCAATTAAAGAATATTACTATAATAGAACACAAGAATGACTGTTAAGAAAATAGATAATAAATGATCATATTAGTGATTATCTAATTAATACTAGTGATAAGGGGTTGAGATATGCATCAAAAATTTTGAAAGAGGTCTGTGGGTGGTCAAAAACATAAAAAAAGTAGATTTGATTAGGTGTAGGTGGGCGAAAATAAGTTACTAGTTTTTGGTGCCATAGGTGATCGTCGATGATTGGGGTGATCGTTGATGGTTATGCCTAGCCATTAGCAGTTAGGGTCTAACCATTAGTGGTTGACTATGGAATTCTAGGTTTAATAAATAAATGAATGACAAAATCCCATATATGGATTCTAAGAGTTGGGCAAGGGTTGGGTTGATTATGAAATGGAATTAAAGCATGTGACTATTGACAAATAAGTACTTGTCTTACCAGAATGTTATTGGGTGAATGGTTGAATTAGTTAGCCTATTAGTGGAATTTGTCTTGATTTTGGTAAGAGTAACGGTACTTGAGATCTTGGTTGAGAGGTGACGATAAGTCATCTCTTAATAAGATGGGTAATGATGCTTGATAATGCCAATGACATTGATTAACTTGATTGACCTATAAAATAAAACTCTTGAATGCATGAGCTCTTGATAATTATTATAGATAGATATGGCCTTTTAAGCATTTCTATCTTATATGCATAAGCATGAGGTGGAAGTGAAGGTATAACTAGGCCATATAAATATAATTCATCCATGCAAAGGCTTGAAACCATAATTACACAATTATTTTTAGAAAAGCAACATGAGTGGTTTGCATATTGTTTATTAAGAGGTGAATCTTAACCATCGATGGTCAAGGGTTCCCAAGGCTAACCATCGATGGTCACCTTGACCATTGATGATTAGGGTCTAGAAGAAAAGGGTATTGAAGGTCAGGTTTACTTAGCTTGGTAAAAATGGGTGCAGATAGGTTGGGTTAGGTTTGATAGGTGTAGGTTGGTCCCAAGGGGGATTGTCAAGATTAAAAATTGTAGGTGTGCATATTTTTGGTGTTTACATTTTGCCCCTTTTTATTGTGTAACTTGTGTGAATGACCTAAAAAACAAAAATGGAGTATGGGTCAAGGGTCTAGTTGCCTTGAGAGTAGGGGGAGGTATTCCCCCTCAAACTAAGAGTTGATTAGGTGAAGTTAAAGTAGGTATAAGTTTGATAAGTGGTATATGGTTAGTCATGAGGTGGTGACATGAAGTCAAACATTTGAGATGAAAACATGCACATAAAATGCAACAAAAGGGTGTGATAGCCAAGATCATACATAGACTAAAATTGCTAACATTAGTAAAAATAAGGGTCAATGTGAAGAAGGATAAGTGACAAGTGAACTGCATGACCACCTATAGGTGTGGAGGTTAGGAACACTCATAAATTCAAGTCTCCTAAGTGATTTCTATGTTTTTAGTGGGTATCCAAGGTAGGAAGTGCTCCTAGTAAGACACAAGTGAGTTAGTATGCATGAGGTGGTATTAAAAAAAGGGTCAAAATGATAATGTTGTCACTATGGTCAAAGGACCAAGCAATAAGTGTCAAAAAATTATGTGATAGATGGGCTAAAAGAGAATGATGTTAAGGTGATGAGGTGGTTGGGTTGGTGGGAGAAAGGCATCTCAAAAAGTGTTCAAAACTTGGGTTTGGTGTGCTAAGAATTAGTAAAATTTAGGTAAAAGTAAAATGGGGGTTTTTTAAGGTTTTCTGATCATCGATGGCCAAGGTACCCAAAAGGTGACCATTGATGGTCACCCTAATCATCAATTATTAGGAGAAGCCCTAATAAGTTGGATAGGTAAAAAGTAAAAACAAGACTCATTTTTAATATTATTACTATTTTGCTATGTTGACTTTCATGTGGGGGATTTTGATGCTTTGCAAGGAAGGTATTTACTGAGGTGGGTGTTGTTCTTAGCTATAGGTGTGTGGTTAATTGTAAGGGGCTGGGATGTAGGGAGCATGAAGACATGGTTAGACACCTACTCATGGGCTCAGACCATGAAAAAGGTCATAAAATGAGGTAGGGTGTGCATTAAAATTTCTAGATTTGGCTTGTTACATTATTAAATTTGCTTCAGTGGGTAGGTCTTAAAATGTGCAAGTTTGCTTATATGCCCTAGGTAGGGTTTTTGAGGTTTTTAGGAAAATTAGTGGGTGAATTAGGTAATATTCTAGTTGGTTAGGGTGCTTAGGCTAGGTATTTGAAGTTTTGTTAATTGATTGTGCCTATGGAAGGTTTGAGTATTTTGGCCATGGAAATTCCACAAGTGACCATTGATAATCAGGTTTGACTGCTAATGGTTGACACCCTAGGAAATAGGGGTCTACAAACATCGACAGTTAGTATAACCACTAGTAGTTAGGTAAGATAGGGTAGGGATTTTTTTTAAGTGTTTAAGATAGATTTTTGATGGTTAGGTTTTGGTAAGCTACTTAGGGTGTGGTTAGGATTAAATGGATCGAGTAAGGGTAATGGGTGCGAGTTTGTTTAGGTTTCTAGGGTTAGGTATTTTTCAAAGTGGGTTAAGGGTTAAGGTTAGGTAAAATAGGTTGGGGTTAGATTAAAGGTAAGGTCAAGGTTTTGGTTAATGGTTAGGTAAGGGTAATGGGTTGATAAGCTAATCTAGGTTACTGAGGGTAACATAGCCAGGGTTAGATAGGTGAGTATGAGTGATAGGGGAATAGGTCAAGTATTGAAATGGTAGAGTAGATAGGCCTATTAATAATAAATAAGTCTACAATTTGGTTTGGTGCAGGATCAAGATAAAATCTAAATGCATGACCATGTGCCACATATCTTCCCTATGATTTTTGAGGGGATGACTGTAGATGACTAGGCAAACATGGAGGAGGTAGGGTTATGATTAATGAGGCACTACTAGCATGTGTCTCTAGATGCATCAATGATAGTAGTACTCATCAAGATATGGGATCCTTCTATTGATACCTTCTTGATGTTGATCAAGGGGATGGATATTCTTTTAGAGGATGTACATAGGATCATTGGACTCCCACTATGTGGTAAGGTGATATAACAAATAGAGTAGGAGGAATAAGATGAGTATGTTGAGTATCTATATGGAGATGATAGTGAATAGGTTTAGTGGAATTTTAAAGGTTTTAGATATACAAGGTTATATGAGAGAGATTCAAAAGAGATGAAGTTGATGATGATGCTGACGATTATGGTTATGTACTTTGGACTCATAGATTCAAGTAGAAAGAGGTTTACTTATATATTACTATCTGTATTGGTAGAGTTATTTCTTGGGAGGACAATATTTTGTTGGGTCCTAATTTTGTCAGCTTAGATTTTTAGGGAGTTGTGAGGGTTTAGACACCACCAAAGATATGGTATCAGTGTGGGCCTAGTTCTTCATTATTGGGCTTCTAAGCACATCTAGGTTTTGAGGATGATGGGATTTCCATGGGTAGGGCACACACAACTAGAGATCCCTATTGGTTTAATGAGATGGAGAGATGACATGCTACATTAAGTGTAAGAGGTGGAGCACATGATGTTAGTTGGTTCAGGGGTGCCCTAGGTGCATTAATAGATGGGGACATTACCTAAAGACCATACCTATAGTTCTCAATATAGCTAGGATATAGGAGGAAAACCCTTGCTATGTAGAGTTATAGGTGTATAGTGGGCCACCAAGAGGGTGAGCTTGAGTTAATTCCATTTGACTAGGTATGACATTAATTTGGCTTGATATAGGTTGTATTAGGTCCACATCCTTGGTATAGGATGTAGGACGTAGAGGTTTAGTTGCTAGTTCCTTAGCCTACCCTGATAGTTTTAGATGGTGGTTTTGAGGAGCTTCTTACTAGGGACCTTGTGGATGATTTAGGGTATACAGATGCTTATATGGCTTGGTACCAGGTAATCTATGTAGTGGTAGATGTAGGTGGAGATGATAGAGGGGCAAAGTTAATGGCTATAGATCTAGATAGCTAGGATGGATAAGTAGGGGTGGCATTGGTTATGGCCCAAGCTTAGATATATGTGTTATAGGGATAGTTGGTTTCACTATAAGGATATATCACCATATTGTAGGGTCAGCTTGCCACCATTATAAGTGAGAGAGACTAGGCATAGACATCCCTAGGTAAAATTACATAGGAGAGGGGCCTACTAAGATATAGGGTTGGAGTAGGTGTAGTAGTAAGAGGGCCACTAGGGATAGTGCCATGGTCATGGTACCTAGCCACTATAGAAGAATTCAAATACTATGAGGTGATAGTGTTAGACTAGTTGCCCCAGGCCATGAGATATGAAGAGTATAGAGCTAGTTTGGTTAGTGAGCCCTTGATAACAACTCCAAGTTAGTGGGATACTAAAATTGGTTAGATAGGGGTCCCAAGGGGACCAGCACTAGGTACAAGTGTAGGCACAAATAGGTCTAGTGGTAGTGGTGCAGGCCCATGATTATGTTCAAATGTTTTATTATGATGTACTATTTTGATATCAACTTAAGCGTCAATGTAGTGAGATGTATATTTTTTTGAGAGAGATGATACATTGATAAATGTATTATTTTTTGATGATTCAATGTATATGATGTATGATTTTTGATGATATATATGATGGATGCTTATGGTTCATGTGGTGCTCCTGTTTAGGATTATGGTTATGGATTACGATTCTTGACTTATGGTTTATGATGTTAGTTTTCTAGTTAGTAGCTTAGGCATGTGATGATAGAAAGATAGTTATGATTTTATGATTTTGTTCATGGATATGATAGGATGTGTTAATAATGGATGTATGTTATATGATAATGTAATAGATCTATTTATGGTCATATGGATGGAATGGTAAATGGTATATGCTATGATGTCTTGCTCATTAATTTGGTTTTTGTTTATATTGGTGTAATGATATGCTTATAAGCTCATATGATATGATAATTTTAATGGATATGTTGGTGTTTATGGTCTATTTTGATATGCTTAGATTGTGTTTGGCACAGAGAGAGATAAATGGTGTTGCCTATAGACATAGTTGATAATGCTCACAATTTTGATGTGATGTTTGTTTTTCATGATCATAGATGTATAATATTAATATGGTTAAAGATAAAATACATGAAGTATATAGCTAAAAAATTTATGTGTAGTAAAGTGATAATAATCATGAGAGATATATCCACATGAACTGATAAAAGATAAGAAAAAGGAACATGATGCCTTTTCATTGATGAAGACTGAGATAAAACCCAAATTTGGATAAGATTAATGAAGATAAGCCATTTAGATGCTTCACATTATCATGCTTATGTTTTTAAATAGGTATCTTGATCATATTATGTCAAGTAAGCTCATATTCCTATGCATATGATATGTAGAGGGAGAATGGGTGAAACTAGAACTGTTAGTGAGACTAGCATGCCTTTTCTAAAGTTTTTTGAAGAGGTAGTATAAACAAGTCTATGTTCATATATAATGTGTAGACTGATTAATGTAGTAAGTCTACTAAGGAGAGCCAATTTTGGCTTTTCAATATTATTTCTATTGTGAGAGCCGATTGCAGCTTTCAAAATTATTTTATTTTTACTTGGGGGTTTTTGCTAGTTGAATTTTCTTTATGGCTTGAGAAGCTGATCGATGTGGGAAGCTTCCAAGAAATTGTTAGGTTTGAAAAATTATTTTCTCAACCATCCTTCAAGGGAGTGGTCTAAGTTTTTGTTCTTAGTTTAAAAGCTTTTGATAGCTATCCTTCAAGGGAGCAGTCTACCTTACATTTTTCAATTTCAAATAGGGTTTTAACAATTATCCTTCAAGGGAGAAGTCTATAAATGCTAAGGATGACCCTTGATTTGTTTTTGACTATAGATATTGATTTTTTTGACATATACTTGCTTATACATGCTCAAGGGATTACCTTTATAAAGGCAAAACTAGGTTGACACGAAGGTCTAGTCGATGAAAAAGGGGTATAGGTGACAACAACCATAAGAACTAATCTCAAAGAGATAGGAAATACTATGAGAATCATGAAATGGATAGAGATATGGTACCCACAGTTCAATATTAGGCTATAATTATGATGGATAATCACATGATTTAGTTTCAGTTGATTGCCCCTAAAAAGAGGGAAGTGAATGTGGTTATAGGGGATGAACTTAAGTTAGATAAATGATGATTGTGATCCCTATTTAACAATACAAGGGACATAAATGTGAAGCATTGAGAGGCTTAGCTTTTGGGTTGCCTTCAAGAGAAGACAAATGATAATCTTTTGATCCATACTTATGGGTTATGATGTAGGGTCCAAGCCAATTGAAATCAAATTTTCCCCTTTTGCTTTTCTCCATATTAGTTACATGTTGATTTTCCTTGAGAACAAGATCTCCAATATTGAATTCTCAAACTTTTAGGTATTTGTTATAGGCATGCTTGATTTTTTATTAATAGACACAAAGATGGGAAAGGGTGTCTAAACAACACTCATCAAGTGGGTCAATCTGAATTAAACATTCTTGATGATACTCATCTTCTGAAATAAGGTCATGAAAAGATATGCAAAGAGAAGGTATTTGGATTTCAAGAGGCAATATAGCCTCAGCTCCAAACATGAGAGAAAAAGGTGTAGCACCTGTAGGGGTTTAGATGCTATTATGATATGCCCATAAGGTAGAAGGGATGTGTAAGTGCCAATCCCAACCTAAGGCATTGACCATTTTGGTAAGCATGTTGTTAAGGGTTTTGTTAGAGGCTTTTGCTTATCCATTTGATTATGGGTGATAAGGTTATGAAAAGCTAAGTTTAATACAAAATACATCATAAAGGCCTTGGACTTGTTTATATTTGAAGGATTTACCATTATTGGTGATGATCTTATGGGGAATACCAAAATGGTAGATGATATAGTGGGTTATAAATTTGACAATATTTTCAACTTTTGTCGGGACAAGAGGAATAGCCTTCACCCATTTGGTAAAATATTCAATCACAATAATGATAGAATGATGTAATTATGAAGAGTATGCATTGATTTCATCAATAAGGTCAAGAGCCCATTGTGAAAAGGGCCCAAAATACATAGAAATGAGAAGGCTATTGTTAGGTGCATGATGTAAATTAGTGTGTTATTGACACTTGACACACTTTGTCAAATAATCACAATAGTATTGGTTAAGGGTAGGCTAGTAATATCCTAGGTGAAGGATGTGTTTGGACAAAATGATTCCACTAAAGTGACCCCCACAAATATTATAATACATTTCTTTAATAACATGAGAGGGTTCAAGACTATAGAGGCAATGAAATAGGAGGCCATAAAAACCACATTTATAGAGGATTCCTCTCATAAGGGTATAATGAGAGGTGCTCTGAATAAATGCTCAATGGGAATTCCTAGAGAGGATAGAGGGAATTATGCAAAGGTGAAGGTATTTTAAGGTTTGTTGATACCAAAGGTTAGGTAAAACTTCTTTCACATTGAAGATGGTTGGAATGTTTGATTTGGTGTAAGAAGGTTTGGTGAGGTAGTGGATAATGACTAAAAGTTTAAAGTTTGAGGGTGCTAATAGGATCTATGAGGCAAGAGAATCAATGGTGTCAGAAAAATTATTGGTAGATCATGGGGTGGTTTGAATATTGTAGTGTTCAAATGATGCTAGGATTTCTATAACTAGTTATCTATATAGTTGCATCATTTCATTCTTACACTGGTAAATGTCATTGACTTGATTGATCACAAGTTGGGAGTCACCAAAGATATTGATTGTTCTGACTCTTAAGGCTAAGGTAATTTGGAGGCCTATTAATAGGGCTTCATATTTAACCACATTATTGGTACATTTGAAGTTGAGTTTAAAAGACCAAGGAAGTGGTTCATCGGTAAGGGGGATAAGGATGATATCAGATCCTTCATCCATTTGACATTTGAAACCATAAAAAAACATGGTTACATGATTGGCAAATTTTATTGAGATAGACTTGTGATTGATTCATCTAGAAATTAAAGAGGGGGAGGTTGGGTCTCTGTTAGGGATGTATTGGCCAATTGGTTAATAATGACTTACCCCTTGATCACTTTTTACTAGAGTAACTCAAGGTCAAACTAAAATAAAATCATGAGGTACTTGGCCATATGTTGGTTTTGGTATGGTCTAGAGTACATCTATTTTAGTGGGTTGGTATTGGTTATGACAAAATTTTTGTGGTTAAGAAGGTAGTTGCAAAGTTTGGTAGCCATAAAGACTAGATCCAATAACAGTTTCTTAGTATGTGTGTACCGAGTCTCATACTCAACAAGTGTGTGGCTAATGTAACAGATGGCTTGATATTTGTGTTGTTCATCTTGATGGGCAAGAATTTCCCCTAGGGAATGATAAATGGTAGAGATATAAAGGTAGAAAGGTTGGTCATCCTTAGGAGGTGTGAGGATAGGTGGAGATAGAAGGTACTCTTTGAGTGCATCAAAGACCTTTTGACAATCAACATTCCACTTAAAAGAGATGTCCTTTTTTAAGAGGTGGTGGAAGGGTTGACATTGATTGAAGAGCTGAGAGATAAAATGGTGAATGGATTAGATCTTCCCTTGAAAATTATGGAGTTAATTAAGATTGGTTGGAGGTAGTATCTTGAGGATGGATTTGATTTTGGCTAGTTTAACCTTGATTCCTTGAAGGGAAAGGATAAAGCGTAGAAGTTTACCTGACAAGACCCCAAAAATACATTTCTTTAGATTGAGGCAAACATGATAATGGATAAGTTTCATAAAGATAATCTTGAGAATGGCTTAGTGTTCTTTGCAAAGTTTGGACTTCTCAAGAAGGTCATCCACATAGTCTTCAATGATTGTATAGATAAGGTCATGAAAAATATAGGTCATGGCATGTTGGTAGGTTGCACCAACATTCTTAAGACTGAAGGACATGACTCTGTAATAGAAAGTCCCCCATGGGGTGATAAAGTTAGTTTTGTGTTGATCTTTAAGGGTAATAAGAATTTGATTATAACCCATGAATCCATCCATGAGTGAAAACATCTCATGACCTACCATAAAATTAATAAGTTGGTCAATGCTAGGTAGATAAAATTCATCCTTTAGCTAGGTGAGGTTGAGGTCATGAAAGTCCACATATATACATAGTCCCCCTATGGCTATAGTGATAGGAATGATGTTTGAAACCCATTAAGGATAATTAATAGGTTAAATAAAGTTGACAAAAAGGAGGCATTGAAGATCATTTTTGATAAGGAGAGGTATGCAAGGATGCATTTGATAGAGTTTTTTTTTGATAGGCTTGGAATTATGGTTATTCATAATGTTATGGGTGGCAATGGCTCGGTCAATATTGGGCATGTCTGCATATGACTAGGCAATTGTAATATTGTAGTCCTAGAGGAAAGTAGAGAAGTCTTGTAGTTCCTCAAGGGTGAGAGTTTAGCCTAGTTTGACAACATGGGGATTGTCTAGAGTTCCTATGTCAATATATATGGTGGATTAATTCAACATGATTGAGGTCTTTAGAGGTAAGTATTTGTGGATGGAGGAATCAGGTGCACCAAGGTAGGTGAAAATGGAATCATCATCCTAGTACTAGATAGTGTGAATGGTAGGAGAGTCTTCTCCTACCAGTTCAAGATGGACTAAGGGGATGGAGATGAGTGTCCCTTCCTTTTGATAAGTCAAGGGGTCAAGGGTAATCATGTTGAAAAAGAAATTAGGTGGGATGATGTCCTCATCCTCACCCACAAGTGGAGGGGGTGTTCGTGAGGAAGGGGTCTCTTCTTCAATAATGGTAGTGGTAGTTTATTTAGCTTTATTCCTTTTATGTATAATGAATCAAAGGATGTGCTTATCATGAGGCTTTTAGCTCTCAATCAAGATTAATGTGTGTGGGCCATGCTCATACCATCCTAAGCTAAATCCTTTCCAGGCACACATGTTGAAGTATACTTTGGCCAAGTCTGGGTTATCCAAGTAAGAGGATGTGGAGATGAATGGGTGAGGTGAAGAGGGGATAGAAATAGATCTAAGGGGATTATCAATTCCCCCATAGATAAAGTGGTTTTGGTAGCTTAGAGGCCCCAAATGGGTAATGAATCTAATGTTGGCATCATAACCTAGTTAGTGGTTGAGCCTTCCATATTATTTTGGAGTTTGGAAGGCATTAAGGGTGAGGAGGAAATATTATCCAAGGGTAAGGAATTAAAAGGTGGGTTCAAAAGGGTCAGTGATGGGTATCTAGTCTATATGGATAGATGAACTAGTAGATAACTCAGTGGAAGGGGAAGCAAGGGCTTTGACTTCTATGGGTAAGGGTTTAGTAGTGGTTGTTTTTAATGTTTTAGATGGAGGTATGAGAATTTCATTAGGTTGGTAGGTCATATTTCATGCTAGAAAAGGGATAGGGTCAACTTGTATGGTAACAACTTGACCTATGTGTTCAAACTTGACATAATGATGGGGGAAGGTACACAATCCATGGCCCAGATCTAAGGTCTCCTTCATGAAATATTGTACTACAATTCACCTTTGACCACATAAAAGAGTTTAGGGAGCATGTGAGGTCCTAACTAAATGTGAAGGATGATGCTTCCCAAATAATTGGCCATAATGTCATTAAATGATCTAAGGAGGGTGAAAGTTTCAAACACGACATTGTCTAGTAGCTTGACTTACTTATAGGTATGGGAAGAGATGATGTTGATATTGGCTCCCCCATCAATCATAACCTATTTGATGTAGGTTTGATTGATGTCGGATATAATAAAAAGAGGGGTATCTAGGTCCTCAAGATGGATTGAGAGTATCTATGAGCCCTTGAAGGTAACAAGGGTTGAGAGTTAGAGAGTACCTATGAAGGCTTCTATAGGTCAAGAATCCCTTGGTCTGACTTCAATGCCTTGTATAGCCTTGATCATGGCCTGATGATAGTGAGGTGAGGTGGAAATGAGCTCATAAAGGCTCATCTTAGCTAGGGTTTGGTGAAATTTCTTAAGAATGACCATCTTAATGGATTCAAAGGGGTCAACCTTTGAGGTGCTTAAGATGGTAACTTTGGGCTTAATTGAAATGTGGACGTTTAGATTTGGTTTTATTTAGGGTGAGTTGGTGGGTATGTCCATGGAATGGATAATTTGGCCTTCCCTTTATCATTTTTTTGTGATCATATGACCACATTAATGGTATGGATAGGGGGCAAGGTGTGATAGGGGGTTGGGTAGATTCTCCATCACTCTAAGGTGAGAGTGGGAGATTAGGAATGTGTTGAAAATTGGATGTTAGGTGTATTGGTGGGGGAATGGATGAAGGTTTATCTAGTAAAATATCATTATCATCATAGAGTTTGTGGATAATGGCTTGGAGAGATTTATAATTCTCTATGTCATACCTAGGTATCCTATGATAGGAGAAGATTTGATGATCATTGTACCAAGTTAGCTTTAAATGAAGAGGATCAAAATGTTGGATAAGAGGTAATGTGAGGTAGGAGGTCTACAATAATATTTGAATAATGGTTATATATGATTCAACTAGAAGTAAGAAAGGTTTAGGGATCATGATTTGGGTTGGTAAGATGGGTGTGTTGGTGGAAATAGGTTTGGTGAGAGATGGTTTAGGTAAGGTGCTGTTTCTAGTTGATGGCTTTGGTTTAGGTATGTTGGTAGTTGGGGTGGCCAAGTGTGATGGTTTGACTATTGGTAATTTGGGAAGGACTAGTACATCAGATAAAAAGTGGGCTAGTGTAATCAATGGTAGTGGGTGACATATGTTAAAAAGGGGTTTATTTTTAAGCAAAGTAGAAGGGTAAGGCCCTAAGATACAAGGCAAAGTAGAGGGAGTTAAAATCTTAGTCATGTGACCCTTCAATGTTTTTATCCCTTAGTTGGTGTGGGTTGAGACCTAGGTATAAGTTTTTGTGAGGTTAATTCCACCTTCAAGGATGGGTGAACCAAACTCTAAGAAGGGAAGGTACCAAGATTTTTTAAAGGTTTTGTTGGTGGTATGGTCATTAGAGAGGTGGTTGTATTGGTTGACTAAGAAAGTGGGGGGTTGGTAAAAGTTCTAATGGGTTTGATATGTGGTGGGGAAATGATGGATTGGTTGGTTAGAGTCATGATAGAAGGTTCAAGTTTGTTGATGTAGGTAAGCCCTAATTATTTCCAAAAAGTGGTTTGATCTATGTCTAGTTTTATATTTATACCTAACTTTTGATCAAGTTTAGAAAAAGGTATGTATATCGATCTAGACCTCTAGGTATTGAGTGCCAAGGATACACATATGAGTTGAGGAGGAGGGTTGATAGCCTCATTAATTTACTCAAGCAAGAGAGGTAGGTTTGGGCTGGGTGGCTACTTTGGGGAGGTGCTTGTGAAAAAGTATCTCCCCTAGGCATGATGTCCATTGTTGTGGCTTGGTCTATAGTTAGGGGAGATGGTGGGCTAAGAATGGTTGTTGTTTTGGGTGTTCTATCAAAGGGGTGCATGATGATTCCAAAGTCTTAATGAGTGAAGATTAAAAAATAAACCTCCTCTGTTTGGGCCTCTAAAGGAAGGGAAAGTGACTTCACCACCTTAGTAGATGAAGTGGGGGAAAATTAGGTAGGTTGGATGATAGGTGTATTAAGGACCATTTTGACCATGTAGGCATCATGATAATATTTAGCTTGTGTGTTCTCATCTTTGAAAAGGAGATGATTGGGAAAAGGTTTCTTGAAGATGTTAAGAGATTGATTTTGAGGGGAATTAGGACTATCCAACATGAGCTCCCCTTTGTTTATAAGACTCTAAAAAACATTATTAAAAGTATTACATCGGCTGACATCATGTCTAATTACCTAATGAAAAGTATAGAGGTCATTCTCATTATACCAAATAGGTTATGGATGAGAAGAATCAAACTATTGGGGAGGTTTGATGGTTGGAAGTTGTATAAGGTTAGCTTTTAGTAGCTTCTCCAGAATCAAGGTATAAGATTATCCAAGTGGAGTGAATTATTTTTTATTTCTTCGATTTGGGTTTTTTGTGTTTTGGTTGGAGGTAATAGGATAATTTTGTTGATTGACATTGGGTGGAGGGGTGGTTTTAAAAATGATGACATTCATGGTTCTCTTGGTCTTGGTTATGGTATTGGATTGGTTGCCTAGTTTAGAGGAAGAGGTTTCATTTATCTTGAAGATAGAGTTCTTGTTTTGTAACTTCAATTTACCCTCATCTATGGCCTAGTTTTTTAGCTTACATGCCATGGTAAAAGCTTCATCAAAAAATTTTAAGCTTTGGACATGTAGTATGGAAGATATATGTTTGGTGCAAGCTTGAGTGAAAATATCTATAAGTTTAGGTTGAGGCAAGGAGAATGAAAGTTGATTAATCAAGCTTTTCTAATGGGTGACAAAATCAATAGTGGATTCATCATCAAATTACTTGATAGAATACAGGTTGGTGATAGAGACCTTCTTGGAAATGTTAATGGAAAAGTGATCTAAGAAGACTTGTGCTAGTTGGGTGAAAAAAATATGGAATGCTTGGTGAGGGCACTATACCAGTCGAGAGCTAGGCCAAACAAAGACATGGGGAAGGTTTGAAGGAGAAGGGAATCATCATAATCAATGATGTAACATTCATTCTTTAAATCCCTAAGGTGTTGTTGTGGGTCTTCCTTGCTCTAAAATTTGGTAAATTTTAAAAGCTCCCATTGAGGAAGGTAAGGTTTGATGGGGACAAAAGGATGAATAGGTTCATTAAAAATGTGATCATAGGTTAGGATGTTATGATCACCTAAAATAGATGAATCAAGGTTGGTCATCTTGTCCATGATCATTTTCATTAGGTCAGTTTGAGGTGGTGCACCAAAAGGATTGTAAGGCTGATATTTTGGTTGAGTTTGGGAAACATATTGGTAATTATTTGATGGTTGAGATGCTACCACATATTAGAATGTGGATCTTATAGGTTAGGTAGGATAGGTGGATGATGGTGGTTGGGTAGTGGGTACATACCCTTAGGGGCTAGGGAAGTATCCTAAATTAGGTGAAATGGGTAATTTCTAAGGAGTTCCTATGGATTGGGCATGGGTGGTAATGGGGTTGGTGATAAGAGGGGAGGTAGTGACCTTTGTTTTATTGGATGGTGAAGTAGAAGGGATAGATAATCCTAAGTTTAGTAAATGGGTATTGACTAATGGGTTAAGTTTGATATAAGGGAGGTTGGTAGTGTTGGTGGTGGGTACTCTAATAACAAGTGGAGTATGATGGGTTAATGGTTGGGGTCCCCAAGGTAGAGGAGTAACTAGTAAGGGTAGTGGTTGGTTGGATAGGTTAGTTTTTAGTTGTGGCATCAAAGGGGTTAGTAGACAAAGATGCTTAGGTGGTTGAAGGTAGGGTGGTGATAATGGAAATAGGGATATCCTTCATAGGTTGGGATGTCATGCCATAAAGAGGATCTTGAGGTGGAGTTAAAACTGGGATATAGTGAGGGGAGGTGTTAAGATAGTAGTAAAGGGAAACTAGATTATTGTATAAAAAAGTAGTAAAATCCATGTCTCCTTGGGGAAATAATCAAGGAAAAGTAGGGCTTCCAAATGGATAAGTTGAATCTTCTATCTTGGAGACATACTCCATAAATGAGGAGGTAAAAGAGGTTGATTTAAGTGATGGGTTTTGCTCTACGAGGTCTCTTCACTACTGGCGAGTGAGAACCATACAAGAAAAAGGGGAGAGAAAATAAGAAAAAAATCACCAATCAAACAAGAAGGCAAGAGAATGATCAAGGAAATAAAGACACACACTATGATGTACATTAAGCCTAGAGTTTAGTTTTAATCTTGCTTTTGGCTTATGCCTTAGTTTGTGTGATAAAAGTTAGCTTTTAGATTAGGTACTATATAAGTAATCTATGGTTGGTTTTGGGTTATTTATGTACTCAAAATAGTATATATTATAATGAATATGTCGCTTGGTATTGGGGTTTATCCCCTCACTTCACAGTCCCATAGTGATAAGGGTGTCAGGTGCTTAGATAATATATATTGATATCCAGAGTTTATACTCAACTAGAGAGCTGAGTTGGTTCTCCCCTTAGTAATAAAATCCAAGTAGGATTTATAGGAATGGGTAAGGTGATCTCTAGGTGATGAAATCCCAATTGAGCCTTGTCTTAGATTGTTTTGATGTTTGATTAATGAAAGTGGTCTAGTTAGTGTGTGCAATAAAAGTGATGATACGATAAGATTAATGTGCTTTAATTTAAAGTGAACTAATGTTAAAAGCAAACAATGGATGCATTTTATTTTAAACTAAAAAGAAATTTTGTTTTTAATTATGATCACAGATAGAGAGAACAACATACAAATTCAAATAAAATAGGAGTAAAGACTCTAGGTCTCACTGGGCAAGTCAAAATATTTCATTTAAATTTTCACTTAAGTTCTAAGAAAGAGAGAAAAGAAACTGGTTATGGGTATGGTTGAAATTATTTTTTGGTTATACATGCATTGAATCAAAAGATTGTGAAGAGATCCTCTTTAGCTTGGGAGGAAGACCTGTAGATAAGAAAGCACTAAAGCAAACTTATTTATTAAAAGATAATTGGGTAGATTTCCTAATGATAGATAGATCTCAAAAGAAAGAGCTTCCTTAGGGGTTGTCAATCCACACATTTTAAATAGTAAATTTGATAAAATTGGAAAGAAGGTACTTGTATCAATTAAACAAGATTACTAAAACTAAACACAAGAATGCTTGTGAAGAGAATAGACTAGAAATGATAAAATTAGTAATAAAATAATTAGTACTAGTGCTGAGGGGTTGAAATATGCTTCAAAAAATTTGAAATAGGTCTATGAGTGGTCAAAAACACATAAAACTAGATTTTTTTGGGTGTAGGTGGGTAGAAATAGGTTACTAGTTTTTGGTGCCATAGGTGACCATCGATAGTTGGGGTGACTGTCAATGGTTATGCCTGACCACCAATAGTTGGGGTCTGAATATCAATAGTTGACTATGGAATTTTGGGTTTGACAAAAAGACAAATGATGGGATCTCATAAATGGATTTTAAGAGTTGGGCAAGGGCTGGGTTGATTACGAAATTCAAATAAAGCATGTGACTATTAACAAACAAGTACTTATCTTACCAGAAGTTGATTGGGTGAATGGTTGAATCAGTTAGACTATTGGTGGAATTTGGCTTGATTAAAATAGATTAATGGTACCTAATAGCTTGGTTGAAAGGTGATGATAATTATAATGTCAATAAGATGGCTGATGATGCTTGATAATGCTAATTACTTTAATTGAATTGCAAAAGAAAACTCTTGAATACCTAGGATATTAATAATTATTTTAGATGGATTTGGCCTCCCATGAATCTCTCTCTCTTATAGGCATAAGCAAGAGGTGGAAGTGAAGGTGTAACTAGGGCATCTAAATATAATTCATCCATGCAAAAGTTCACAACCAAAATTAGACAAGTTATTTTTAGAAAAGCAAAGTGGGTGGTTTGTATGTTGTTTGTTAAGAGGTAGATCCTAACCATCAATGGTAAAGGGTTCCCAAAGCTGATCATCGATGGTCACCCTATTCATCGATGGTTAGGGTCTAGAGGAAAAGGGTTTTGAAGGTTAGGTTCACTCATCTTGGTGAAATTGGGTGCAAATGGGTTGGGTTAGGCTTGATAGGTATAAATTGGTCCTAATGGGCATTATCGACATTTGGAATCATAGGTGTGCATATTTTTGGTGTCTACACATAATACCTTCTACAAGGCCACATACTTCCATCACAACCCTGATGCCCTCTAACTCAAAGCCATGTTCTAAATCCAAACTATAATATTTATCAACAATGCATGAGTATCAATAGATGAATCCTAATACACAAATGTCTATTCCTAGTTGATTGGTCCATCAAACCAACATTCTATAATAATCCATTCCCCCATTGTACCTAGGTCAAGGCAATCCACCTTTGATCACCTAGCCACAACCACAACTAACTATGCCATCAAGTTTCTTGTCCCAATAATTGTAATAGATGAAAGATGAAATTAAAACTATTTAAATGGGAAACAAACTAAGAAATCTAAATTAGATGATGTGTGCTCATATCTATTTAGCATTGAGTATCTCCAAATACCATTTCCTCTAGGCTATGAGCCACCAAAATTTAATAAGTACAAGGTTAAAGGAGACCCTAATGAGCATTTAAAAGAGTTTTTTTTACTTGCCAGCTAGTGGCCTATAATGACATCTACCTACTTTTTCCTCAAAATCTAGCTAGACAAGCTTTGGAGTAGCTTCTTAAGTTGTCAAAGAACTTAGTATTTAACTTTGATGATCTTTTAGATAAGTTTGTACAACATTTATCCTAAAATATAGAGAATGAAATTTTGGTAGTTGATTTGACTTAGGCCAAGAAAAAAGTTGGTGAGAGTTTTATGAGTTAATTATAGCAATGGAGAGCACTTGATAGTTAATTTACCCATACTTTACTATATAAACAATTAGTAGTTATGCTTACAAAAAAAATTCATAGAAAAATATATTATCACTTGGATCTTTTGTGTGCTCACACATTAAAATAAATCATTTAGAAAGGTATACAAATTGAAAAATCCCTCATCAATAAAGGGATTATTAATATTCTTCAAACCAAAACCAGAGCTAAAACCAAAATTTAGGCCCATTTCAGAACCGTAGCCTAGTCCAAACACAAGTGTCTATACCCTTTAAAACTAATAATTATGAAAAACCTAATCCATTTAACTACAAAAATAATGTTTTTGATAATAGAGTCAATAGTTCATGTCATGTTCAAATGGTACAAAAACCATCTATTCATCTTCTCCCATAAATCTAGCTTAATCCACAAATGTGTCCTATTTAGAAAACATAGTCTATGCCTCAACCTAGGACAATTCCTCAAATGATATAATCACCACCTTTGAAAACCCATCCTCCAATAAGAAGACCCACTCCTAGAGTCCTTAGTGACCTTGGTGAGCCTATTAAAGCCATATTTCATAAATTATCTATGGCCAATATGATTAGTTGGCCTATTCTAAAACAATTTATTAAAGGAGTACCTTATCCATATTGGTATAAATAACATGCATTATTTTAATACCATCATTTTCATATATATTCTATATGCTATTGTGTGCAGTTGAAACACCTCGTTGAGAATATTTTTGAAAATGGAGAGATCTAGTTGGATAATAAAGCATCTAATTTCAATCAAAACTTAGGTATGTAATATAATCCTTTTCCACAACATAAAAATACTAACCAAAAACAACAACAAAAACTATAGCCACATTAACACCAAGAATAATAACAACAAACATAGTAATATCAACAATAATGTCAACCATAAAATGGATGGAACTAAGGCCAAAATAACCCCAATAAAAAATAGACCTATCATGTAGTTGCACATGACTATAATAAATTTGTAGCTCATATTTCAAGTTGTAATGTATCTACCATTACCATAAATCTTAGACCAAATACCAACAAACCAAGATCGTTACCTAATAATGACTATTAGCCTCCCAATACTGGTAATCCTTCTTTAGCCTATGACCACAACTAAGTGCAACAAAAACCAAGGATTATCATCTTAAGTCCTTATGGCAGTAGTCCTTACTTTACCTATAACTACAAATAAACATAATAATAATCAAGGATTACCATTTTAGGTTCTTATGCTGATAAGCCTTCATTAACCCATGACCATAACCAAGTGCATCGGTAATCAAGAATTAACCTATCTGGCCATATCCATAATCTTTTATTTATGAAGGTCCTTCACCCAATCCAAATTTTATAATCATAACTAGGTAGTCTAAAGTAACCATCCCAAGCTCACAACCCCCTACCAATGATCACATCCAACCCACCTTGTTGGTTAGGAATAAGATAATTACCTCTATTAAGAAAAAAATGTATGATATTGTGGAACAAATCCAAAATAAATTTGCACAAATATCTATTCTATATTTGTTGTGTACATATACCATCCAGAAGAATATCCTTATTAAACTCCTAGGCTAGTCCTAAGTATCGAATGACATTACACCAGACAAATTTTAATCTTTGGTTAGATACTATCCCTAGGCCAATAATTGATCTTTGACCAAAGTGATATGTCATCCCTTATCCCTCTCCATAATAACCCCTTGTATATTGAAGTAGTTATCACATGAAACAAAGTTAAATGTGTCCTCATAGACAATAGATCAATCTTGAATATTATGTCTCTAAAGTTAATCAATCATACGGGATATACACAAATAACCTTTAGCCATAAAATATTGTTATTAAGGAATATGATAATGAAGAATGGGAATCATAAATAACCATGAGTTTTCCAATGATCAATTGGGACTTTGATCCATAATACACTTTACCATGTGCTAGACCTGGATTTATCATATAATTTACTTTTGGGTAGATCATGGATACATAAAATCCATGCAATACCTTTAGCCTTGTAATATAAGTTTCCTCACTCTAGGATGGAGGTAACTATCCATGGATATTTATAGCCATATGAACACTACAAGCATTTGGAAGTTGAATATGAAATCTACAATTACCAGTTTAGTTTACACCCTGTACCAAAAAAGGACAAATATAAGGAGATTCTTATTGAATTTCTAGAGACTGATTGCATAGACGATGATTACCTTACCTCAACTTCACATACTCTTATTGTTGAAAATTTTAATCATTTTAGCATTTTGGACAATGGTCTAGGAAAGTATTTTACTCATGATATCTTCCATATAGCCAATCTTCCACAAAACCCCATGTCTTATGGAAGGCCCAAAGATAATTTTTTTTATGGAATGGCTGTAAAAGGGAAAAGGAAATCTTCATATCCCAATACCTGTTATTTTCACACCAACCACTAGTCAAGAACATGACCCACTTTCCAATGATGATTCCTAGTTATATAACAACAAATTGGCTAATTAATAATGAAGTATAAAGTATCCCATCCCTAATATGATTATGGACAACTAAGTTCATGAAGGTAAAGGCTTGGGGGTAAATCAATAGCGTACTATTGTTCTTATTTCTATGACCAAATATAAAATAACTCATGGTCTTAGATTTAAACCACCTAAGGGTGACCCCACATATCTTATTCATGTTCCTATACCAATGACTAGTGATGACAATGTCAACAACAAAGTAGAGTCTGATCATAGTGTAATATCCCTTCGAATATCAAAACAAAGCTCCAAATTGCTTATCTAAATTTCTGCAAAATATCTTCAAATAGATGAATAAATCACAGTATAATTTCTTATTTATTTGCTCATAAGCTTACAATTAGTGACCCTCTGTCAGGTATACAAAGAATATCAAAAGTTCGGTCTTAGAGCCTGAATATTCCGCAAACTGGGTTGAATCTGGCACGTCTCGGCCTGCTGTGTAAAAAACACAGTCGCCGACGTCGGTTATACTACCGTCGTCGGTCGACCTGTAGTGGTCCCCTTGCCGACGTCGGTGATGAGTCGACCGATGTCGGTCTCTGTAAGTCCCTGTTCGCCGATGTCGGTACCTGAACTTCCTGTAGATGCGTACGGATTTTCACGGAGCTGTACGGAATTTGTACGGCCGCTGATATAACACACCCTGTATGCCTGATCCTGATTTGTAGAATTATGGGCTGACACAAAAGATCTATATCTGGATAATTCTTGAATCAAAAACCCAAAATAAAGAAAATACCTGTAAACCCTTGTGATAGCTTCTGAGTGAAGTTATCTCTCAAATCCCTGTAATACTATGATAACTTCTGGGTGAAGTTATCTCTCAATTCGGCAATAGATCGGCTGATCTTTCACAACCTCTGAATCGCACACAATGAAGAGTTGACGTTCTTCAATGCAATTGGAATCTTGGAACCCTTGGCTCAGTCTTCACAGAAGAATTTCTTAACAAGAATCAATATCAATAATAAGCTTGGATACAAACTCTCTCCCATGAGAGATTCTTATACACCTCCAAAGGTGTGCTTGCTAAAATTAGACTCCCTTAAATTAGACTTCCTTAAATTAGAACTAGGGTCTTAAAATTAGACCAAGTCTTAATTTAGAATTTGCATCCTCAAATTAGACTAAATCATTAATAATTAATAATTAATAATTAATTAATAATTTATTAATTAATTAGTAATTAATTAAAATGAGATCAAATAATTAATATTTGATTAAATCAATCAAATATTAATATCTCCCTTAATTCATGTCCGAAAGAGCCCGAACGAATTCCAACCCATCTCTATCAAGACCCTCTATCCATTTCATTAGCCTACGAGGGTCACATAATAGGCTAATCATCTGCTCGAAATATGTCAACTAGAAGGGGACATGACAGTCCGCCCCTCCTGAAATTGCTTGCCCTCAAGCAATCTCAACTCTGGATGCTGTAGAATATCTTCGCTTTCCCATGTCGCATCCTCAACTGGCAAATCTTTCCACTTTACCAAATATTCCCTGATAGTCCGTCGACGCAACTGTCTCTCTCTAGATTCCAAGATGGACTCAGGTACTAAGATCAATTTTCCCTCATCATCTAAGGGAGGTAAAACTGTAGAAGGCATCACACGGTGTCCTAACGCCTTTTTAAGGCGTGATACATGAAAGACATTGTGTACCTTGCTCTCTATAGGAAGCTCTAGCTCATAAGCCATCTCTCCAACGCGTCTTAGGATCTGGAAAGGACCGTAGTAACGTGGCTTAAGCTTCTCTGCCCCGCTCTTCTTAAGAGTAGACTGTCGGTAAGGCTGCAGCATAAGATAGACCATGTCACCTACCTCAAAAGATCTCTCGGTCCTCTGCTGATCTGCATACTGCTTCTGTTGATTCTGCGCCTTAGCAATATTCTCCTTGAGAGTCCTCATAATATCCTGACTCTCTTGCAATAGGTCTCCAGCACTCGGCACTCTACTATCACTCAGTAATAAATCTAGAAAACTCAGTGCCTCATACCCGTACAATGCCATAAAAGGAGACATCTGAATGGTCATGTGGAAAGTCGTATTATAGCAATACTCGCATAGATGAATCCACTTAACCCAAGCTTTTTGCTGCCCTGCAATGTAGTTCCTGAGGTAGCCCTCCACCCATTTGTTTACAATCTCCGTCTGTCCATCAGTCTGTGGGTGGTAGCTGGTGCTAGGTGTAAGCTCGGTCCCACAAAGTCGGAACACCTCCTGCCAGAAGTGACTCAGGAACCGACTATCCCTGTCGCTCACTATGCTCTGAGGTAATCCATGCAGTCGGAATACCTCTCGGAAGAAAACCTCTGCTACCTGTGTAGCTGTATGTGTGGTGGTAATCAGAAAGAAGTGAGCATACTTCGTTAACCGATCCACAACTACGTATATGCAATCTCGTCCTTGGGCTTTAGGCAAGCCCGTAATGAAATCCATCGACAAACACTCCCACTTCCTGTCAGGAATTGGAAGTGGCTGCAACAATCCTGCTGGGTACGTGTTCTCTTACTTGTTCTGCTGACAAACAGGGCACTCACGCACATACTGAAGAACATCTGCTTTGAGGCCCTTCCATGTGAATCTCTCCCTGATCTGTCTATAAGTCTTAAAATATCCGGGATGTCCTGCAGTAGGTATATCATTAAAAGCTCGCATGATAATGTTCTTCATCGATGATCCTGGGATCAAATAAACCCTGTTCTTGTAAATGATCAAGTCATCCACAAGAGTATATCTGGTGTCAACCATCGATCCCTCAACAATGCTAGCTGCCCATGTATCCTTGGCATACTCTGCCACAATCATATGTCGCCAATCCTCTGTAATGTGGACCATGGTACTCAAATACGGCCTGCGTGAAAGAGCATCGGCCACAACATTCTGGGTGCCCTTGATGAAAGAGATGTCGAAGTCATATGCTTGTATTTTACTCACCCACTTCTGCTGACAATCATTGAGGTCTCGCTGCCCCAAGAAATGTCTCAAACTGTTGTGGTCCGTTTTGATGCAAAATTTGCTGCCCACTAGATATTGCCTAAATTTTGCCAAGGCATGCATGATAGCAAGCATCTCCTTATCATAGATGCTGTACAGTCTTTCTGGTCCTCTAAGCTTACGACTCTCATATACTATGGGGTGCTTGTCCTACATAAGCACCACTCCAATGCCCTCCCCTGAGGCATCACACTGCAACTCGAACGGCTTCGAAAAATCAGGTAGTGCCAGAACTGGGCACGTAGTCATCAACTCCTTGAACCTTTCGAAACACTCATGTGCTTCAGGTGTCCAACAAAAGGCACCCTTTTTAGTCAAATCTATCATGGGAGCTGCATGTCGTGAATAACCATTCACGAACCTCCGGTAAAACCCACACAAACCTAGAAATCCCCTTAGCTGTGTTAGGTTTGCTGGAATAGGCCAATCTATGATGGTGTGGATCTTCTCAGGATCCATCCGTACTCCCCCTGCACTGATAATATGACCCAAGTATAACAATTCGGTCATCCCCAGATCACATTTGGACTCCTTGGCATACAAGGATTCCCTCTCTAATATGCTGAGTACATTCTCCAGATGAACCAAATGCTCCTGCCAATTCCTACTGTATATAAGAATGTCATCAAAAAAAACAAGTACAAACCTCCTCAGCAGTGAATGGAAGACTCTATTCATGGTGGACTGAAATGTTGCTGGCGCATTAGTGAGCCCGAATGGCATCACTATAAACTCGTAGTGTCCACTATGGCAACGGAAAGTTGTCTTCTCCATGTCCTGCTCGCGAACTCTGATCTGATGGTAGCCTGATCTTAAGTCTATCTTCGTGAAGTAATGTGCACCATGAAGCTCGTCAATAAGCTCGTCAATACGTGGTATAGGATACCTGTTCTTAATGGTCCTCTTATTCAGGGCTCTGTAGTCAATGCACATTCGTAGGGTACCATCCTTCTTCTTCACTAGAACAACTGAAGAAGCAAACGGTGATTTGCTTGGCCGAATATGACCCATAGCCAGTAACTCCTTAATTGTTCTCTCGATCTCATCCTTCAACCGCTTAGGATGTCGATAAGGAGTAATCATAATGGGCTTAGCCCCCTCCTCAAGCTCAATAATATGCTCAATGCCCCTATCTGGAGGTCTCCCTGGTGGAATGTCACCAAAGACCTTGTCATGCTTGACTCTCAGCTGCTGGATGTCTGGATGGTACTCGGTCTTCTGTTGTCCCTCCTGTATTGGTGCTACTGTGCACTCGGCAGCCCACTCTACCATGTCATGTCGCATGAGCCTCTCCATCCGATGTAAAGAAATAGTCTTGATGTTGCCGTCCCGTATTGCTTTGAGAATGTGAGACTTCCCATCTACATCAAAACAGATCTCCATATCCCTAAGATTAAGAGTGACTATTTCAAGGGAATGAAGCCACTTCATGCCCAAAACCAAGTCTATATCTCCCATGTTGACCACATAATAATCTGCCTTGAACTCATAGTTGTTCAAGCGTAATGGGAGCTCCCTGATCATATGCTCACATTGAGGGTGTAACCGTCAGCTACCTTAACTCTAATGCCCTCAAACTCTTCTGTAGTGAGTCCACGCTTCTCCACAAATCTAGTATCAATAAAATTATGTGTGGCGCCCGTGTCAAGAAGGGTAATGACCCTCTGTCCTGCCAAAACTCCTCGGAGTCTGAATGATCCCTCGTGCTGGATGCTAGATAGACGTGCTTCCTGAATCTGGAGCTCTGACTCTGCCTCTACCCAAGGCTCTGAAGCTTCAGCATCTGGCTCCTCGGAACAATCGTGATGTTCGGAATCTTCTGATTCCTCATCCTCATAATAGGCCCACATTACCCGATTTGCTTTGCCCTTAGGTCTCAAAGGACAATCATGATTAGCATCATATGGACCTTTACAGTAAAAACAAAGCTTCTTCCTTCGCAGGTCATTAAGAGCCTCTCTATCCAAAGGTGGTGCTGCTGGATTGGCCCTCGAATCATTCTTGACCCCTGATTTATCTATGTTGAAGCCTGGTCTTTCTCTATTCCTGTTTGAGCCCTTACTATCCCTGGATGAAGAAGTACCTTTGGAGTTAGATCTACTAGATGGAGCTGCCATCTCCATACTACGTGCCTTCTTCATAGCTTCCTGTAAGGAAGGAGGATCAAAACCTTTGACCCAACCTCTCAGTGGTTCTGTCAATCCCTCTACAAAGAGTACTACTAGTCGCCTCTCTGAAATGTCAGGAACCATGACTGATAACTTCTAGAAGTCACCAATGTATGACTCTAGACTGCCACTTTGGTGCAACTGTGTCAACTCTCGGAAATAGGACTCTGGATCCCTCCTGTCAAAACGCTCCACCAACTTGTCCACAAACTCCTGATAAGAAGTGATCCGATCATGATGGAGTGTCACCATCCCATGGTGCCACCAATCGTGAGCTACTCCCTCAAGATGTAGTGTCGCATATCTGATAGCATCTTCCTCACCCATCGGTCGCAATGTGAGAAATGTATCCAGCTTACTAACCCAAGCCTGTGCTGTCACTTTACCACTACCGTCAAATGTTGCTAGTGAGAGCCTACTCGTAGCTTGCTTCAGATCATTGTTTTGGGGTCTTGGTCTCCCATTCTGTCGACCTCGGTAATGTTCTTTCCTTTGTGTGAGGAATCGGTCAAAAGTAATCATCTCCCTGACCACATGTGGTAATGACTCCCACTCTTCAGTCGCTGCCCTAAGTGTGTCCGTAAATGTCTCCTCATGCTCCTCATCTGCTATCACCTCCTCTGCTTCCTGTCTCACAAAGATAGGCCTAGTAGGCCTATTCGCTGTATGAGAAATAGTCCCATGGCCTCGTTGTGATCCTACAACACTCCTGACATCTTCACGGTGTGGGGAGTGTCTCCTCAGAGAACCCAATCTTGGCAGTGCTGCTGCCAACTGCTGTAATACCTGGTTATTCTGCCTTTGCCCTTCTCGTAGTTATCTAAGAGTAAGTAAAACCTCTGGATCATCTTGGTCTCTCGGATGGTGAGGAATACGGGCCCTGCCAATATCATCACCCATGTCTTCCAGCGGTTGTTCTAGAACTTGAATACCTTCAAGCAAAGCTTTACTGCGTGTGTAATACCCGTGTGGTCGCAACTCTTGTGGCTGCATAAAATTTCTAAACCCTCAGGATGGCAGGATTTAACTCTGATACCACTGTAATATCCCTTCGAATATCAAAACAAAGCTCCAAATTGCTTATCTGAATTTCTGCAAAATATCTTCAAATAGATGAATAAATCACAGTATAATTTCTTATTTATTTGCTCATAAGCTTACAATTAGTGACCCTCTGTCAGGTATACAAAGAATATCAAAAGTTCGGTCTTAGAGCCTGAATATTCCACAAACTGGGTTGAATCTGGCACGTCTCAGCCTGCTGTGTAAAAAACACAGTCGCCGACGTCGGTTATACTGCCGTCGTCGGTCGACCTGTAGTGGTCCCCTTGCCGACGTCGGTGATAGTCGACCGATGTCGGTCTCTGTAAGTCCCTGTTCGCCGATGTCGGTACCTGAACTTCCTGTAGATGCGTACGGATTTTCATGGAGCTGTACGGAATTCGTACGGCCGCTGATATAACACACCCTGTATGCCTGATCCTGATCTATAGAATTATGGGCTGACACAAAAGATCTATATCTGGATAATTCTTGAATCAAAAACCCAAAATAAAGAAAATACCTGTAAACCCTTGTGATAGCTTCTGAGTGAAGTTATCTCTCAAATCCCTGTAATACTATGATAACTTCTGGGTGAAGTTATCTCTCAATTCGGCAATAGATCGGCTGATCTTTCACAACCTCTGAATCGCACACAATGAAGAGTTGACGTTCTTCAATGCAATTGGAATCCTGGAACCCTTGGCTCAGTCTTCACAGAAGAATTTTTTAACAAGAATCAATATCAATAATAAGCTTGGATACAAACTCTCTCCCATGAGAGATTCTTATACACCTCTAAAGGTGTGCTTGCTAAAATTAGACTCCCTTAAATTAGACTTCCTTAAATTAGAACTAGGGTCTTAAAATTAGACCAAGTCTTAATTTAGAATTTGCATCCTCAAATTAGACTAAATCATTAATAATTAATAATTAATAATTAATTAATAATTTATTAATTAATTAGTAATTAATTAAAATGAGATCAAATAATTAATATTTGATTAAATCAATCAAATATTAATATCTCCCTTAATTCATGTCCGAAAGAGCCCGAACGAATTCCAACCCATCTCTATCAAGACCCTCTATCCATTTCATTAGCCTACGAGGGTCACATAATAGGCTAATCATCCGCTCGAAATATGTCAACTAGAAGGGGACATGACACATAGCAAATATGAAGAACTAAATGGTACCAACTTTTTGATCCATATACTATTTATACCAGCACACCAGTAATCTAACATTCCCCACTTATCTTTATCATCTTCAATTCATAGATTGAGACCAACAATAATCCATAGTACATTTAAACAAGTACAAGAATGATGAGGCCTTTTATGATTTTATGTCCGTGAGAGATAATATTCCTTTGGGGGATCATTAAAATGGTTTTTCTATAAACTTGGATCCTGTTACCTATTTTAGAGAGTGGGTGAACACCCTTAGCCAAAAATAAAAAAATAAAACATTGAGGTCCTAAACTGAACATCTTTGAGGTACTTTTGGACTAGGATAAAAGTAAATAAAAAGGCAAATCTCTTTATTAAAACCTATTTTAGGTGCCACTAAATGGGGATGTTCACCCTTATTCAAATGAAGCTTAGGAGACCACTAATAATGAACTTAATTTTGGGCTTGAGCTCAATACAAAGAAACAGCATGCCTTTGATCAAATTATCTAAGAATGCCCTATAGTGTTTGTTACATGGCCCTTGCCACCATTAGGGGATTCAGATTCGTTATGTTTAGGGGAACTTGAAGAACCAATTTGGCTAGCGACTTTTCCATTATTGACCAATTTACATCCTTGAAAACTATTATAGAAGATGGCTTGATTCTCCTTATTGAGTATACTATAGAAGTCAACATTGGGCCTCTTAGAAGTGAGATGCATTAGATTGATTGACTATTTAGAGTGGATCTCCAACATTGTATGTATCAGTAAAAATCTATAAGGGATCAAAATCTTTGCTAATTTTAGAGACATCAACAAGGCCTACCTAAAGGATGACTTTCCTCTACCAAATTTCAACATGATAGTTGATTCCATAATTGGGTATGAAATTATCTCCCTCATTAATGGATTTTTAGGATATAACCATATCAAGATTGTCCGAGAGGACCAACACAAAACAATGTTCACCATTCCTTAGGGAATGTTTTACTATCAGGTCATGCCATTTGGCCTCAATAATGCTGGGGAAACATACCAAAACCATTAAATTCTATGATATGATGCATGATATTATCTAATAATATGTCAATGACATACTGGGTAAATCTAAGACCCATGAAAATAATATATCTATACTATGCAAGATATTTGAAAGTCTTTATGAGTACAAGGTTCAACTTAATCCCAAAAAGTGTGTCTTCAATGTTACTTTAGGAAAAATATTAGGATTTATTATCTCTCATGAAGGAATTTAAGTTGATCCTACTTAGGTTCAATCCATTACTGATATGCCACCACCTTCCACTTTAAAGCAACTCTATAGTTTGCAAGGCAAAATCTAGTCTATTCGATACTTCATTTCACAGTTGGATGATAAGTACCATCCTTTCACTCATTTATTAAATAAAGGTGTTATATTTATTTAGGATGAGGAATGCCAAAAATAATTTAAATATTTGAAGGAAAACTTATCAAATCCACCTATTCTATTACCACAAATGTCAGGAAGGTCATTCTTATTTTACCTATCTACCACTAAAAATTCCCTAGGTGCACTTTTATCCCAACACGATGAACATGGGGAAAAAATGTAAGTACTATTTAATCCATAAATTAGTAGAATATGAACATAAACATATATTAATTAAAAAATATTATTTTTCTATGGTCATTGCAGCCCAAAAACTACATCATTACATGCTTAACAACAAGACCATAGTCATTGACAAATTAGATCTTCTCAAATATCTACTATCAAAAATAACTTTATAGGGCCACATAAGGGACAAGTACTAATAAATATATATTAATTGAAAAATATTGTTTTTCTATGGTCATTTCAGCCCAGAAGCTATATCATTACATGCTTAACAATAAGACCATAGTCATTGACAAATTAGATCTGTTCAAATATCTACTATCAAAAATAACTTTATAGGGCCACATAAGGGATAAGTACTTGTAGATCAAATTGATGAAGCTCCTATTTTAGATACTCAACCAATTAATTTTGTATTTCTAGATGAGTACATCATGACTATCATAAAAACACCTCTTGAGGAGAAATAATGGAAGTTGTATTTTAGTGAGTCATTCACATCTCATGGATCAGGAGCAGGACTATTATTTTATACACTGTATGGGATCTCATTCCCAAATCATTTCATATCAGATTTACCTATACCAATAACATGGATAAATATGAATAAATTATTTTAGGGTTTTGTCTATAAGTACAATATAGCATTCAACATTTACTGGTTCATAAATATTCCTAATTTATTATTAATCAAGTTACAAACTAGTTCTGACCAAATATGATATGTTAGTATTGTCTAAAGCCATGGTGGGAATTCTAAAGTAACATATTAATAACATTAAATTTGAACACATAACTCAAGCCAATATTAGGATGATGGATTCCATGGCTACCATTGGTTATTTAATCCATAACATATATAAGGTAAGAGACTATCAATTTATCATTGAAAATCTTCTAGCCCCTGTTCATAAACCCTCAATTATTGAAATGATCTATGATGTTGTTAGTCCAAATTTTATGTGGTATTATGATATATATAATTATCTCCATGATTAAGTCCTTCTACTTGACCTTTCACCTAATCAAAAAAATATTTCACACACCAAGCCTCTAAATATATCCTACTTGGTCCAACCCTTTACTGAATAAGCTTTAATGAAAATTTGCTTGATAGTTTGAATTTGATAGAAAATATATTAGAATTGAGGGAAGTTCATAAAGGATATTTTAGGGATCACACCAATAGGGATGTATTTACCAAAAATCTCTTACATACTGGTTATTACTAGCTAACCCTGGAAGTAAATGCAACTTCTTATGTGAAAAAAGCAAATAATGTTAGAGACATGCAAATTTGATCCATGCTATGGCCAAAATACATAAAATAATGACTATAACATGGTTATTTTTAATGTGGGGACTCAATCTCATAGGGAAGATTCACCCTACCTCCTTAAATGACCATAAACATATCCTTACCACCACCTATTACTTCACTAAGTGGATTGAAGCTATACCCCTCACGTGATTGGAAAACAAATTTCTAAATTCATCTTCAACCATTTCATTTTTCATTATGGTATCTCATTCAACATTATATCTAATAATGTTAGATAATTTAAGAAGAAGGATGCTAAGGTGCTCTATGCCAAGTTTAATATTAGCCAACATTTTTACACTGCATATTAGCCACAAGGTAATGGCCAAGTAGAGGCATATAACAAGACCATTATCAATATTCTTTAGAAGATTTTCGATGATGTTGGCCACAATTGGCACTTTTATATCTTCTACACCTTGTGGTATTATTTTACTAATTAATGACTCGAACATGAGCCACACCATATACCTTTATCTATGGCACTGAGGTGATTCTTCCCATCAAGGTCAAATTGTCTTAGCTATGTATCTCATTGAAGCACATCCTTGATGATGAGGATTATGAAGTATCTCATCTACAAGAGATGGAGTTAATAGATGAAAAACACATGACCACTATAAATACCTTTCAAACATATTAGAACTAATTACATGGTTATTATAATAGGTGTGATAAGAATAAAGAGTTCAACCTTGATGATCTCATCCTAAAATAAAACTAGAAGAACACTATGGTCAAGAAAAATAAGAAATTCAAGTTCAAGCCTAATTGTATAAGACCTTATGTCATTTTTGCTAACTATGTCTTTGGAGCTTAAAGGTTAGATACATCATAAAGAGATCAACTTACTAAAGCCCATGAACCTAATAAATCTCAAGCATTATTTATCTGGAGAAACTTGAGGTATTATCTGTGAGGATCTTTTACATCATACCATAATATCACCCTTCATTATACCATACCCTTCCATACATTCTTTATTAGCTCAAGTTATTTTACCCTCCCTTGCCCATCCCTTTTAATCTTAGTTCTGATCCATTGGTTCTTTGAGAACCTTTAGAGATTATATTTAGATGAGGTTTCAATAGTTGGTTCAGTATGGTGATTCATTTAGCATATTTTTATAGAACAAGGCAGTATCTTGGGGTGGTATGATAGTGGTTTGGCAATTGTATTCTTCATTATTATCATGTTCTATCTCATTATCAATGTTACTAATTATAAAGCCTTTAGGAAACTTATCATCATTAACCCATGCCATTGTTTCCTCATTATAACCACCTTTAGGAAAATTAAGAAAAAACCCATTTTATCCACATTGTCACATCACTATTCTATACTTTTTCATTTGCCTAATTCATGAGCTTGTTATTACCTATTCAGATCTTCAATTGTAGGTAAAACTATAGTGACTTGAGGTCCATTTGGGATATGTATTTAGTGATCAATTTATGTTGACGTTAGATTAGTCACCCCTTTGCCATGATCTCACCTTTTTGTGAGCAATTTAAGTTTGAATGCTCTCATCATTTTATGAGCATCCTAAACCATGCTCTCTCTACTTTGTGAGTTAACCCAGTTTGTGTCTCATAATTCTCCATTGAGTTCAGATGACTAGAAAAGCCCAAAAACATGCCCACCTTCGACATTGGTCCATTCATATTATATCCTCACCACTCAAGATGTGCATCTCCTAGTCAATACGTATCACTAAATCATTTTCATGGATTTTTTCATGTCTATTTCTATTTGCTTGTTCCATTTCTTGATATTATTTCATCCTATATCTTGGGAGAACTAATTTTGGCCTAAAGTCCATGTTGGACCTTGTGTCTATGGGACTATGTTGGCAACATACAATTGCCTAGTGCATTTAGAGTTAGCTCAGCTAGTTTTGGTGATTGATTTTATTAACCATTCTCTTGGATCATTCCTTCCTCTAGGTTTGTCTCCAAAAATGCTCTCACCATTTTTCAAGTCACAGACCTTTTAATCTCTCATAATTTTGTGAGCTTATTCTCATTCTTAACCATATGTGTAGTAAACACTATGAATTAGCAATTTAATTCATTATTGGTTGCTCATCTCTTATATTTTAGTGTGGTTTTAACCTAAACCATGCTCTCACTTGCATGATTTGTTTGTGTTGACATTCTCATGACTATAAGCTTTATCCCCTCCTTTCCTATGCACTCACCTTTTTGTGAGACCATTCTTATATTCCTGTAATATTAAATCATGTTTTCTAGAATTATTCATTTTATTCCATCCCATATCCTAGGAGATATACATTTGGCCTAAAATTCATGTTGGATCTTGTGTCCGTGGAACTATGTAGGCAACATCCACTTGCCTAGTGCATCTGGAGTCATCTTGGCTACCCTTTCCTTTTATTCTATTCCCCCCATTTTGTTTATTTGTGTTATTGTGGTATTTATTCTTGTGTTATTTTACTTGTGTCATTACTAACCAGCTTAAGGGTCACCCTATTGCCAAGAGTAACACCTCTATTGCACATACACAAATAATTTATATTCTGTTTGTTACCAACATTGAATTAACCATTATTTGTATATTGCCCATATGTTTAAAATAGTTTGTTTATTGTACTTTTCTTTACTTCAAATTATTTATTTGTTTTGATTATCTTATTTTATTTATTTGTGACTTTATTTATTTATTTATTTTGTCTATTTTTTTTTGTTTTGATTGTTTAATTTGTGTTGTTTGTTTAAGTCTTCTTTATCTCACCTTATTTGTTTATTTATGTTTATTAGTGTTTTGTTTTATTTGTTTGTTTTATTTTTCCTTTTTAAATTTTTGTTTATAGGTTACCATGGGATTCTTACACTTTATTTACACTTGAGTCTTGATCACCCATATCTTGTACTTGAGTTGTGAATTAGCATATGTTCCTACACTTAGTTTATTGTATTATATTCACTTGAGATATGATTTTTCATATCTTATGCTTAAGTGATTTGTACTTGAATTTAAACTAAGTTTTCCATGCTTTGGATACACATTGTTGTTGTAGTTTTTAATACTCTAGTACATAATATCAAGATCTATATTAAAATTAGGAAAAAATATCTATTTGAAAATGTGGTGCGTAACACTTATCCTTGTTCAAACCTAGAAAAATCTAGACCTACCCAAACACTAACCAAATGTAGAGTAATTAAATCAAAACTAAATAGTAGTCCCTACTAGTTAGGATGTTCATCTCTATACTAGTAGGTAGCCCAAATTCATTCCTATCCTCTGTGCCAACATATTGTTACTCCATGAGTGCAAATTTAGTACATGATCCCCATTTTATGATTTACCATAATGATGCAACTTATGTGGACCTTCCTTGATCATATCCACCCTACTAGCATAAACATAGATTGTATCTCAAATCCATCTACCTTACTAGGGAATTTTCATTGTGCTAATGATTATAATTACCTTTGTGAAAATTATTATTTTTATCCACCTACCTTACTAGGGCACCTCACTATGTAAATGATTATAACCAACTTTGGAAAAATCATTATTTTCACTCATTTTCCCGTCTAGGGTACCTCATTATGCCATAGATTATAACTACATTTGGGAAAATCAATACTTCCACCCATATTACCTATAGATTGAATCATTTATTTATTTTTAAGGGAATGTTTGATGACTATATTTTTCCACCTGATCCCCCGAGGGGGCATCTGAAACTCATCCATTACCAATTATAACATTAGCCAAGGCATTAATTAATTTTTAATTATTTTAGAAGACATTATTGTACTTTTATCTTAAAATTCCTTCTCAAATAGGGATAAATTGTAGACACCCCGTTGTTGTTGAAACCATCTTCCAACTAGACTTCACATTTATTTATACCAAATAGTGCAAATTAAGCTTAGGAATCACTAAATGCCCTAATTTCATTTACACATTGGATATTAGTACCCATAATTATGTTGAGGCATCCATAATTATGGTATTATAAATTAGACAATAATAACCTCTCATGGATTCATCTCCAGTCAAGTTGTGAGCTAGCAAATTGATAGATTGGCCTTTGGATGTATTAAGTCGGGCACTCAAATAATTCCTAAAATGCAAAAATGTTAAGTAGAATGAATTAAATAAATAAATAAAATTAAATGCTTAAGTTAAATTTCCATGTGTAATTAGTGAATATAATTTTATAAAAAGAAAATTCTAATAAAATTGAGGTCATGATGATGTCATCATCTTCAAAGTCAAATAATTTAAAATATCTCTATTAGACCTTTAAATTTAGAAATGTAGAGCCATGCTTAATAGATGGTATCTCTATCCCAAATATTAATTATTTGTCCCCTCCTTAACTCAACTAGAGTTAAAATAAACCTAATCATGGTTAAAGTTACCCTAACTACACTTGGGTTAGAGTTAAATGGAAAACCTATATAGAGAAGTGCCAAGGTCATTTTAAAGGAAGATTTTTTGTTGATGTTACTATGTAGAATTTCATTGAAAGAGATTTTTTGTGTAATTTTATAATTTTGAATTATTTAGAGATAAATATTTTTTGTAATGTAATAATGTAAAAATATTAATAGATTGTTACATCTTGCCAAAGCCAAGCTAAACATTACCAAGCTAACAAGGATAAAGGATTAAAGGAGCACAATTGTCAAAGACTCTTTAAGCACATGATTGGGCATATTATTCCAAGGCCGACATTTAACTATTTTTCACAAAGAAGATAAAGAATACTTATTTTATCTTTTGTTGTTAATTACTTGCATTATTCTCTTGTTCTTTGAGTGGCTAGGCATTAGGTGTTATATTATTTATATGTTTTTATAGAGGTTTATCATACTAATGCTTGAATACCTCCCCTCTTATATTTATATCTCATAGACACTACTTCAATGCCCCTAGCTAATAGTGCTACTACTATTCTAATCCTAAGGCCAACAATAATCTACCCCCTCCAAAAGGGAATAATCAATTTGAGATGATATAATATTTTTTAAGATATGAAGAATATCAAGGAAAAAAATAGTCTTAATTAACTAGATCAAATAACTAAATAGAGAGATTTGTTGCTTAGAACCTTAACTAGAAGACCATCCCTAGATAAATGAAAAGTTGCATATACAAACATGGCCATTTACAAAGAAAAGATTGAGGTACCACCTTTTATTTTAAATATTATAATGTTCATAAAGAATGCACATAATTATTTTGTTGACTCAGTTGGTTCAACCAATATGACTCTTATAACTATATGCAAGAAACTAGGTTTGATCCTAAAAGAATTTAAAATGGTGGTCCTATAACTGGTTAAGTATTTTGTCCCATGTGTTGGCGAATTGAAAAATGTATACATCCAGCTTATTTCTAAGATATGTGTATAATAATACATATATATTCTTGTCATAGACATTACAAAATCTTATTGATTGTTACTGAGACATGATTGGTCAAAGACATTGAATGGATACATGGAAATAAACTTCTCACACATGTGGCTATCGTGGAAAGGAGTATCCAACTAGATTTGAGTGAATTGAGAACCAAAGATAAAGCACCTAATCATAGATTAAAATGACAAGAATTATAAGGTTTACTTCAAATCCTTGCATGTAGGTGTATATACATTTAATACTAGGTAAAAAAATCATGAACATGAATTTGAAGGTCCTTCTTGGTTATGTGCTCTCCATTTTAATGAAGCTATATCAAAGAAAGGTTTAGGTGTTGGCATAAATTTGATTACTCCAAATGGGAAATAGTATCTAGATACATATATATTGTAATTTACTTTCACTAATAACTTAGTTGAGTATGAAAATCTAATCCTTATTTTTTAGTTCACACTGAGACATAATGCCAAGAAGTTATAGGTACTCAATAATTTAGAGTTGGTTTTCAACCAAATCATAAATAAATATCAATGTAAACTTGATTACTTGAAGACATATAATCAATGAGCATGGGATTTGATTGAATCATTCAAATAATTTAATATCAGAGCCATCTCAAGGGAATAAAATCATATAATATATTCACTAGTGACTTCATCTACCAACCTAGTACCACTCCAAGAGTCCAAATTATATAATTTTTCTATAGAGATAGTTCCTTACCCCTCTATTATATAAAATTAAATTAAGCCTATGAACATAAAAGAATTAGGAGAGGATGGCATCTTGTATCTAAAAGAGAACTAAATTCCTATGGGGATGGTATCACTAGAGTGATCTTTTAACATGGACCCATAAGTATAAAATCAAAAATATCCTAAAATAACTTAATATAATTTTATGAGGGAAAATTTGGGCATTAACCAACATCCCTAGTATGTAAATGTTGACCTAATTTGTATTAAAATTAAGAAACAAAAATTGAATGGTCTACTAATAGAATACAAAGATGTGATAGCCTAGACATATGAAAACTTAAATGACTTTGACCCCAATATAATCACACATATTATTCAACAAAATCTAGAACACAGACCCTTTAGGTAACAATAGACACTAGTAAATCCAATCCTATATCCCCTCATTTAGATGGAACTTTGGAAATTCTTATATTCTAAGATAATATTCCCAATTATACATTCCACTTGGGTTACTAATTTAGTGCCTCTTTAGAAGAAATGAAATATCATACTATGTGTCAACTTTAGAAACTTGAACCAAGCATCAAAAAAGGATATCTATACTTCACTCTCTAGATGACATGATCCAAATGGTTAGTGGATCTAAAATGATGTCCTTCTTGGATGGATTCTCAAGATATAATCAAGTGTTGGTAAAAGTAGAGGATACAATGAATACTTCATTAGCCACCAAATAGGGTACTTTTGCATATTAAAGGATGTATTTTGGCTTAATAAAATAAATGTAGGAGCAACCTTCCAATGATATATGGAATTTTCATTTCAAGGACTTGATGGAAAGTGCATCATCATATATATGGATGACCTAAGATTGTTTTCAAATGATAGAGATGATTATTTAGGTCATCTACATAAAGTATTTGACAAATACAAGAGACATGGAGAATCACTAAATCTAAATAAGAACATCTTTAGAGCCAATAAAAGAAAGTTTTTAGGCATGCCATTACAAAATATTAGATTTTCATTGACCCAAAATTAATCCATGACATTTCCAAGATAGAACCTCCTAATAGAAAGAAAGAATTGAAGTCTTTCTTTGGAAAGATAAAAAATTTAAGGAAATTTATTTCTAGATTTGTAGAGATTGTCAAACCACTGAATGCCATGTTGAAGCAACACATTAAAATAGCATGAAAAAAAAAATCTAAGAAAGATTTTTAGGACATCAAAAATACCATTACTTAGGATCCAATTTTGATAAGCCTAGAGTTCACTAAGGATTTATTCCTTTATTTTTTTACTTCAGAACATACTGTGGAATCAAGACTCATATAGAAGGTAAATAACAATGAACATCTAATTAATTTCATGACTACTAATTTGAAAGATGTAGAATTAATGTATTAAATGATAGATAAGTAGATATATGCACTTATCAAAGATATTAAGAAGTTTAGGAATTAATTTTTAAGAAGCAAGATAAGGTCATTATTATGGATCCAATAGTTAAGATCATGTGTGGACAAAATGAATTGGGTAAAAGAAGAGGTAGGTGGATGGAAAAACTATAGGAGTTTGATCTTGAAATTAGACTAACCAGGATGGTGTGAGGCTAGGTAATAATTCAACTCATGACTAATACTAATCTAAGAATTTATATTGAATATATCAATGAGACTCAAGTGGCTAGTGGTGAATAACATACCCACACCATCCATTACTTGCTCAGGGAATAATGACAAGCCCTTAGGTTTAAATTAACCCACTATATGATTAAAAAGTGATT
The DNA here is from genome assembly GCA_037957365.1 of Torreya grandis. Taxonomy (NCBI): domain Eukaryota; kingdom Viridiplantae; phylum Streptophyta; class Pinopsida; order Cupressales; family Taxaceae; genus Torreya; species Torreya grandis. Next base: position 747,236 of record JARHVA010002026.1, read on the forward strand.
TTTATATTGAAAAATTTATGAAGGCATTTACTTGAGTTGTGTTTCAAATGAAGAAGCTATGGATATCTTAGAAAATCTACACCAGAAGATTGATAGTGGACATCCCTCAAGCAATGCAATAACTCATAAAATATTGAGAATGGGACACTACTAGATTATGGTTTTCAAAGATGCCCATAAACATTTCAAGACATACCATGAATACTAAGTGTTTGGATAAAGGTAAGTGAATGCTACCATGCATTTAAAACTAGTCATTGAGGGACATCCTTCCTATCAATGGGGTCTTGATTTAATTGAGGTGATTAATCCAAATTATTTAGCAAGAAATAAATTCATCATAACAATCATTCACTATTGCACATATGAATAGAAGCTATGGCCACTAATAATTCTAGAGTATTGTATGTTATCAAATTTCTAGAAGAGAATATACTGACCAAGTTTGGAACCCCAATCTCTTTAATTTGTGATAATGGTTCAATTTTATAATACACATAATTTATTGAGTGGACCTATAATAACCAAAGTACCATAAATTTATCTTAAAATTACTATCCATAAGGTAATGAAATTGTTGAATCTACTAAAAATAATATAATGGATGCCATTAAGAAGTTGACACAAGATAAACTAAGAGAATGAAATTTACTACTAAAATATGTACTATGGGTAGATAAAACAAGACATAAGTAAGGCCTCAAGGCCTCAAATTTTTTAATAATATAAAGATGATTACCCATCCTTCCTATCATGCTCAAGTTACCAATGTACCATTTTATGAAAGAGTACATAGAAGAAGATGAAATAATCTAGTCTAGACTATTTTACATAGTCTAGATAGAAGATGCATGAACCCAAGCACTACATAGCTTTAGTAAATACCTAGACATTGTCAAAATGTGGTATGATAAAAGGCCTAAAATTAAGGATTTTAAGATTTTAGACTTATTTTTTTATGGGATAAGTCACAAGAGAAAAAAGGAAAACATGATAAGTTTACTCCTTTATGGATTAGCCCATATAAAATATTTGAAATCCTAGGCAACAATTCCTTTCACTTGATGGACTCTAAGGTAATGAACTTACTTTACTAGTTAAAGGATAGTTTTTAAAACGTTATTTTTTGGTTGCTCCAAATGAAGACACTTTTAAATGGCTATGAGTTTTGAACTTAAAAGTAGGGTTAGATTAGATTTATTATTTTTCTGAATAGATTTCATGTTTTCTATCATTTATTGTCTTAGCTTGTTTTTTCAGCTTTCTTAGATTAGCTTCCTTTTTTAAAAATTCACTTTTGTAGTTAGTTGTTGTGATTTCTAGATTAGTTTGCTTAAATTACAAAGTAGGACAATCAATTTATTATGATGAGATGATGAAAATACTTGCCAAAAATAAGGGGTTGATATAAGAGGAAACATAATTGGCACCCACTAGGATTACTTTTGGTAGTCATTGAGGTCCCAAGATTGAGGTGTGTGTTAGGAATGAATTAAATTTTACTTAGACTGAATGAGTTTACTAGGCCTTTGGGATTTAATTTTATATATTTATACAAATTTTACAAAGATTTTTCATTTCAAAAGATCAAATGCACTATTACATGATAAAACATGGAAGAGAGATAATAAAAAATGAAATGGATACATGCTATCAAGTATGTGTTGATAAAAATAAGTTCTCTTATACATACACCCAGTTAATGGTTATTCCCAATCCTTCTTACATTTTTATACTTAAATAACCATAAAAAATTATAGAGAAAGGGTGATTCAAGCAACCTCTACTAGGGCTATGGATACTTGGATAGTAGTAGAGTAAGGTTTAGAGTGGAATTAGAGGCATCTCTATCAAGGATATGGATGCCAGGATGTCAACAGAGCAATGCTTAGGCTCCACTTATTGTTTGATTACAAAATTAGAAATAAAAATGATGCCTATAATTTTTATCTAGGTCTTTCTTAAAACTCTCAAAACAAGGGAAACTAAGTCTCACAAAATCACACACATAGATCTCAGGAATGAAAAGGGTTAATATGTTTCATGAGGAGGGGAGTGTCATTTTCAATGGACTAGTTCACTTATTCCTTCCTTACTATAACTAAAATTATATTATGATGCAAAACAAGGATTTTGGGTTCTCAAATACTCTAGAGTATTTACCCACTGAGTTTCCATTTGTTTTTCCCTAACACACCCTATTTTCTAAATTCAAAGAAGGACTCACTATTATTGAAAATATTAATTTGAGATCTTGTAAGTCTTATAGTCCTTGATATTGATTTAAGATATATAAGTTTAAGGTTGTTTTCAAAATTCTAAGTCTAAGTTGTAGAATTCCAAAAGAAAGAGAATCCAATCTTAGGAATTATTCAATATTTATTTATAACTTTGGGTTTTCATATATTTTCCAAAGTTGAACTTATGATTTTTTGGCTAACATAGCTAACATGTTGTGTTCTAGTTTATTTTATTTTTTCATGTGTACATAGGGAAATTTTTGAGAATTAAAATTTATCTATGTTCAGATCACCAAGATCACTATTCTCCCCTAGATTATGAGATCATGAAAATTGGTAGGATCACGTTCACTAAAAATCCTTTAGCTTTCATGAATATTTAAAGTCCCACAACCCTAGAGTTTTAGAATCAAGATAAGTGGACTCATCATGTTGATCAAAGATCACCACTATCAAATGAAATTTATATGCCTTTAAGGCATCCAATTCATCATAATATATACATGTGGCAAGACCTCTTTCACTCAAGACAAAGTTTGTTTCATAAAAATCCTAAGTCTTTTGAGTCTCTACAATTTTGATATTACACCATGTGTCATAATCTCATTCACTTAAATCCATTTAAAAGACTTACAAATTCAAAGGATAAAAAGTCTTATATACCTAATTTCCCAAGATCACACCACTTGTCAACATCCTAGTAACTTAGAGTTTATGTGAGGAAATACATAGTCAACATCGAATAGCTCTATAACCCCAAGGTCACAACACATTGCTCAATCTCATTAACTCATAGCCCATAAAACATATAAAGTAAGATTATAAAGCTAAATACACTAGGTAAATGAGATGAATACAAATGTTAAAATCAAGGAGATGCATGGCCATAATGAAAACAAAATATTTTAAAACTAAGTAAAAGGTCAATAAGTGAGAAATCAACACCTATATTAAAGTGATGACTCAACACTCAAAGTTAACGATAAGTAGCCATGTGGATGAAAATAACCCACTAAAACTGATTAGAAAATTTAAATCAAAATGAGAAAAAAAATAAAAATTTGTTATTCACATTAATGTCATATGAACTATGCAATCAAGATCCAAAATTTGGTGATATATACAAAATTTGAGCAACATCAAGTCACTTCACCATTAAATTACAAGTTGAATATTGTGATTCTAAGCTTTCAAGTAGCTAAAACCCCTAGTTTTATCAATGAATTTATAATTTATTTTAGTTAGTCTACAAAATATCTTGCACAATATTAGATTACCAAAATGTCTTATAAAAAATCAACACACAACCACACACCCTCTTCACACTCCATTTCTGAGAACATTGAATATACAAACACTGTGTTTCATAAGAGTGCCCTAGATTTCAAGTTTATCTATTATTTAGCTATCTAGAATTTAGTGGATACCATAGAATCATATTCCTCACAAGATAATTTATCTTATGAGGAGAAATAATATATCAATTACTCACTGCCAATAAACAACATGAGATTGCATAATACAACTTTAAAATCTAAGGTAATGCCATGAAATCTAAGGTAATGCCATGTATTGAATTACTTCATGATTTATTTTTAAATGAAACTTTCACTATAAATTACTTTCATCTCAAAACATGTAAAAATGTAGTTTCTTATGTTTATGGACAAGTGTTTTAGAGGTATCTTAGGCTTCTAATAACTGAAGCCACTTATAACTAGGTTTCAACCAATGTTTGGATAGAATGAAATACTATGGAAGGATTGAAATAATGGTTAGTAAAAGGTGAGAAATTGAATCCCAAGGGAGGTATTTACTCCAATGGCATAATTAAGTTTATACCAAGAATTAGGGTAGAGATGTCACTTTTGAATATGTTATATGGCTTCCCAAGTATTACCTACATATAGGTAAAATGGGTGCCACTATTAGATATTCTAACCTTAGACAAAATTGGAGCACTAGGGGGAGTTATTAGTGTTAGATTAAAGGAGAAGATGTTCAAACTAGAACAATGGCTGACTAATGGGAATTTTTACAGATATGTATTATTTTTTGGATGTAGTCATTATGATGGTACACAAAACTCATGGGGAACTGTGGGATCTATCCATTGGATATCTGAATAACAAAAATTATGATGATTATCATTTCTTATATGTTTATAAATTTAGGAATGAAATCACCATAATTTGTGAGGATGTTTATCCTCTAGTCTATCAAGTAATTTATGGAACCCAGATGCCTAGACTATTTGAAAAATTAAGAAGGAACATATCCAAAATGGGAGATTATTGATACTATCTATATTGTATCATTATTAGAATTCAAAAGACTAGAGCACCCCCTTGTATTTGTCATTCCACATCCCATATAAGGTGGCAAAACAAGAAATTTCAAATCAATTATTCAATAGTGTTCATGAGGATCTTAGTACCAAGAACCAAGATTATTATTACAAGACTCTCCTAAGCAATAGATAAATTTAGCTTGTAGTAAGGGCATACCTCAATCAAGTAGGAAAGGTTAGGGTTCATTATAAATTAAAGGTGGCATAATACAGAGAATGGGACCCTAGGGAAAGAATTAGAAATTAACATAATTATTTTTATCACCAAATTTTACACCCTAGGATAAGGTTGTTCAGACCTCTCAAAATTTTGTGAAACATGGGATTGCCCCTACACCTGTGGGTTATCTATAATAAGGGTAAACCTATAGATTAAAGGGATAGATCCCTTGATGAATAAATTAGGCTCACACAATAATCTATCAATTGATTGGAAAAGGGAGAGAAACATACTATTAACCAAAAATATTTTGACCACTATTAACTAGTTACGTGTGTACTTGTAAATTAAGAAAACTAACCTTACATACATTGGTCTTAATCTGAATCTCTCATATGAGTATTTCTATGTGAATATTATAATGGTTACTTAAGCTAGGAGGATTAAACAAGAGCTCTTGAATGACACTAAAATATATAAAAACTCACTCAAATATTTCACCACACTCATAAAATTCGCATGACCTACAAAAGAAGCTTTCAAACTGCATCTAGGTGTTAGAAAAGGACAAAATGTCAAGAAAAACAAGTCAATTCACTTGAAAATATCAATTATTATCATATGCACACTAAGTTTAGTCAAAAAATGATGTAAACCAATTTATTATCACTTATCTAATACATACAAATGGGTAGGTCTTTGACATACCTAGGCGGAGGATACAATCTTAGACAAAAGTTGCTCAATATAGAGAGAATGTGTGAGAGAGGAGAAGAAGAGTGTAGGAGAGAGAAGGAAGACAAGATTCATGTGATTTAAAATAATAAAAGGAGTTATAAAACTATCTAAACATGTCCAATATGCCCTGTGTATTTCCTCTTTAGATGCTTTCATGCTCCAAGTGGCGTGGGAGTTGAAATGGTTTTTTAACACCTTGACTAGCTTCTTGAAACTTTTCTTCTTCTTGACATGTTAAAGGAAAAATTTCCTTCTTGGTGGTTATATCATCTTATTATAAATATTTTATCTACTATTAACACCTATAATCTATCTCAAATAGGTTATATTTGACACATCTTTCTCGTGCATGGTGTCTAGGGTGCTCTTCATCTCATTGGGCCTATTTTTCACATAAGTGTCAAAACTTGGTCTCAGTTACTTTAGATCATACAAGATTAATTAATTCCCTATTAATATCATATTTTACCTTAAAAAATCCATTTTGAGGTCTCAAACTATCCCCAATAAGTCATTCTCTACCAAATGCCTTAAATAGGCTTAATTCTTTGTAGCCTTTCTTGTACAAACCTCCTTGTCTAGAATAAAGTATAGATATTTATATAAAAATGAGGGTATTTATGAATAACCTCTATAATATTACATCTCCATGTTTACTTTAATGAGATTAATCCAAGTGAAAGTCTACAATTCATGCCTATCTCTTTTGTCAATAAGGCCTCTAGGCTAGAAAGTGGATTTTGGTTCTAAAATCCTTATGCATGTGTGAAACCTATGGGAAATGTGTGACTAACTTTACCCATGAAAAGAAGAACTTACATGTCAATTTTGGGATTTTGTAACATTGTGCTTATATCTAAACCATGAAATGGCCAAATTAAGCCCATTACAAACCTGTTTGGATTACCTTGTAAAAAAGAATTTTTTTAGTCACTTATAAGGGTTCTTGAGAAGAAAATTATTTTAGGATATAATAAGTCTTATGGGACCTCTTCCAATTATTTTAAAGTGTCCATTTCTAAAAAATCCTTATAAAACACTAAAACACACAAAATAGTGCATTTATGGCAATCCATATAGTAGTAAATACAACTCAAGTACATGTGGATAATCCAATTGGAGTCCATAACAATATACATGATATTTTAAGATAAAATATGGCATTAGGTGTGCTTTATAAGTCTATCTTTGTAAACTTTTCACTATTGGGTTTGAAGAGAGGTTTAAGACATGTTTGGGGTCTTAATGATTATTCATAAAAAAAGCCCCTCTCTCTCTCTCCTAATGAAAAAATATTGTTGCTAGGGGAACCCTATAATACCTCCAATGACCATTAAACCCAGTTAATCTCCTCATGAAGGTGTGAGCAAAATTTGATTACCTGTAGGTTGAAGAATAAGCATTCATAGGGGTTTAAGCAAGAATGAGGTCTGTAGGTGTATGTTTTAAAATTGATTTGATCTTAAATGACCTTAATTAGGTTTGATACATCTTACTTGACATATTACAATGATACTCTTTCCACATTTGTTCATCAATATCTCTATTTATACCACTAGCCTATGGCTAGGGTTTTTGGATCAAGTTAATTGTTATACCCTAGGGGACTATGTTCAACCATTTCTCTTTATATCATGAGGTATATAACCCATGGAGTGTTTTTATATGTTTCTAACATCCCCTCAATGTTATTTAAGTATCAAACCTAAATCCTCTTTCATCAACTAACCATCATCTTCAATTAACTTTTGCAAGTCTGTGTATGTGCTTAAGACTATGCAGGTCTAAACAGGGTATATTACTTAATATTGAGGGTGTGATTTATGAATAATCACCATTAAATAAAATTAAATAAATCTTTATCCCTCATTCTTTCTATATATCCCTACACTTCCTCAAAAAACCAAACTTCATGAGGTAGAACTGTAGGTGCAAGGATTTGGCCTATGTTAGGTTGAAAATAGGGTCATGACTATGTTATCATCTTATTAAGTTTGAGTATTTGATGGAGTGATTTAAATTATTAATAATAAAATTATCAAGGCTCTCTAATTATTCAACAAAACTCTAATTGACCACCTCTTCACTAGTTATCTTTTAACTATATGCCTAAACAAAGTCTGGTAAGATTGTATAAGAATGACTATGTTTGTTTCACCTTAAATTGATTATGATACTTTTGAAAAAAAATTCACACTATGTTTCCATAATATTAATTTACCTTAATCTCTCCTAGTCATCATATATTTATTTAGACTTTACATACAAACACAAGTTTCTCAAGGATGAATAGACTAATGTCTTGCTTAGAGACTGAACAAGCAGGATTTAGAGTCTGTCTCATTCTTGTCCTTATCAAATGAGTCACATGGTTTTTTTGAGAATTATGATGTAACCATGAGACTTTTAAATTTAATTACTCTCTCTTATTTTGATCAAACTTTTGGACCTTTCAAACAAGCAACATTATAATAGCTTAGGCATGACTATGTGTAGGTCCATTACCCCTATTATAGTCCTTTACTCCATTTAGAACTCTTTTTGTTTTCAATTAATTTAAAACCTAAATCAAATATAAAAATAAAATTATTACACAACTTTTCAATATGTTGAGAGACCTTAAGTCACTCAAATATGCCTAGAGGTGACTGTGTTCTGCCTGCACATGTGTATTTGGAACTAGTCTATAATTAGGGGTGTTATAGGAATATTGTTTGAAAAATTAAATTCCCTCAACTTATTGATATTATTAATGTAATAAATGCATTATTTAAACCACCTAAAAACATCTATGTTTTTCTCCATATCCACTTTCAAGTTAAAATCTCAATACATCCTATAGGTGTTTGTTGAAAGGCTTTGACTACATGTAAGGATTATTAGGTCAAAAACCAATCTTCAATACTTTCCAATGACTCCTAATACATTATTAAGAGTTTAAACACCTTTATAAAAGTATTTAAAACTCTACAACATCATAAACATCTCTTTTCCAAGGCCAAAGCTCTAACTAGATGTAGATGGATGTTTGAAGGTGTCTGACTGTATGTAGTGGTCTTGGATTAAGCTCCTTCAGTTACATTAGGACATATTAGTGGTGGTTAGTAATATTTAGAGGTATCTTCTAATTATCTTCAATTTACGTATAGTATTCTCATTTTCTCTTCAAACTTATGCATTCAAGGTAGATTCCCAACTAGTCTTCCTGTAAATGGATGCTAAAGAGATTTGACTATGTGCAGTTTTAAAGATAGTCTTGATATTCAATTATATAATGACACCCACAATGTGCCAACCCCCATAAAAATATGCCTTTCTAACTTGATCACCAAATCATAACATCTTTAAACAAAATTCAATCTTTGATTATCTTTGATTAAATAACATTTAGGAGAAGTCAACTTGGTCTTCAACTTCTTAACTGTATGTGCTTGAAGGTACTTATTAGTCTATTTATTCTTCTCAAACTATACCACCAAATTGATATTTTATTGGATAACAATTATAACCTTGAAAAAGTTGAATTTACTTGGGAATTGCATACTTATAGGTGGTAGGTCATGAGGACTACAACCCTTATGTTTAGGTCATGATTGCATACCTATAGTTACTATGGACTACAAGATCATGAATTATAATTTCATCAACATATAAAACATGGAACCACAAACATAAATATCTTTGAAGTATTAATATCTCTTAAAATAATCAAAACCCTCAATAAACTTAAACTGTCATTAACTTTAGAAACCATGTAAGGCATCTTGGTCAAAATGGCCAATTGGAGTATTGAATGAGTGGCTATGGGATAACACTTGTAAAATTTTTATATATATTAATAAGATATTGGAAAAACATGAAAATACATTTCAATATGTTCTTAACACAAACCTTTCTGGATTAAGTGTAGACCTACAATTCAAACTTGTAAACCTCTCTTGCATGGATATTTCCATTCATTAAATGAATTTTAAATTAATGGAAAGATTAAAATATACTTTATGAAAATTTATAGGATTTTTTTATACCCATAAAATCTTTCTCCTTCAGAAAATATTCTACCATTCTACCTAGAAAGCTCATGAAAGGCCCCTGTCATGGTTGACTGGCTAATTTTATACCCTTAGCTTCTTAGCATTTGTTTATAAATATAAGGATATTAATATAATAATAAATTCCCAAATATTTAATATGAATAATAATAAAATAACTTCCCAAAGTTTTATGCTCCCACCTTATCTCTCTTAGCCATACCATCCACTTCAATTTTGCCTATGTGAGCTTCTGAAGAAGTCGATAAGAGAGATATGATGTTTTTGACTTACTATGACATTTTATATAATATAAAATAAATTTTATATAATTAAAAAAAACCTAAAAATTATGAAAACTTGATTTATCTACATATTCTCTAAACTCTCATGTTGTACTTGCTTGGGAAGCCCTTAAAACTGACTTTTCTTGCCCATAAATAACTTTTTATGATGTGAAAATTTTTGGTACATACTAAGAAATATATTTTAATAAAAATATTTACCTCAATTTACCTTTTACATGTTGTTTAATGGCAGCACAAATGACCGTTTTTACCCTTTTTAACTTAGGAGACCTAAATATACTAAAACAGATAAAAGAGACTTATCTTAATCTTTCTAAATTTACCTTAATAAATGTTAATAAGGTATTTTGGACTCAAATAATATCTAATTAATCAAATAAGGTTCAATAGTTTTATTATATGGTCCTATTTTTACATGGGGGTCAAAATTGGATAACAAATTGGTGACTCATAGGGTAACATGCCTGCTATGCTGACTATACCAGTAGAATTATCCTTCCATTGGGATATGGAGTAAATTTAACTATGAGACAAAAATATCAAACCTTTACACTTGATAAAAAAGACAAATTTATTAACTCAACAACACAAAATATTAATACACACACAAAATAAAAGAAAGGAAGACACACACATGTGCTAACTAAGCACTTAGGGAACACAACAAAACAAAAAAAACTAGCTGTGCACAACTAACCTACAAACAAATTCTTCCTCCTAGATCAAAGGGTAAACTTGTACCATATATTGATCCATGAAGTGATAAATTTCATGAATCAAGCTTATTATTATTGGGTATATTACTTATTGCCTTCATCTCCTTCTTGAATGCCACTCCTTTTATCATACTCTCAAGTAGATCTTTAGTAACAAACCAGACTCATATGAAGATGAAATCATAATATGACTCAATATATTTCACATGATACTCCTTATATGAAACCTAAAAAAGTGATACTTTATATAGGCATGCTTATTGTATCACCATGGTCTCTTGAGGGGTCTCATTCTTCTTCTTTTCTATTATAACCTCATCAATTTTTTCAAGGATCTTTGTATCAACATCTTCCAAGAATATAATTTGTTCAAAATCCTTATAATTTGGCTTATCTAATTTTATTAATTAAAATGAATCTTATGACTCACTTGTAGGAATGGATCCAATAGGAATATCCTCTTGCTTCTTTGAAAATTGAGTCTAATAAAAATTTGCCTTGTTCTTCAAGAGTGGGTAAGAATCTTCTAATTGATTGAAGAGATGATATCCCATTTTTATGACCTCAAACATATCATCATGAAGTGTATATTCCTCTTCAATTGGCATACTTGAGGTGATGATTCTTCCTTGGATGTTCACTTACTTGCCAAAGTTGACTTCTTCACTCTTGACTAGACTATAGCCTCCTTGAAAAGGAGTATAACTTGTTCCTAGGACTGTAACAAGTCTTATTCATCATCTTGATCATCATTTTGAAGAAAAAAAACAAAATTAACCTCTTCAACTTGCTCCACTCCTTCAACCTCTTCATGCTCATTCCTAAAGACTGATTTTTGCTTTTCCTATCTAAGTGGAGTACCAATGGAGATTTATTACTCATCCTCACTTGATTCATCTTCCTCATGACCCTTTAGAATCTCACTAATAAAAATAATCTGATATTTTTCATTTGATTCCCATAGGATAGGTTCTTCCCCATGAAGGGTGATGGTTAAGTTCATAAGTTGGAGAAGGATTATGAGGTGTGGTGGATGGATCATGAATGGGCATGGAAATGGAGGGTTTTTGGAAGAAATATTAGAGAGATATATAGTTAAATTGATCAAAGTAAGGGAAATATTATTTAATAAGAACTTAATTTTCCTCATAGCCTTCTTGAGGCTCTTTAACAACTACAAGCCGATCTTCCATCTTCTCAACTAGAATATCAATATTGTTTTGAATACACTCTTGGATATACCTCTAAGATGTACAAGATATAGATTCGTGGGGAGAGGGAAATAGGGATTGATTAGGCACCAAGTTTTATTTATCTTCCATCTCTTGATCTTGGCTCTCTTCAAGTCTTTTTATCTTCAACTTCAAATCTTTGATTTGCCTATCTATATCCTCTTGAAATAGCTTTTCTTAAATGTGAATAGTGGCCTCAAGAGGATAAGTATTATAATAAGGTTGATATAGAGTATAAGAGATATCTTGAGGAGGTGTGGGAGATACTTTCATAGGTTCATATTTCTTTTTCCCTTCAACTCCCCAATTTATATTTATTTCACCTTTCCCACTACAAGACTTTAATACTTGATTCCATCTTAGAATTTTGGAAGACTCCTTAGGAGTTCTTTGAGGAAGAGAAGTGGGATGATGGCTTGAATAAATAGGTTATTCTAAAACAATCTTATTTTCTTTTTTTATACTCTCTTAGATTGAATTCCAAAAAGGGAAGATTTTAGGAACACAAGGAAGACTTGGAACACTTGGAGATTTACTTGAAAAGGCCTTTTGGGGAAGAATGGGTGGCATGTATAAGAGATGAGAATGAGTGTAAGAAGACACCTAGGGCTAATGGAATTTGATCTAATATATTTCATAAACTTTCAATGTATTTTATATGATTTAAATGAGACCACTTACATCCAACATTTCACTTGAGAGGCTTTGTCAATTTGATCTCTGAATAGGTGTCCATTCTCCTTTCAATATCTATAACGAGTCTCTCATGTAATTAATGAGATAGATAGGTATATATTGACCATGTTCCCTTTGAGTATGAATATATAACATGTATTTCTCACAACCCAAGAGACTTTTCTTCAAACTTGAAATGGATTGGTTTGAGGGACAACTAGAGACATCTTGAGCTTGAGAAGGCTGATCATATGCAACGTCATGGTCATGTAGAGGAGAAATAGATTAACGAGAGGACTGATATGACTCATGATGAGGGTAAAAATCTTGATAAGGATATTGAATCACATAGTTGGTATCATAAATAGGTTGATAAAGAAGGCTATATCACTGGTATGAGTCATGATAAGGTTGGTAAGGAGGTGTATAGTAATCTTCATAACCAACCATCCCAACTTCATGAGTCAAAAGAAAACACAAGATACTATCAAATAGTTTTCATAATAAGTACCTAGGCTAATAGAGCTAGATGATTTCATTCAGAGTCATCATTGGTGTTTAGTTGAGTGCCTCCAAAGGCTAATAAGTAGAAAAACACACCAAGAATTCTTCCACAACTTTGAATCTTTGTCCCATTAGGCATGCCAAAACTATTATCACCAAATTTTTCACCCTAGGATAAGGTTGTTCAGACCTCTCCAAATTTGGTGAAACATGGGATTAACCTTAGACCTATGGGTTGTCTATAATAGGGGTAAACCTATAGATTAAAGGAATAGTTCCCCTTGATGAGTCAGTTAGTATCACACACTAATCTTTCACTTGATATTAAAAGGGAGAGAAACCTAATCTAATGAGGTGATGAACTAAATATCTTTTTACCACTACCAACTAGCTACATGTGCACTTTTAAATCAAGAAAACTAACCTTATATACACTATTTTTAATATAAATCACTTACATGAGTGTTTTAATGTGAAGGTTATGATGGTTTCTTAAGATAGGAGGACTAACCAATAGGTTTTGAATGAAACTATAAGACAAATAAACTCACTTAAATCTTTCACCAAACTCATACACTTCACATAAACTACGAAAGAAGTTCTTAAATTCCATCTACATGTTAAAAAAGGACAACATACCAAGGAAGATAAGTCAATTCACTTGAAAATATAAACTATTTTCATATGCACACTAAGTTTAGTCACAAGAGGAGGTAAAAAAATTTCTTTGCATTGATCAAAGGCATACAAATGGGTAGGGATTCACCATACCTAGGTGGAAGATACAAACTTAACCAAAAGTGGCTCAATATATATAGAATGTGAGACAGAGGAGAAGAAGAGTGTAGGAGAGAGAGGGTAGAAAAGTGTCATGTGAGTTAATAAAAATAAAAGCATTTATAGAAATATATCAATAGGTCCAATATGCCATGTGTAACTCCTCACCAAATGCTTTTGCCTTCCAAGTGATATGGGAGTTGAAATGGTTACTTAAACCTTGACTAGCTTCTTGAAACTTCTCTTTTTATTGACCTATTAAAGGAAAAATGACCTTTTTGGTGGTAAAATCAGTTTATTATACCTATTTTATCTTCTTTTGACATCCCTAATCTATCCTAAACAAGTTCTCTTTGACACATTAACTATTTCTCATGCAAGGTGTTTAGGGGGCTCTTCATCTCCTTAGGCCTATTTTGCACACAAATGTCAACACTTGATTTCAATTACTTTAGCTCATAAAAACTTAATCGATGGCATATTAATACCATATCGGACCTATAAAAATCCATTTTGTGATCTCAAACTAGCCCCAACAAGTCATTCTCTACTAAAAGCCTCAAACATGCCTCATTCTTTGTAGCCTTTTTTTGTACAAACCTCTTTGTATGGAAGAAAGTGCACATAGCAATGGAAAAATAAGGGTAGTTATGGATACTCTCTATCCTCCTACATCTCTATGTCCAATTTAATGAGCTGAAGCCAAGTTTAAGTCTAATTTTTTGCCTATCTCTTCTACCAATTAGGCCTTTAGGCCTAGAAAGTGTATTTTTTCTCTAAATTCCTCATGCAAATGTGAAAAATTTGGGAATTTTTTGATTCAATTTACCCATGAAAATACCAAATTCTATGTCAATTTTGGTAATCTATAACATTGTGCTTATAGCCAAACCATGAAATGGCCAAAAATAAGCCCTTCACAAGCCTATTTAGATTGCCTTGAAAAATGGAGTTTGTTAGTCACTTAAAGGTGTTCCTAAGTTTTTTTTTGATTTTAAGAGATGAAATAAGTCTTATGTTACATCTTTAAATGATTTTGAAGTGTCAATTTCTCCAAAATTGTTGTAAAACATGAAAAACACACACAAAATAGTGCATTTATAGAAATCCATACATTAGTTCATAAAACTCAATTAAATGTGGATGAGAAAATTATAGTAAAAAATAATATAAAATAGGTTCTATGATAAAAATATATCATTATGTGTGATTTATAAGTCCATCTCTGTAAACTAGTCACCACTAGGTTTTAAGAGAGGTTTAAGATCTGTTTGGGGTCTTAAAATTTTTTCATAAAAACAAACCCTCTCTATATTATAATGTCACAAGAATGTTTTTAGGGTAACCCTATAACACATTCAGTTACTATTCAACTCCATGCATCTCCTCATTAAATGTGTGAGCAAAAGTTGATGTCCCTCAGGTTGAAGACCAAGCATTCTGAGGGGTCTAAGAAAGAATGAACCTTGTAGGTGTATGTTTTGAACTTTATTTTATATTAAACGACATTAATTATGTCTAAGAAATATTATTTTACCTATTCAAATGATATTATTACCACATTTATTCAACAAGATATTTGTTTATACCACTAGCTATGCCTAGGGTTCTTGGATCAAGCTAAGTGTTATACCCTAAGGGACTGTGTTCAACCATTTGTCTTTATGTCTAGATTTATATAACCCATGGAGTATTTTGTATATTTTTATAACATCCCCCAAGTTTATCTAATTCTCCAACCTAAATCCTATTTCATTGACTGGCCATCATCTTCAACTGACTTTTACAAGTTTGTGTATGTGTTTAAGATAATATAGGGACTAAACAAGGTATGTTTCTTGAGACTGAGGGTGTGTTGGATGAATTAATCACCATGAAATAAAATTTAATAAATTATTCTCCCCCATTATTTTTTTAGATCCCTACACTTTTTCAAACAACCAAACTTCATGAGGCAGAACTATAGGTGTAAGGATTAGGTCTATACTAGGTTGAAAATAGGGTCATGATTGTGTTATCATATTATTAGAATTGAATATTTGAGGGAGTTTTTTAAATTATTAATAATAACATTATAAATTCTCTCTAATTCTTCAAACTAACTCCAACTGACCACCTCTTCATTGTATATCTTTTAATTATCTACCCAAACAAAGTCTATTAAGACTATATATGATGAATTATGTTTGTTTCACCTTAAACCAAGTATGATACTTATGAAAAAATGTTCACACCATATTTAAATAATATTAATTTAACTTAATCTCTCTTATTCATCATATTTTTATTTATACTTTACATACAAACATAGGTTTCTCAATAATGAATAGACTGGCATCTTGCTTAGAGATTGAATAGGTAAGGTTTAGATATTGTCTCATTCTTGTCCTTTTCAAATAGTCAGAGGATTTTTATGATACTTATGGTATGAAAATTATACTCTTCATTTTTCTTACTCTCTCTTATATTGATCAAGCTTTCAGACCCTTAAAAAAAGTAACATTCTAAGAGCTTACGCATGACTATATGTAGGTGTATGACCCATATTTTAATCCTTTACTCCATTTAGAAATCTTTTGGTTTTTATTAAGTTAAAAACTGAACTCCCATTTAAACCTCAAACAATCACACACCACTGTTCAATATGTTGAGAGACCTTAAATCACTCAAACAGGCTTAGAGGTGAATGTGTTCTGCATACACATGTGTATTTAGAACTAGTCTATAGTTAGGGGTATTTTAGGAATCTTGTTTGAAACATTTAATCCCTTAAAATTATTGATGATATTTATGGACTCAATACCTTATTCATAACCCCTAAAAACCTTGATGATTTTCTCCATATCCACTATCAAGGTAAAATCTCAATACTAGTTGTAGGTGTTTGTTGAAAGGCTTTGGTTGTATATAAAGCTTCTTAAGTCTAAAATCAATATTCAATAATTTAAAATGACTCCTGATATACTTTTGAGAGTTTATAAACCTCTAAGATTCTTTAATACTCTATAAAATTACAAACATCTCTTTTCCAAGGCTAAAACTCCAACAAGATGTAGGTGGATGTTTGAAGGTGTTTGACCATATGCAATGATCTTGGATTAACCTCATTTACTTCCATTAGGACATATTTATAATGGTTAGTAATATTCAGATGTATCTTCTAATTATCTTTTATTTCCATATAGAATTATCATTTTCTCTTCAAACTTTGACATTCAAGGCAAAGTCTCGACGAGGCTACCTATAAGTGGATGTTGAAAAGATTTGACTATGTGTAGTTTTCAAGATAGTCTTGATCTTTAATTAAATAATGAAACCCAAAGTGTCCCAACCTACATCATAATATGCCATTATAACTTTATTCCCAAATCATACCATATATAAATAATATTTAATCTTTGATTCTCTTCCCTTATTGTCTATATAGTCTTGTAGATTTATCTTTTAAGAGAAGTCAGCTTAGTCTTTAACTTTTTGATTGCATGTGATTAGAGTACCTTATCAGTCTATTAATAATTTTAAAACTATACCACCACATTTATATATGATTTTATAACATTAATAAACTTGAAAACATTGAATTCACCTTGGAATTTTAGACCTACAAGTGGTAGGTGATGAGGACTGTAACCCCTATGTTTACAACTTTTGAAAAGTGTAACATAGTTACTATGGAGTAAAAGATCATGAATTATCATTAAATAAAAATATAAAATGTGGAAACAAAACCTTAAATCTCTTTTAAGTATTAATATATCTCAAAATAATCAAAACTTGCAAGATATTTAGACCACCATTGGCTTTACAAACCATGAAAGGCACCTTGCTTAAGATGGCCAATTGGAGTATTAAATGAGTGGTCATGGGATAAAAATTGTATAATTTTTATATATGTGAATAATATATGTTAAAAAAATTAATATATATTGAAAAATGTTCTGAACATAAACCTTTTTGGGTTGAATGTAGACCTACAATTCTAACTTGTAAACCTCTCTTACATAAAGATTGCCATTCATTCAATGAATTTTACCTTCATGGAAAGATTGAAAAATAATTTAATATACTTGAGATGATTTTTTAATACCATACAAACTTTATCCTTTATAAAATATTCCACCATTCTGCTTGGAAAGCTTAAGAAAGACCCCTGTCATGGTTGACTAGCTGATTTTAGACCCTTAACTTCTTAGTGATTATTCATAAATATAAGGAGATTAATCTAAAAAAAAATTCCCAATTTTTAAATTTTACCAAGACTAAAATAAATTCCCAAAGTTTTAGGCTCCCACCTTCTCTCTCTTGGCCATATCATCCACTTCAATTTTGCCAATGTGAGCTTGTGAAGAAGTTGATAGGAAAAGTTAATAAGAGAGATATGATGTTTTTAACTTCATTTGACCTTATAAATACTGTATAATCAATATTATTGACTTGAAAACACTTTATCATTCTAAAAACCTAATTTATCTACATATTCTCTCTCCTCCCACATTATACTTACTTGGGAAGCCCCTAAAACTAACTTTACTTAGCCATAACTAACTTTTTATGCCTTGAAACTCTTTGGTACATACCATGACATATTTAAATACCAAAATTGAAATTTTAAATGTTTTTGAAGGTACCAAAAATGACCCTTTTAACGTTTTTTTAACTTAGGAGACCCAAATAGATGAAAACACATAAAATAAACTTACCTTAATCTTTCCAAATTTGCCTTAATAAATTCTAATAAGGTATTTTAGAATAAAATAGGACGTCATAAATAACCTAAGGTTCAATAATTTTTGTATAAGGGTCTTATTTTGACATGGGGCATCCAAATTGGATATCAAGTACCTCAAAGAAAAAAAAAGGGTTACCATTAGGCATGGTCATAAGGCATATGTGCATGATGCCATCTTTTTGAATGCTTAAAATTATTTTTATGTTTGGATCCAAATGAATATTCATAATATCTCAATGATCATTAATCAATTAATCTAATATGACCCTTATATCACTAAGGATCAAGTACATGAAATGATGAAATAATTAGAAAAAACATGGGGTTATTAGTGGCCTCAACCATAGTCCCAAGGCTCAACCAAATATGATCAACTCCCTCTCTGACATAAGAGGAGACTAATTTATCAGAGGGAGAGCCTAGAAACCAAAGAGAAGAGAATATTTAGATTAGAAAATATATTCTTCAAGATCTCCCTGGTTCCCATCCAATCTCCATTAATCTAGTTTTTACCACTTTGGGCATAAAAACCAAAGTTTTGAGGACTTTACCTCCTCTATATGCATAGACAAGGATATTTTATTGGTCTTATATAGATCCACTTACTAAATTGAAACAATTAAGTATCCCTAAGTTTATATAGATTCATTTTTCATCACTTTCATCCACTCTTCCTTCCCCTCAAATATATCTAATAGGCCCATCTTCACTAACTACCACAAATGAGTGGATATCTCCCTAAATATTTCTTACTATACTAGTTTTCTCTCTATCCATTCTTTCCTCCACCATTTTTACTTCACTTCTCATCCTTTCATCACTTATATTAGTGATTTCCATTACTATGGGTCCTTTATCACTTTCATCTTCCCCTTCATCACCTATTCCACCCATAATTACTCACTATGGAAAATCCATAATTCTTCTAACCTCTTTTAAAAATCAAAAAGTGGAAGAAACACCACCATAAAGTCTATTTGCCTCAAAAAGACTTCTTGATGGGGAAATAGAGGAAGAACATGAATACATAATTTTACTAGTAGACTACCCCATAGATGAAAAATAATAAAATGTATAATCTATGAAGGGACTAGAATAAAAATTGAGTAAAACAAAAGTGCATAATGAAACATGAGAAGAGACAGAGTAAGAAAAGTAAAATAAAAAGATTGGGAAGTTTGGATGAATAAAAAACTATAGTTGGAACACAAATCCAGTAAATTCTTACTAAAGATTAAAGACAAGCCATTAACAAGGTAGTTTCCTCTCTTCCTTCTTCCTTTATAGTTGTAAATACTTCAGTTGTTAATTTACCACCAGTTGGTCCAAATTCCACCCCATTTCTCCATATTAGTCACTAAAAGAATATTATTCAAAAAGTAATTAATTATATGCTCATACTAGTTATGAAGAAGTTAAGCAATAAGTCTCTAGTTTTGTTGATTTTTCCATCTTTCCACTATAATCCAAATAATAGATACCAATAAGAGGGTTTATTTTGAGGACTGAGTATCAGTTTCCATTTTTAACCCTTGATGGCCACTTATTCCAATAAAATACCAAGATCAATTAGAGCTACCTTTGCCATAATATTCACCTACATAATCTACTATGATGAAATTTTTGAAAACCCCAGGCCAGATAAATAGTGACTAAAACTAAATCTCAAAGAGAAGTAATAGGATGGCAAAGAGTCCTTCAGCCACCCATTAAATTTCCCATCCAAATAAGTGCCTCAATGGAACCTCCAATGATCACTCCAAATGTTACCTCTATAGTTCCCAATTAGATTGAAAGACAAGGGGAACTCATAGTTCCTCACTGGCTTAAAGAGTTATAGGGCCTTAGAGAAAATAAGCAAAAACTAGTTTTCATAGAGTTACCCATAGTCTTAACCAATTTTACAAGCAAAAAAATATAATTCAGAGGGTGAAAAAAGGAAAGGGGTAAGCACTAGCATAAGAGAGTAAATAATTTTATATTAAATAGAAAACATGTTCCCCTTTGCCAATAAGCCCAAAATGAGTCTTAATGACCCCAATAAATATAGATATGATTTTTGTTCTTCATGAATTTAGCTAGGGAAGCCATGAAAGAAAAGTGTAAAAGTCAAGGACAAGCATAATAGAGGATTTTATAGAGACACATCATTAAGACTCCTTGGGAAGTTGTGGATAACATCCAAAGTGTAGCCACTAGGTTGTATAATATTTTGAATACAATCTGAGTCTTTAGGGTTGGTCCCAACCTGAAAGAGAAAGTGATAAAACTTCTAAACCACTTGAAATATGTTGAAAAGAAACTTAACTTATTGGTTTAGTGTGTGAGTAATAGTGCATGTAATCATCTAAACTTGATGTCTACCTAAGATGTAGTATGTGATTTTGATTTTGAGATTTTAAAGAGAGATAGTGCCTTTAATTGGCATACATAGATGAAAACCTTGATAGGTCAATTCATAGGCCAAGAAAGGGAGGCCATGGATATCTTAAAAGATATGAGGGTTTCATATGTGATAACCTCCTTAACCCAATTTTAAAGTGATTCTTAAGGGAACTATAGATATATTTAAGAAATAAGTCAAAGGAACTATTTATAAAACCAATGAATAAATTCTAAAATTGATCAATTTTGTGAAAGATAAGTTAATTAAGGAAAAATCCTTCATAATAGGGTTTAAGGCCTTAAAAACTAAGCATATAAATTTGATGGCTGAAGTTATCAAAATATTTAAATCTTACATGCTTAATTTTGACATTATAAATAAATAATTTTAAGGTGCTTATGAATTATTTGAGAAGCTTAAGACTATAAAGGAATCTTCTAGGTCAACATCAAGCACAAAGTTAGAAAAATCCATTACTACATCA
Source organism: Torreya grandis (assembly GCA_037957365.1). Lineage (NCBI taxonomy): Eukaryota > Viridiplantae > Streptophyta > Pinopsida > Cupressales > Taxaceae > Torreya > Torreya grandis. Next base: position 768,566 of record JARHVA010002026.1, read on the forward strand.
ATACAAGTACCAATTCACACTATAATGTCTATCTCAGCACAAGGTTCTTAGCTCTCTCTATATATAATGATGTACACTCTAAAGGGACCTTTTTCGATTCCTCAAGGGACCACAATGGATACTATAGTTACTTTAGTTTTAACATCAATTATGAAACGTTTTTGTCTCCTAATGATGCCACATCAACACCAACTTAGATATATATATGTATTTTTATGTTTTAAATTAAGTTAGGACTGGTGGTCCCAAATTTATTATCATATATGTATTATATTTAACCAATTTTGATCAAGGAGTTTTATTTATATGCAAAACTTTCGTACATGCATGGATTTTGATACATAATTCTATAATTAGAAATGTAAATCTAGGCTCTTTTGGAGGATGAAGCACCCCCTTCCCAAGACTATATATACTTGTATCCTCCTAATTCCAAAGGGAGAAGAATTTGGCTATTAAGATTAATAATAAATTATAAGAATTATTTTGTAATTGTTATTGATGTGAAAATCTTATTCTTCTCCAAATTTATGAGTCTTTTAAAGAAGTTACATCAATATGGTATCTTAGTCTTTTGGGTGTGCATGAACACTATTTGAGACATTCATCCATATTGTGAAATAGCTAATTTGAAAGCTTTTATTTGATAATCATAATCTCCCTTTATAGACATGCAATTACAATCTCATAAACACAATAACCTTTGATTATGTATACTAAGGTTCAGTGCATTCTTATTTCCTTGGAATATTACTATGTTTGACCATTTATGTGCTAATATTAACTTGAAATAAACATTGGTTCCTAACTATTTTTCCAACCCCTAGTTCAAGATCCATATTATAAGGGTTTCATCTTGTTTGATTCATAAAGCCTTCTTTTCTACCATGCCCTTATTTATATTTTGAGTTTATTTTAATTTTTCCCACCTTAAGTTAGACTCATCATCAATCCACCCATATCAATTAATTTTTTACTCCCATCATATTGAAATAATTCAAGGTAACTACCTAATCCACTCATTTCAATTACATAACCAAGTTTTTTATAAAACTCAATACCATACAACTCGTGCCTTAGAGTGAATATTTATTCACCAATTCCAAAACATTAAAGTCTACCTCATAAGATTCCTTGGTGTGCATAGAACCCACAATAATATTATGCCTTATAGCATTCTAAATGTATAACTTCTCTTGTTCCCATTCATAATTTATTTTAAAAATATTTTCCTTAATTATACCTATGAGTGAAGTAAGGCATAAGCTTATAAATTATTTATTTTAGTTTTTTATGATATTGAGACTTGATTAATGCCAATATATAATGAATAATATATTGGAAATCTAGTCATCATGTAATACTACATTTTAAAATATGTGAAAAAGATGCATTCACTATTTCCAAGATTCAAATTAGAATATTTGAAAATTTATAACAAGTAGTAGGGGTGTAACTAGACAAGAGAGTGTTTACTTTGTAGGCTCTTAGATATATTCATCCCAGTCATGAATAGTGAACACAGACATAGAGGAAATAATTATAGAGGATTACACCATTCCTATAGCCAAATTATTCAATTTTTAGGGTATGTTGAGAGTAACTTCATGGGGCTAATGCTTATTGGTGCACTTAGAGAAAAAATGACCAAAGGCTTCCTATGGATGAAAACTAAACCCTAGGTATTTATAAAATACTATGAGATAAGTGGAAACTAAAATATGTAGATAATACTTTCTAGTGGATTGAGTATTAGGGTAGTACCCCTCACACCATGGCTTAGGTAAAAATGATAACCACTTTGCCCATAATGATAACTCCTATGAGTTTTATATGAAAACATATTTGATAAGAAAATAAAGCAAAAAGAAAAATGAAATTGAGAATCCAAATCAGAAATATAAAGGGTTGAAAATAAAGGTTTTGGGTTCACCACTATGTTTTAATATGTTTTTCATAAATCATAATAAATTATATTTGATTATAGGTGTTAAAAATATAGAATATCAAAATCTAATGATGTAGAAATATTTAACAATTCTCATTTTGATAATTGATAAATATGGAAAAATGTTATTTTTGAAAACACTAATAAGAGATATACCTAGATTACACACATATTTTTATTGACTATTTTGACTATATGAAAGTGGAAAATAAAAGGAGAGGTGATTGTTAAAGATTATAATCAGGAACATGATCAGAAAAAAAATCTAGACAAGTTTGTTGTAAGTGGACTGCAATGTAGTACATTCAAAACTATTGACTGTAGACTTTTTCCAGTTGATTGTGACAAGTGGCATATATACAAATACAAAGAGATAAAAGTTATTTAAATGAAATATAAAATGCAGGAGAAAAATATATTCTTTGACATGAATACAATAAGTGGAAAACAATGTAGTGCATTTGTTTCCATTGATTTTAGACTTATCCTAATTGATTATGCTTAAAAAATGATCATTACACTTATGTTTGTTGAGTATTATGAGATATTAAAAATTGTATTATACCTTATATAAATCACATTTTATTTTTTATTTTCTTTGAAACCATAAGGAAAAATTGATAGCTGGAAAACTTAAAATAAATAGGGGAGTGTAAATGATTATGATGACATTAATCACCCCCTTGATGAGTAACCATTGCCTACATATCTAATACTCTAAGGAGGGAAATAAAGCCCACATAGTTCTCCCATATAGAGTGATTATGAAATTGTGATAATTTGACTATATGTAAGCAATAAGAATATGGATTTCATATTTGATAGTGATAACTCTTAACTTGGCTTACGACTGTTCCTTGTGAATGATCTTGAATTCAGAGAGAACAGGGTATATTTTCTAAATATGTAGATGCGTAAACATTTAAACCAAGTGAATAGCAAGAAAATTAATTACCTATGATGTTTATTTATATGAAAACCTTTTGATAATTTCATTTATTTGACCATGTGAAATGTGTGAGAAGACCTAAAAGAATGTTTTGAATCTCAAAATTTAGCCATTATTTGTCATGAGAAATTACTTCTATAAGTGGACATGAGTGTAGTGCACTCCTACCCACTTATCGAAGTGACTGAGCCCATATATAGATAAATGGCTTAGAGGAATAGAAAATGAGACTAATATATTCATGCACAAGTCATGTGTTTTAGGATGTGTCAAGATTTAGCATTATCAAGTAATTATGACCAAATTTATGTTTCTATAGGATGTTTAGATAAATGTGTAAACTTCCTCCTAAAAATTAATAAGACAAAACTATTAGTTAGTTGTAAGACTACATCAACTGTTACTTTAGCTTCATTCTTAGTATTATTTTCCTAAAATTTTAAATTTGGTTTGATTTGAAACTTGGCATTATAGGTGTTGTATGATTAGATCCATACGTTAGCTTATTCATATCAAGTAGCTTAACTTTATGGTCTTTAATCATATGGCACATTAAATCAAAATATTTAAATTGTATGAATTCATAATAGACTCATGCAAAAGAGAAAGCAAGTATTTTTTTAAAACATTTCTTGAAATTCATTATCAAACATAATATTTGTAATTTTAGAGAACATAGACTTAGAATAAAGCACATAGTCACTGATGGCTCTTTAGGTCATTTATTAACTTTTTCAATTTGATCATATGACACCTTATCATTGATATTGATAGAAAAGTGCACTAAGAGCTGATTAGATAAAGGATTGAAACCATGCACCAATTGAAATGGGAGATTATACAACCATAAAAAAACATATTCCTTAATACTCCTTAGAAATAAATTGGTCAACCACCTATCATTAGATACATAGTACAAACATGCTTCATGGAAGAATCAATGATGTTATTATGGATCACCTCTACCATCATAATTTGTAAGATTAGGTGTAAAATATTATATAGGTAAAGGATAAACATAAATATGTTAGGCCAAAAAGTTGTTTAAAAATGTTTGATAATTAGCTGAATGATCCACTCTAGAAAATCACTTTTCCATTATATAATCTTAGCTTAAAGATCAAGAATATTCTACATAAGGGTTTGAGATATAGGTATATATAATTAAGTATAAATAGATTATGTCACATGAGTAAAAACTCTAGAAGGCACAAAAAGTATGATGCATAGGAATCACCATAGAAACATGAAGAATAACCTATGTTTACCCCAAAACATAGGTAGACATCACATGTGTAGAAATAGGTGTAAACATATGAATAAAATTAGTGGGAGTAGTGATTTGACCAACTATTTTATGATCAATGCCTCTAAAATGTGAATTAGTATCTTTAAAGAGTGCAAAATTTTATTCCTCAAATGTAGGTTTGTTATCAATGTTTTTCATTTCATCTCTAGCTACATGTAATATTGCATCAATCATGTGTGGATTCATTTTAAGATATTTAGTTAATTTCATTTAATATATCATCAAATCTATCATGAAAATTAGTATAATCATTTCCCTTATTAACATCCACATCAATTATATTATCCATTACGATTATGTGAACACAAATTAAAAAATAGAAATAGGATCCAAATATTAATGATGAGAAATATGAAACTCGAAGAAGGAAAGAAGAAACCCAAAGAGATAAAAACATAGGGTTTATTGTGATAAAAAATTATTTTCCCCAATTTTTTAACTGATTTTGGACTTAGTGTATCTAAATAGGTCAAAACTATTGAAATTCAGATTGTACATGATAGCTCATAAACTACATAAATATCATTTCTTAGATTAAGATTGATTGAACTTAATAAATATATAAATAACCAAGTAAAGAGGGAAGATAAATCACTTAAATGATATTATGTTCTATAGTGATCACTACCTATGTATAGTCCACTAAAATGATCTTATATAACTATGTGACTAATCAAATTAGGGAATAGACTATTAAAACCTATGTAGATGTTGCTAGCGAAGCCATTACACTTATGGAAATTATTACTATCCACTCTCTTCTAATACCATATTTATTTATTTTACTAATCTATTTTACCATAGATTGTTAGGCCTGCCCATCTAGATGATTTCTATATAGTTTATTGACCTTGGTCCTATGCACATACATTAATTTTATCTTGTTTTGACTTAAAACCCTATATCCACTTTAGACATTGATTTGATATGAAATAAAGGGTTAAAATATGGGTTGGACAACCCTAACCACTCCCATTTGAGTGGTTGATCATTGCTTACATTCTAATACTATGAATATGTCTTGAATCACAATTAGTTCTCCCACTTATATGTGTTTCTCAATTGTGATCAACTAGAATGCCATACATAGATTTAGATTTTGACACCTGATAACATGAAACTTTAACCTTATGTTAGTGTTTATACTTGGATTTAGAGCTATTATTTTGAGGTTTTTTAGATGTGTATGATTTTGGATAGTGTCTTAAAGGTGTAAAAATAGATTTTGAAAGCACTTCCAAGTGAGTGTTGGATAAGTATAAATGTTAGATAGGAATGTATTATTATTATTAATTTGTATTTTTAGATGAATATTTGTAATGCAGCCTATTAATTGACATGTGAAATATGCTCAGGTTAACAAAATACAAATATTTGAATTCAAAAAATATCCATTAGAGACCCATAGATACTACCAACAAAATTAGATGCCTATGGTAATCACCAATGTCTAACTATTATAGGCACTATATAAGAAGAATTTTTTTAATATAGAATACAACAATAGCCTACTTAGGATAATAGATCTTTCTAACACATACTAGATAGATCCTAAATATGAATGATGGGGAATAAAGTTCCAAGTTGATAGATAGTTAAATGGACAGGTAAGAATAAAATGTGTATGAACAAGTCATGTATGGAAAATATAGGTCAAAATTGATCTTTTTAAGTGTTTACTACCAAATTTAGGTGTCTTCACTTTATCTTTATATATATATATATATATATATATTTGTATGCAACCAAAATAGATAAGTATTTTTATTTTATAAAAATGATATTTAAGAACCCTATAAATATTAGCTAAAGTACTAAAAATAACCTAGCCCAAATGTTAATGAAATCAATGCAGATAGATTTAGTATAATGATTAAGAGTGACACAATACTAGGTTAACCATGTTAATATAGTACAACATAATTGAATTAATTAGGATTAATGTAATTAGAGGTAGGGAGATATATAGATTGATAAGGTTGATTTAATAATAAATACACATATAAAATCACCATAATATATCAATCATGTTGATTTAATAGGAATTATAAGGAATGATGCACAAAACTAGACTAATCAAGATCAATTTATTTGGGAAAAGATAAGATACTAAGTAGAATAATATGAATAAAGGGAAAAGAGACTTAGAGGAGTATACACAAAATTGATGGCATGATGTTTATGATACATAGGTATAAAAATATAATACATCTCTCACAAATCACCATGAACTAATCCCACCCCTTTTGTAGTGCACCTTTAAGACATACACTCTAAGAGATTGATGCAATGATAAATCCTACAAAATATATCACCAATAAGTGAAAAATATAGGCATATATATTTGACCCACCTAAATTTCATCATGTCTCATGCTAATGCAACTTAGGATGTTGCTTTGGGGAAGAAACATATAAATACAAAAGCTTAAAAGTAAATGCTATAAAATAATGCTGATAAAATGAGATAAATGAACATACGTACCTTTATTTACCTACAAGAGTGGAAAAAATATTATATATGGTGTTAAATAAATTAAGATGGATCTAGTAGGCCAAACTCATAAAATGTTGATTTAAAGTGCCAATATATAACTGTAATTTATCTAACATGTATGGAAATAAGATAAATTTCTAAATTTCTAAATTTCTAAAAAATTATTCCATTAGTACCAAAAAATTCTATATGATACTAGGATTCTAACACTTGGTTTAGTTTGTGAACCAGTCTTATGGAAAAAAATATATGATAAAAAATATTATCTAAAGGAAAATTTTCAAGAGTTTCAATTTTTTTAGATGTTAATATAAATAGGTAAAAAGAAAATCATTTGACCATTTGTTATTCTAAGCTTTTAAGAGATCTAGGCAATCATTTATTATGTGGAGAGAGACTATGGTGAGAGTATGCCAAAGAGGGTATTAGGGGAAGGCTACTAATTTCATCATGGTAGGTGATGTAATTAATTTTAAGGTAGGTATATATGTTATATTGAGGAAAAGTAGGCACTAGAATAATATTGTGTGACAAATTTTACTTGAACAAGTGTCAAATCATAGATACAAAATTTGACATGTGGTAGGGGGAAAATAATGTTTTGTCAAAGTTGGGTGATTTTTAGCAGCAAATTTTTCTCCATCATATAAATAAAGAAATTAGCCATGAAAATTTAGTTATGTGGTGGAAGATCAAGGAAGTGGATGATCTAGTAAAAAAAGTGGTAACATGGCTGATTTAGTATAAAATTGGTTAGATGGATGATCTAAAATAATTAACATGGCTGATATTGTAGAAAATGAAATAACTTAGCCTATTTAGTAGAAAATCAAGTTGATGGCTGATATACTTATTTTTTGTATTTTTTTAAAGTATGTAGTTTTACTTGATTTTTTCCTAATTTTTATCTAATGAGAGACTAATTAGTCTTTGTTGTTTAGCTTTTATTAGGAACATAAATGACAATTATTATGGTAGATGGTTTATTATAGATAATTCCCCAATTTACTATCTAGACTATCAATAGAGGAAAAAGCTCGACTACTGAGTATGGGGTTGGAGGCATCATGGAAATGTGTTGGGTACTCATAGATGCATAGTTGCTATCCAATTTTTTTATGATAGTAGTAGTGGAGTATATATAAATTCATATGAGAGGTAGACTAGGACATATTGGAGGTCACCATCACCTCAGAGGACATGCATGTTATCTTGTATTTCTACTTGGAGGTTATTTCAATGGTATTCAACACTTTTCAAATACTATGATGAATAGGCAAAATCTAACTTATTGGGATAAAATGTTTGATCATTATGATCTAACATAAATTGCATGGATTTTTTATTTTTATACTTCAAAAATTCTAGACATTTGAAAAGATATTATAGGATTGATTTTCAAACCTATGCTTTATCACGAGTTTGATAAAAAATGCTCTTAGTTTGCAATTGTAATGTGATATTATATGTTGGAGTAGGGCATAATATATAATATTTGTGTGAGAATTTAAGTGTATATTGTTCTTAATTTGTATTATATTTCATTAAAAATAATAGAATATGAGTCTTATGATACTATTGGCTTTACAAATATGTGAGAGGTTTCCTGTGTATTAGTGTATAGGAATGCCTAATCAAGTTATAAATGATGTTCCTTGAGTGAGAATATGGGAGTAATATGATGGAATTAGATACATCACTTAATACTAATTATTATATATAACTCACAAAGACTAGATCATATGGATGCCTTATTAGGGGACTATGGATGCATGGTCATCATGGCCATCTACTATGTGAGGTTGATGAGTGGATAAGTTGACTGATAAATACATATGGTAGATGGAGACACAATAATGAATAAGGTTATAAAATAGTTTGGGTTTCCAAAATTAGTTTTTCCCCTATCATTTCCCCCTTATAGGTGTGACATGGTAGATAACTGATAAGGGTAGAAGGATAGGAGCCACCGTCATAGGTCCTAGTTCTTAGACCTCAATGCATCACTCAAGACTAAAAGAGGAGGAAACAATGTTAGATACTGGTGGATGGTGGGAGAGTGACTTTACTAATTTAATACATTCTAGATGTATCCATGTAGGACACCACTTAAGAGAGACCACATGCATAGTAGTATAACAATGGGATAAAATAACATGACACATAATCATGGTGGTGCATATATAAATGTGTGTGGGATCCATAACATCTCATTATTAGGATGATGGAGTGGAGGTCAATAATGCCCTTGATGGAAGTGCTAATGATGAGACCATCATGGAGACAAGCACACTTGTATATATATAAGTATGTATTTAAGTTGTTATCAATTTATTTATAGACTTATAGATATATATTCTAGGTGATAGTTAGGGATAATTTTAAGGATGGACCCCTATTTTGTTATTTATCCTAGATAATACTAGAATTTAGGCATTGTTAGCCAAATTTGGCCACCATAAAGGAGTCTAAAGATGATAGGTAGTGTGTCTTACTTGACAACTTACAAGGTCCTCTAGGATGGTCTAGTGAGTAGCAGGGGTAAGTCACTTGGTCTTGTCATCAAATTTTCATTATCTTTAGTCTTCCTTATGTGTTTATCAAAGTTTAAGGTTAGTTTGAAGAAATTAAGGTAATTGTTTATAATATATCATGATTATTCAATCTATTTCATGTCAAAAATAATGTTATTCAAGCTAGTTCAAAGATATCAAAATTAAAATAAGGTAATGTTGAAGTAATTTGACTCCTATCCAATATATCTTGCATCATTTGGCCACACAAGTATCCAAGTAAAATCAAGATTTCTCATTTCTAACATCTTTTCACCTTTGAAACTTCTTTATTCTTGTCTCAATGTCTAAGAGAGCATAATGTCATGTTTTAAAAGTTAATAAGGTGATGTCATGTTAAATAGCCATTATTTAGGTTAGGGAAAACCCTATGAACATCTTCTATGGATCTCCCTTAGGCCATGTTTTTGTTCTTATAGGTTTATCATGCAAAACTAGGTCCTTGGCTATTGTAATATAATGGAAATGCAAGTGAAAGTGTGAAATGGAATTCGTAAGGGAGATATATCACTACTAAAGATTATATTAGTATTCATTATGATCATAACTAGGTTTATATGATGTTTACAAGGAATAAAAAGACAAAAACCTATCCAAATCCTACATTGGGTTCTTGGCAAGCAAATGAACTCAACATGTTTAACATTGGTTTAAAAGCAAGAAGATAAATTGGATAAAATGATCATATGGGATGTTGACCAACCATATGAAATTAAATTTTTATATAGAAGTTTAGATTTTAAAGCCTCCAGCTCTATGAACCATCCTTAAGAGTTTAAACCTCTCTAAAACTTTACAAAACCCCTACTAACTAAGGTTTATCCTTATAATTACATTTTGAAACTTCTTGGAAATATGAGAGAAATGGGAGAGGATCTAGGAGGTCTAAGAGGTACCCAGAAATAATCACCAAGAAAATATACTATGTATAGATAGGACAAAAGTGAGTTTGTAGGTCTATAATGTGAGAGGGATGTAGTCTTGGAAATAGACAAGATCAAGTTGAAAAACCATACAACTCAAGTGAGGTTTGAAGAATCATTGATAGATTTGGGGAAGCTATGATCATAATCAAACCCTCTAATATTATTGAATAAAAAGAGGTGAAAGTATGAGTATAATCATATGCATGTGCATGTTGGTTATATGAGCCTGTAATCATAACTAATAGGAGTGTTGTTAATAATATGCATTTCACCGTGAGAAACATTCTAAAATAGAATGGCCATATTCACCTTAATCATCATTGGATTTTTAAAACCAAGAATATTAATCATTTTAATGGTGAGTGAAGATATTTTTAGGATTACAATAGTCCCCTACAGGCCTACCTATAAGGTAAGCATAAAGAGACAAGTGTGGTGAGAGGCAGAGAACTTGATAAGTTACACAAAGTGTATAACATATAAAAATAAGGGTCTAAAGTGTTAAGATTATTTATGAATCAAATATAATAAAAAGTGGCTAGATTAATCTAATAAAATATATAATAGGATTGAGATACCTATAAAGTATATCTTGGGTAAATAGGGTGAAGACTAAGTGGGTTGATCAGGTTAATCTACATGACTAAAAGGTATAAAGAGTTCATGAAGTGAAATATGAGTTTGGGTGAACCAAGAACATGCCATAAATGTATTTAAATAAGAGAAAAATATTTTTAAAGATGATATATATTCCATTCATATTGATGAGGATCTAAAACAAACTTGTTAAAACTCTCATGGTCATTCTTGATGAAATAATAATGCACTCAACTATAAATAGTTAGTTAGTAATCAAGCATGATTAAAGAGATTTCGGTATATAGTTTGAGGTCAAAGAAAATAAAATGAGTAAAAATAAATCAATTAAACATAATTATATATATCATTACACTCTCCATAATAATTATAGAGATATCCAGGTCATGGTTCAAGTCTCCATCATCTCAAAGTAGTGAACTCATAAAAGGATCAAACAGTCAGTGGATTGTGTGAACAGGGTGAAGACTAAGTGGGTTGATCAGGTTAATATACATATATAGAAGGTATGGATATTTAATTAAGTGAAATTATTTCTTGGGTGAACTAATAACATTCCATCAATGGCTTGAAATAAGATAAATATATACCTACAAGTCTGTAGACTTATAGGTCCATATTTTCAATTAAGAGAGAGACAAACTTTACAAGAAAAATGAGTTTAAAGAGATAAGTTAAGAATGGATAACATTATGGAGATGATATGATAGTGCATAAAGTTATAAAAATAAAAATAAATGAATTAAAGACTCCTTTAGTACTTCACAAACATCAAACTTAGACTAGTCCTACAAGCTTGCTAAAAACTTATCTCATAAGCCTTATTTTCAAGAATCCAAGGAAATATGCATTGTTTACATTAGAAATGATTATTTTAATTTATTAAAGAGAGTTTTTATAATCCATAATAATATTTTTTATGTGTTTAAAATGTTTTTAATATCATCAAAATAACACATGAGACCTACAACCTTCTCACAGTCCTAAAAATGCATGCAAAACCTTGAAACTTGGCAGTTTTGAGAGTTTTGAGGTTTGATTGGGAAACAAATAATGGATGGAAGGGTACAATGATGTTTTTCAAGACCAAAAAAATATTTTATTGGATGTAAACACCCTAAATATTTCTCAAATAAGTTTTCTCTACTCTCAGCCTCCTTAGGCCTGTGCATGATCAAAGTAGGGTTAAAAAGTTTGAAACTTACATAACTTGAATTATAACACATGAAATTACTTGAAAATTTTCTAATAGACCTTATTTAATTTTACCTAAATTAATTTTTAAGATTTAGAGTGATAATATATGGCCTTGTATGATTTCCAGTACTATGGGCTTGTATTAGGCCTAATTAGGCATAATTGGTAAAGATGGAGGTTGAGAAAGTAGATTTACCTTGAGAGTTAGATAATTAAATTTGAGTGAATATATAAGGGTATAATTTTTGAAAAAATTTACCTTTATTTTTATTGGAAGTGTTCTGGATCTCTCAAACCAAGAATATTTTCACTAAAATAGGGCTACAAGGAATATATCTATGTATAGAGAAAATATGAGAATGATTTATGAAATTGAAAAAATAAATGTGGGAAGATGATTGTATAGGGATATAAAAAATATTTCCAATTAAATATGTGTATTTATACCCAAATATATGAATTATCACTTCAAAATCACTCTAAATGGGTTGTTTCAAGAAGGATGATGATGATATCCTATGCTACCTTAATGAAGAAGAGGATCATTATAATATGACACACATTGAGGGGATTTTCATGAGTTTATTTTGGTAGTTTTATTTATTTTAACTCAGTTCTTCATGAGATGACACTTGTCATAGACCTCTCTTATGTCTATATTCTCTCTCCTCATTCTCTTCTATATGTATGGCCTGATTTAACTTGTATAGAGATCTTTCCACTAGGATTATGGATTATCCCTAATCTTTTTTATGCCTATTAATCAATAATGTTTCTATTTTTAACTCCTCCTATGGCTTTATTTAGTGTATTCCTTGAATGTTTGATATGATCAAATATAGATTAAGTTCACCTTGCTTATTTTCTCATTCTCTTTGATTTCATGAAGTTTGAATCATTATTCTAGGTTGTGAAGAGTTTAATTAGGGGTTTCATGGATTTATAAAGGAAAATATCTTCCCTTATAGTCTCACTTGACCTTACCTTTTTGTCAGTGCTTAATGTGATAGAGTCTCTCTAAGAGAATTGTATGTTTCTTGTAGCCTTATTGGTCTTAGTGCACATGCAAATTAGTGGTAGAGGTCAAAATGTTTGGTGAATCACCTCCATTTTAGATTATATTATTCTCCCTCCCCTTTATTTTTGAATTAGTATCTTATTTTTAGTTATTAAGTGATGAATCAAGGGAGCTATCCCTATCTGGAGGTTCAATCCATTCTTTAGGTCACCCATAACCTAAGATTATTCCCATGCTATCACTTTAGTGAGGAGGATTGAAAAATATCCTAAAAGGTGAAACTTTTGATGATATTAGGAATAATTTCATTGAGTTTTATTTATAAAAATTACCATATAAATGTAAAATGATTAGCTATTCTATTGGCTCTTTAAAAAACTTATAATTACCTCAAAAATTAAAATTAATATTCAAATAAAGATATAATGATATAATAAAAAGAATAAAAGGAAATTATAAAATCAAGGCAACTTTACCATATAATAATAATTAAATCATCCACATTAAATACATAACAAACATACCAAAAAATGAAGGCACCTGCCAATGAATCTGGAAGGCTGTTATCGATATATAAGATATATGTAGTATAAAATTTACATATTCTACACTTTGATCATTTGATGCTTTAGATATTAAAATCAAATGTATAAGGGACCTATTTCACCCTAATTTATGTATAATAATAAGAGAATATTTAGGGGAGGGAAAAAATATCCTCGTGATAATAGGAAAAATCAAGGGGTGCTCTGAAAGAAAGGATTGTGTAACAAGGGGTTGATGCCACTAATACTGAAGAGAAGAAAATATATTTGTAAAATAAAATTTTCCCCAAAAATATATCATATTATATCACATGTGTTACATAAATGCATACACTCTATCTTCACTAAAAAACTATGAGCTAACATCCCCTATTAGAACACTTAGAGAAAAACCATAACTAGATCCTATAGAACTAAAACCATTATAGGCATTGGAACAATTTTACCACCATTATTTATTAAAAAAAATATTTTTTAATGCATATAAATTAGTTTAATCATAATTCAATTTAATTATATAAATGATTGAGACAAAGTGTGTGAAACACTATTATTGGAAATTTACTAAAATTTTACCTAATGGTATTCTTTGTAAAAGTTCAACCCCACAAAAAAATTTCCCCTAAAACTATATAAAAATTGAACCTATGACTACATATTCATAAATTCCATATGCAAGATATTAAAAAAACATCTAATGAATTTCATACATAGTTTCCTCCAAATTGAAAATATTAAATACAAACTCTCGAAATATAATTTCATAAATTTCAACATAGATTCACTTTAAAAAAAAATAATTCTAAGTGAAAAATCCATTTAAAATAATTTTATCAGGGATATATATTTATTATATGTTTTTGAACATTAATTTTGTAGGGAAAACTTTGAAAATATTGTAAATGTGTATCAATAAATTTATAGAGCCACCCTAAAGGATTTATGATAGAATAATTTATTAATAACATTGAAATAAATAATTGTATCATAAAATGAATTTAAATACCACTCAAAGGAACAAACTAAAAAATAAGATGAAAATTTTGAAATGGGAACTAAACTAATAAAAAAAATCCATGTGATAATTAAGAAGGCTTGTCCATAAAATATTCACAATACAACTTTTTAGAGAGAGAGAGAGAGAGAGAGAGAGAGAGAGAGAGAGAGAGAGAGAGAGAGAGAGAGAGAGAGAGAGCTTCAGGTATCTAGTATGGAAATGAGGAGGAGAGTTATATTTAAATAGATCAAGAAGGGTGAGGGAGTTATTAATACTCCTAGCATGACCTTACAAGGCCTCCTTAGTGTGTGCTAATTATCATATTCCCAATAAAGTGAAGATAAATATGTGACATGTGGGGGGAGGTGTTACTTGTGCAAGTAACTCTAAAAATACTAAAAAATGGACAAAGATGTGAGAAAAATGTCATTAAATCTAGATTTATGTGTATTAATAATTCATATAAATATAAATCCTACACACATCTAAAACTTGGGATAAATTTTGTATCCCAAATAAAGGGTAATACTAACACTCCCCTTTAAAATTTATTAGGGGTTTATAAACAAAAAATAAAGGAGGAAACATTACTAAATCTCCCACTTGTTGAGAAATTCCTTCAATCTTAACATGTTAAAAGATATTACAAATTTTTCTTTAAATAATGGCTTAGTGAAAATATCAGCCATTTGCTCTTGAGCAGGATGGAAAGTGAAGAATTTGATTGTCTTCAAGAAGTTCACACTAAAAATGATGTTGAATCTTAGTGTGCTTGGACATTTCATGGAAAACTAGATTGTTTTCTATGGCAAAAACACTTTTATTATCATAAAATATTAGAGTTGGTGAAATTTGAGGGTGGCTCAAATCTTCAAGAAGTCTTCAAAGTCAATACACTTCCTTGGCAACATGATTACAAGATTTATACTTAGATTCTATGAAATATAATGATACAATACTTTGATTTTTACAATTCCATAAAATTATGCCAAAACCCAAGGAAAAATTTATCCACTTGTGGATCTATGATAATTAGGATCACCATCCTAACAATAACCAAAATAACTTGACAAAGAAAATTTACTATTTGAGCTATACTCAATGTCAAAAGTTAGAGTACCTTTAATATAAAAACTAATGATTTTATTATATTTAAAATGATTATTTTTATATTTTAACATAAAACAAGAAACCAATCTAATATAAAAATAAATATCTAGATGAGTATGAGTAAGATAATTCAAATTGGCAAATAATTGCCTATATAAAGTAGAATCAACATTTGTAGTTTCCATGTCATTAAGCAATTTACACCAAGTTACCAAGGTGTAGAAACTAGATTACAATCCAAGATATTAAAAATAACTAACAAGTCATATGAATATTTGGATTGAGAAATAAAAATGCTATCTTTTTCTTACCAAACTTGAATGCCTAAAAAATAATGTAAGACATAAATTAGTCATTTAAAGGTATGATTTAAAGAATTTTTATAAAAATAAAATATTTATATATTACTAAAAATTATTATAAATTAATCAACATATAAAAAATGATAACTATATCATTATAAAAAATATTAGGTTCATTAGAGTTATTAGTAAAGCCTTTAGTTATTAAAAATTGATAGATTTTAGAGTACCATCCTCTAGATGATTGTTTTAAACCATATATAGATTTTTTTAACTTAAAAACAAGATTATAATTACCTTTATTAATAAAAATAGGAGGTTGAGACATAAATTTATTCAAGCAAATCACTATTCAAGAAATCACTCTTAACATCTATTTGATAAACATGTGAATTCATTTGAGTAACTAAAGCTAAAATAACTTTAATTTTGATCATCTTAGCTATGGGAACATAAGATTCATTATAATAAATTCCTTTAATTTGATTTAAAAAACTCTAGTAACTAATCTATCTTTGTGTTTTTATACTTGATTATCATTATTGAACTTAGTTTTAAACAACAATTTACAATTCACCAAACTATGACCTTAGGGAAGATGGATTAAGTCCCAAGTGTTATTAGAGTTCAAAGACTTATATTCATCATGCATTTAATTTTACCAATTAGGGATACCTTTATATTTTTAAGTGTTTGAGGGCTATTATTGTGCATAGGTTTAGACATCAAAGTATAGTTAAAAAATTGTTGCCTAGTTCTATGAGTACCATTAAGGTCTACATCAATTTAAGAATCTTATAAATTTGTCTTGGCCCACTTAGGAATAAATTTAAGTAGAGAAATACAAGGAGTTTTAACTTTAATAAAAAAATCAATATGGAACACATCATCTTGATTATCACTTATATAAAAGGGAAAGAAGCAGAAATAATATCAAGAGAATTTAAATTAGAAGCACAATCAAGTACAACTTTTTTGGAAATTCTAACTTCCCTTTTAATATTTATTTTTTCATTGTGAGGATCCTAGACTCTATAATATTTATATGATTCATCATAACCAACAAAGATAAAATTTATTGTTTTTGAATATAACTTCTTATGTTTTTCCTTAGAAATATGAACAAAAGAATTACAACCAAAAATCAGTAAATGTTGTAAGTTAGGTTTTATGACACTCTAATATTATTTATGGTTAATGTTTAAAAAATATTTAGTGGGAGTATTATTAATGATATAAATAATAAAATACATAGATTAAACCCAAAATTTATAATGTATATTTCTAGCATACAACATACACCTAGCCATTTTAGTGATAGTCCTATGTTTACGTTCTATAACACCATTTTGCTCAGGTGTGTAAGAAATAATATTTTTATGTTTGATGACACATTTATTATAATATGTAATAAAAAAAAACATAAAAATACCATTATAAATTTTTAACATAACATGAAGCCATGAAATATTTATACCAAAATTGTTCATCAAAAACATTGAAATAAATAAATGTAACATAAATTGAAGCTAAAATACCTCTCAAAGGAAAAAAAAACAAAGTGAGCCACAAATTTTGAAGTGGGAAAGTTAAATAATCATAAAAACCCCTCTATGATATTTAATAAGTCTTGTACACAAAATATTCATAGTATAACTTATAGAAGCAAGATAATTCAATAAGAAAGAGAGAGCTTCAAGTATCTAGTAAGGAAAATAGGAGGAGAGGGATATTTAAATAGAGTAATAATAAGGGTGAGGGAGTTACTAAGACTCCCAGCATGACCTTATAATGCCTCCTTAGTGTGTTCCAAGTGTCCTATCCCCAAGAAAGTGAATAAAAATGTGTGACATGTGGGGGAAGGAGTTATTTATGTAAGTAACTTTCAAAATTATACAAAAGGACAAAGAGTTGATAGATACCTCATTAAATTTAGATTTATGTGAATTAATAATTCACATAAATATAAATCCTATACACACCTTAAAAGTTAGGATAATTTTTTATCCCAAATAAAGGGTAATCCTAACACCCCCATGGTAATTATAAAATCCCTATTGCATGTATGGATATTCAAAGGAGGCCTAGGCAAATAATTACCCCATTCTAAAGACCTCACCAATTACCACACTCTTATGGGGAGGAGGCACATCACTATTATAAACAACATCCATAAAATAACATTGACCTCTATCACTATTCACTACCTCATTATCATCAACCCTTTACTATAATTAGTAGCCACTAAAAAATGAGTTTTTAGGATTCAACCCCATGACCATGCACCTTATACATCAATCCTAAAACCAATCATCATGGAAAAAATAAAAATATCATTTATATATATTTTTAATGAAGTCCATTTCATTTCCTTAATAACCAAATGATGATATACCAATGAGTGGTATTGTTACTTCACCACTGTCTAGTATGCTACAAATTTGACTGCCACATATTTATTTTTTGGAAGGGACTAGCCTACTATCTCTATCATTTAAAATTTTTTAAGAAACCACCCATTTTTATCTATCAAACTTTGCACAAAATTAGTGCCCACCCATAATTATTTTTGTGTAGTTAGTGTTAAGTTTAAATATTTATTGTGTTTATTATTTTAATTTGCTTAATAATGTAGGTGTCCCTCTTCATTGTTTGTCATTAATATTTTTATATTTATTAAGATTTTATCTACATACCCATTCAATATCCATAAAAATCTAATGGGAAGTGGTATAATATGGTGTATTATTTTATCATTAATATAAATTACACATATAGTTAGAGTGGACACACAAGTAGGGATGAGGTGGAAACAAGGAAACATTGGGGTGTGGGGGAAAGAAATTGGGGAAAAAAATGAAAATGGGCGAAGGGTCATGTAATAAAAACATAATGTGAAGGGAATACATTAGTGAGAAAAAATATTTAAAGGCCTCATTCATTTATGCAGTCTCCATTATGTACATAATCTAGGCAAGATTGATATTTTTTAAGAGTCAACATTTATGAGTGTGTTATTGAAGAGGGGTAAACATATTGTATTTTTAAAAAAAATAAAAAGTCACATTTTTATTCCAAATATATAATTAAAACACATTTCATAGGTTCACATAACACAATATAAATTATATAAACTAGATAAATATAAAAAGAAGGTAATGTATAATTAGATATATATAAATATCCTAAGGATCTTGAAGAGATAATACAGTCAAATGTTTTACACACCTAACATTCTTCCCTAATATAATAGGAAATATTTCATCATATGTAAATATAGTTGATCTATCCTTTTTTTCCTTTCCTTTTTTTTCACTTGAATCCAATCCCTTGGAGGATTTCCCACAACCAACATTTATAGGTCATGAAATTATTTTATTGATTAACCAACCATAGATGAATCCTTATCTGATTCTGAAATATCTAACTCATGTGTTCTCTTCAATCCTTATAATGTAGTTTCATTTGTATTTGTTCCTCATGTGGATGGATCCCCCCCTTCATATATTCCTCTAAACTCTTTGATACTAATTTAAATAAACATTTTTTATTTCTAATATTTCATTGGTATCTTTCTCTTCTTTTGTGGTATGAGATTATGCTATGCCCTTGTCATCTACATCCTCTAAGATTTGAGGCTCATATGTTTTCCAAATATTTTATTTGGTAGTAAATCCCCTTTCCCCTTTGGATGACCTATTACTTGAGATCAAGATTCTTGTAGATGCCTTACTTGGTGAATAAAATGATACATAAATGATGTGTTTTCATACTTCATGATTTGAATCCATGTAAATGTACCATGTTTTATAATTATTACTTCTAGTAATAATTTACTTAGATTAATCTCCCATGATGTGAGAAAAAGTGAAAAGACCTTGATGGGTTTGGTCAAGATCAGATTTTACAAATCTTCCCAAAGCATTCTCAAAATCTATGAATACTATCAGATGCAAAAAAGGGTGAGGCATATTTAGGAGGTGAATCCAAATAGGCATTTTGGAAACAACCATATTATTTGGATAAAATTATAGAAATTAAGTTGTAATAAAGAGTCTTGTTCTTCCCCATAACCATGGTCTCTCTTCAAATATTTTCTGATAATATTCAGGGTTAGAAAATTATACTACAAAGAAAACTTTTGAGAACATAAGTATCTCAAACTATTTGTACCAATGTGTATAAATCCACTGATGCAACTCTTTAGATTGAGGCCAAAAAATGTTAAAGTGGCATATAATTTCATCAAATTTAAGAAAATCAAATATTTCATTTACCTCAAGATGGTTTACCACCATAGACACTTCATCCATTTTATCAATAATGTATGGGCTTGGATTATCATTAGGGAAGCACTGGTTGGGTGGGAGACTTGGAATGTGAACGATTTATGTCAGAAGAATTCATTAATAACATTAAATTAAAGAAATGTAGAATAACATGAAGATAAAATAAATCTAAAAAAAATAAACTACAAAGTGAGACATAAATTTTGAAGTGGGAAACTGAACTAATAAAAAAACCCATGTAATAATTAATAAAACTTGTCCACAAAATATTCACAATACAAGAAAAATAGAGAGCTTCAATAATATAGGAATAAAAGAGGAAGAAGATTTTATTTAAATAAATATATTATAAGGGAGATGGAGTTATAAGGAATCCCATCATGACCTTACAAGGCCTCCTTAGTGTGTGCCAAGTGTCATATTCCCTTAGAAATATTAGGGAAATGTGTGAAAACTAAGGGGAGGAGTTACTTGTGCAATTAATTCCTAAAATCCTACAAAAGAACAAAGAGGTGAGAGACACCTCATTAAAATTCATTTATGTGAATTAAAAATTCACATAAAAATAAATCCTACACACTCCTTAAGACTTAAGAAAGATAAAATTGAACCCAATTAAGATTAATCTCCAACACTCCCCCTTAAGCTTAATTTGGGGTTACAAATATATATATATATATATATATATATATATATATATATATATATAAGAGAGTCAACATTATATAATTTTCCCTCTTAATGAAAATTTAATTTAAAATGAAGTACAATGATTAAAATTTGAGTGGAGTTGCTAAGAATGTTGCAAAGGTTTAAGTTTGATCATTAAAAATCTCCAAAAAATCCTCGTGGGAAAGAAATGTGGTCAATATACTTTAGAACAAATACCAACAAAAGGAGATGGCAAAAAATGATCCACATGAACCTGTAAAACACAAAGGATAACACCAATTCTTAGAGTTAAGAGAAAAAATATGTCATAAAATAATATCTATATTAAATTTAATATAAAATAGATCTAAGAAGAGCAAAGAGACAACATCAAAATTGATTAATCCTACACATGTAAAATGAAGTTAGTCATATCATAATGAGGAATATATATGAAAATTTGATAAAAGATTATGCAAAAATCATTAAGAATTTACAAAAGATCCAAAAAGAAAAGCATTTGATTTTAAAAAAACTTACAATACAATAAGAAAAATAGACAAAGTAAAAGTTAGACACAGAACAATGCTAAATCAAAAGGTTAAATACGTAGTAGTAGCAATGTTTGCTTTTAGCTTATCATTTTTAAAATCTCATTTTTTATGAAAACAATGATCTTCATCATGATTGGTTTTATTAAAATACTTACATTATAAATTTTTCTTTAGTTTGGAGTTAGGCTTGTGGTTTATTTTGTCATTTCCATTATGAGACTTAAAATTGTCTTTGCCATTTTTGTGTTGTTGTTTAGATAAAAAATCACATTCATTGGTTTTTAGAATACCAAATTGAATTAAATTTTATTCTTATTGATGCAAACAAGTAAAAAATAAATCAAATTTTAAGTAAAAAACTAATTTAAGAATAACTAGGTGTGATTGATCATTTGTAATGAAATGATGAAGAGGTCTAGGTAAGCACTTTTTCATAATAGTATGAATTAAATGCAAATATGAAATTTTAACATCCAAAAAAGATAATTGTAAATGTAAATAATGAACATTTGTCAAAAAATCATCTATAGTTTTAAAATGATTATATTTAAAATTTAAAATTTGATTGAATTTGAATTTTTCTAGATTCATTTAAAACATCATAAACAATATTAATTTTAGATGAAACAATGGATGCATTTAGACAAGCATAAATGTGCACATGAAATTTATGGGTCATGGCCATTCCAATTAAACCTAAGGCCTTTTAATTTTTTTCTTTCTATTTCTCTTGGACATCATTGATAGTAAGCATTTCATTGCATTTGGGGTCCTTGTCATCTACTATATACACTAAGTGTTTGAAGTGAAAATGTATTGCATATGAAATTTACATAGGTGTTAATTGGTTTATGTGAGTATAAATTTAGGAAAAAATAGAGTCATTATGTTGCAAAATATTGGCTAATATTGGAAATGAAAATATATAAAAAATAACCTAGATTTAGTTGAGATTGTAATTATATGCCCCTCAATAGTTTTCATCAATATTCGAAAGTTATTAGTGCCACATAAATTGATCTTAAAGGAGATTGGTTGGCCCTTGAGATCATATTGATTTATTATCAAATAAGTCCTTACAAAGAAAAATTAATCTAAAATTTTGTGAAACACTTTGCATGTTTCCTCTTTTACTGATACTTCCCTATGAGCACTTGTTGACATGCAAAGATCCATTGTTTGATTGATGGTTTATAGACCCACCATTTATTGTAATGGTTTTTGGACCTCAATATATCCTTCATGGTACTCATTAAAATTAGTATAATTAGGTATGAATCCAAAATATATGTATGGAATTTTGTCAAATAGTTTGTATGCATGATTTTTAGTTGGGATATCAAAACAACCAATGACATTAACATATGGATGCATAAGTCTAAATATACTACCATAAAGTCATTAGGATCCTTGTCAGAAGCATTAGTCCAAGGATTTTTTTATGCATAGATAAATATATTTGGCATGTCTCATAATGACCTAGAATCTCATTGACTATGAAAGAAGGCTATTCAAGAGCATGGCTTACCATTAAGACATACAATAATAGAGATTTATTTTTCTAGATGAGGTACTTATCTTCTTCCTCTAGGTTTGGAACCACCATAGTGATTGACACTATAGACTTTGCTCTTTAGGACATTTTTCACTACCCATTTCCTTTTCCAAGATAAAATTTGACCCAAAGGGTACACGTATGTTATTAAAAAATTTATCTTTTCTTAACAATAAATGAAAATCAAATACCTGAAAATAAATTCAAATAAATGTATTGTAGAATATATCTTCTGGTTCAAGTCTTTTTTAGATTGAAGTATTCACTTCTTAAGTGGAAAGCTTAAAATTCTATTAGTATATCTTTTTTTTAAAATTATTATATGTTTTTTATTATATTATTTCAAATAAACATTAACATTTATAGTTTAGTTATAAGTTGAGGGAAATTAATTTTTGTTAATTTAAATAAATAATTTGATTTATACTTTACTTATAAATTGGTAGAGATATACCTATGTTAAATTTATGTTAAGATAAATATTTATATTTCTTGACTTAAAATCTTGAGTGACGAGAAGTCAAGCAAAAAGTTACGTTAAACATCAACCTTCCACATGTGAAAATTGGTAGCATTTGAGAAGATGAGAAACATACATGATTGACATTCCATAAATAAATTGAACTAATATAAATGTTTTTTAAAATTACCTTCTACACAAATAAAGATTCAAGGGTGATAAAATATATAATCTATTTGTAGACACCATGACATCCATTATACTAATGCACATAATTTCTTAGTATTTTATTTCAAATTAAAATCCAAAAAATATACCAAACCATTACAAGTAGACTATACTTCATATAATATATTTTTATTTGTATAAAATTGCCCAAATTCATGAAGGTTTATCATGTTTCCTACAACATATAATTTTTTCCATTGTAATCTAATAAAATGTAACCCTTCTTATTGTACTGTGTAGATCACTACAATTCTAATATCCTTATAACCCTTCTTAACATTAAAAGGGACAATGTCTAATTAAATATACATTATGTGAAACTTAGGATTTAATTTTACTTCATCATCTATTAAAAGTGTAACAAATACTCTCAAAATTAAATTTTGGTTAAGTCACAACAAGCATTTTTATCAACATAGTACATAGGGTGTTGCATGAATATCATAGAGGATAAGGACTCACTGGTTTCCCTCTAGTCTTGTTGTGGATACTAATATTATTGGTTACTGTATATATTTACATTTCTTGATTATTTGTAGTTATAATAAAAATGTCAAATATTTTTGGAAGATCATTCATCAAGTTGAATAGTTAATTTTTGCCAACACACTAGTTTCATTCAAAATTTAAACTAAAATATTATATAAATCCATTAAAAACATGATTCAACATTGAGGAGTATTCCTTTATTAAAATTAAAACATTATAAATCACTGGTTTCTATTTTGATGTATAATCTCCTTGCCTAACCTATATAGTTCATTTATCATGCAAATCATTGTAAACTATATTCACAAATTACATTTTTCTTAACAATTTATTATAATAAAATTGGGTAAATCTATTTATTAAAAATAGATAGCATAGACTCACCATCTATAATGAATTTAGTTGAGAAAACACCTTAATTAACATGCTCATTTATTTATAGTGATAGCATTTCTAATGTATGTTGGTAGCCCTTGGTAGATAGGTAATATGTCGACACTATAGAACATATTTCTACCTAACTATCAAAGAAATAATAAAAATTTATCATGGGGATTCAAGGTTGAGGTTTGTATATTATATTTGGGTTATAAATAAATAAATTATCTATCCATACATTTGTTTATATGACATTTAACTACCATCAAACACTTGGGAACCCATGCATGTCTAGTGCAATCCATTAAAAACACTTGCCCCAATCATGTGATATGAAGTAGTAACCCAAAATGTTAACCAAAAACATTTGAATGAAACACATCCATAAACATAAGATAAAGAAATTATGGAAGCTAAAAAAATAGTGTATTTAAATTCATGTTAATGATTTAAATTTCCTAACTTCTATATAACTCTAGCCAATCCAATTTGTCTAATGGAGATTCTTGAATGATGATAATATTTATATAATATCTTGTCTTAATAGTGTATGATTTTATGCAATTTAATTATAGAAGATATTGATCATCTACAATTAAGTTTCAACTATATGACACACATGATTTTTTAGGATCACCATGATCTCATTTAAATGTATAGTTTGTCATTTAAAAATTTAGCCATTAAATATTTTAGATATCAATTGTGATTGGTGTAATGAGACACTAACCTTTTTATAATTATTTTTGTTTTAAGTTTTTTACTAATTTTGGGAGATTAAAAAGCCTTGAAATGTGTTGTTTCTATCACAAGATGCCTTAATTTAGTAGAAATCATGGTACCCCTTCTTTTATCTTTCGAATACTGGTTTTGATTTCAGTTGTAGTCTAGTTGATTTTCACTTCAATCTTTATTTTGGTGTAAATGTGTTATTTGATTCAAAATTAAGCCATAAAATCATTTCCATTACATATACCAAGTTTCAGTGATAAACTTTAATATATAAAACTTTGTCTAAAATTTAACTTTGTAGGGATTTTATTCCTCCAATGTTAATTCGGCCCATAATCTTGATTAGGTTTGTGGGGGATTTTTGGGTGTTTTTAGTGAAAATAGGGCATAAATACCCAATTAGGTCTTGGGGGCCTCATCATCCCCCTTCCTATAATATCCCATATTTTTAGATTTAATGGTTCTAATGTGAATTACTTGCCTCCTTCCTTTTTTAGTTAGTATTTTTAGCTTAATTAGGTATAAGGGGCCTCATTAGCTCCTTCCTAGTGTTAGTTAGGATTTTTAGCATGATTGGGTATTAGGGGCCTTCTCAACCCCCATTCATTTGGTAATAATTCCCATGGGACTAATTGAGTTTGTGGGGGCCTCTCAAACCCTACCCCATGGCCATCTAAATTTCAAGTCTAATTGGGTTTATGGGGCCTCTCATCCCCCACCCCTTTGGCTATTGAGATTTCAAGTCAAACTAGATATATAGGGGCCTTTAAATCTCTACCATTTAGCCATCAATTTTTCAATCCTAATTAGGTCTAAGGGAGCCTCTCATCCCCTATTAATGTTAATCAAGATTTTAAGATTGACTAGGTCTATAGAGGCCCCAACTTGAATCCATAGTTGTAATCAAGGTATGGAATGCTGATGGGTAAGAGAAGATTGATATGGTCTATAATGAGTAAATTTAAGTTAATTTTTTTCATATATATTTTGATATTACACTCCATTTTTGATGTCATCCATTGTAGTGGAAAGTTATTTTATCTATATTCATAATGACATAGGTTTTACATAGATTAAATACAAGTTTTAAAACCTATCAGTGATTTAATCTCAAGAATTTTTTACTTTTTTTCACTTCACATTTTTTGTGTTTAGTGTCTTTTTCCATTTTCAAGATAATAATGAGCTTTATTTTTATTTTTAAAGAATTGGAAAGGGAGAAAAAGTCCATAGTTCAAGGTGGGCCTTTAAAAAATAAGCATACAATCTATTTTGGCATTTGATGGCTTTAGAAAGTGTGTTTCTCTATTGGATCTTGACCAAGGTTGGTGGGTCTCAGTAATTATTGCAAAAAACATTTGGATGGAATGCTTATTTCCTTATTTGGTTTAATGCTTATATAAGACTAGTGAAAATACTTTGTTAAGGGCTGGTTCATTTTTAATTAAAGGATAGAGCATAGGACAAAAAACTTATTTTCTACATTTTCTTGCTTTATTAGCTATATTTTCCTCTAAGAAATGTTATTCTAAGGATATTTATATAATTCAATTAAGAAGGCTGAATCCAAAACATTATTTTTAAATTAATATATTTAAATTGAAAGGTTTTAAAGATTACTATTCATTATTTATGTATGTATATGGTGACTTTTTTCATGTTTATTCATATCTGAAGTATCTATAGACTTGAGCACCATATTTGTTTATGACCATGTGTATATTGGTTAGGAATGAGATTGGTTTCATGGTAATTGACTAATCAAATGGATCATATCTATTTTCATTGAAAAACATGCTCACTTCTTTCCTCTTTCCCCTTATCTTTTTCTCTTTTTTATAAATATGTTAGATTAGGTTTAGAGAAGGAGTAAAATTTTAATATTCTATTGCAAGTATATCTTGATTACAAAAAGTTATTCATTTTTGTTTATAAATCATTGAATGTATGCAATGAAAATAATATGCATTGAATCAGTTGTAATGTCTATGTCAAATTTGTTTTTTTTAATTTTTATGAGTAATTTATTTAAAATTGGTGTCCTCTATTACGTGACTTAACCCCAAAAAAATACATGAATAAGTTGGCATTACCTCTTATGTGTTGAATCTTAAACAACATGCCCCTTAAATTGGAACTACTACACATTAGCCAATTAGGTTATTTAGTATGCCATGATCTGGTGGTATAAACCTCAGGGAGATTTCATCTCTTTTTAGGAGAGGTTGGATGGATTTTGTATCCTGCCTAAGTTGGTATACCAAAAGACTCATCAACAAACTAGTGCTAAGAGGGCCTAAACCTAAAATTAAGCTTTAAAATTTTAGAGGCATTACCCATAGTGAGGCATTTTAGGTATAAAACTATAAAATAGAAGAATAACCATGAGGTCAAATTATATTAAGGTTGAGTTTTAGCTATTATACCTCACATTATATAGAAAATCTAACGTTGACAAAGGAAAATATAAAACTAGGCATATAAAATCAGCCAATAGTTCTCTTATGGTTATTGTTCCTTTTGTCAATCATTTTGATATCCCTATAAACCCTCTAATGTTTAGATTTTATCTTGGTAGAGGTAACTACCCTATGAATATTGTTAGAGTTTCCCATGGTTTACCCAAAAATTTCAATAAATTTTTCCCAAGATATGTGCAATGTGAGATTCAGACTTCAAAATAACACATACAATAATTCATTGATTCTATAATAAGATCTCAAATCCAACACGAGGATGTGGTCTACATATTATTCCATTATAAATTGGATGAAATGGATTATGGAATTACCCTAAATTACCTAATAGATTAATTACCTCTTGGAATGATCTTAAAACATTGATTGTCAATCATGTCCATGCATCTATTGATCCTTCAATCCTATATCATTAATTTTCTACTGCCTATGGAGAACCAAATGAACCCATGAATATGTTTAACACTCATTTCCACAAGCTATACAAGATATTGAAAAACCCTTACACACAAATGGAGCCTACATCTATTTAAACTTATGTAAGAGCTTTAGATCCAATGACTTATATGTTAGTTATAAGGATTCCTACAATACTCAAATATTTTTATTTGGCATATCATGAAGCCATCACTATTAAATAGAAAAATTATTATGTAAGGATATGATGTTGGTCCATTACCTTCATTTGGACAACTAGATGCATACAATTAAATTATAATGGTCAATCAAGAACTCATACAAAATAACCCACTAATGAACCTAATTCCAAGTGCCATGTGTGTAATCACAATCAAGTCTATAACCCAATGCCTTTGAATTACAGGCCTATGAATCAGCTTGTTCCTTCCAATGAATAAATTATTCTTGTATCCTCAGATGTTCCCTCAAGTGAACAATCAATAAATTGTTCTCGTATCCTATAATCTAATTATTGTTACACCTAAAATAAGTGGTTATGTTGGTCTAAATGGAAATCAACATATTGGCCTAATGTACTTAAAAAATCAAACATCTACCAATGTTGTTCCTAACCAAATGACATTTGTTGTTTCCTCATTTTTAAATTCTATAATTCCTATAGTTAACAAAATTCCACAACCCAAGAATAATCATAATTCAAATGCAATCCCCAAAATAGGAAATTTATAAAATATGGTTCAAAGATTGACCAATGATATGATTGAATTATGGAAACAAGTACCTCAACAACATAATCACTTAATGAATAACCCTCCTTAGAATACATTTTTAAATTTCTAATGGAATAATCATCACTGAAATACCTAGCCTAATAATGGAGGTGTATCCAATCATTTGGATAACACAAATCAAACCCGTAGTAATGCTAAAAACTCAATGAATTTAGTAGATTTGACATTGCCCACTTGGTGTAGAC
This sequence comes from Torreya grandis, assembly GCA_037957365.1. Lineage (NCBI taxonomy): Eukaryota > Viridiplantae > Streptophyta > Pinopsida > Cupressales > Taxaceae > Torreya > Torreya grandis. The sequence goes on from JARHVA010002026.1 coordinate 797,742, forward strand.
TACATAATAAAAGTAAACATGTTGAAATTTATTCTTGTAATTTAAATTGGCTAGAAAAAAATTCCAAAAGGAAATGGACTATATATATACATATATATATAGTAGTTACACCTAATAATAATTCCTCTTAAAATGTAGGGAATCCAAGCACTCCCTTAGTTTTAGAGTCTTATGAATTCCCATATGAGAGTGAAATGAAACAAAATATAATTTAGAGGAAGTTTAAGATTTACATAAATACCAAAAGGGAAATAATTACATGTTAAAGAGTAAAATACAAACACATTTGACAACCTATACTCCTCCAAATAGCACTCATATCCTACCTGATTAAAAAGATAAAAATAATCCTTTTTCACCCAAGGGACCTAGAAAATCTTCACAATCAAAGAATAGTGTTGCACCCACACAATCTAACAAATCTTTAGAGAAAAAAAAATGGATACAAAATTGTTGAAGATTTAAATAAAATCAAAGCTAATATATCAATGTTTGAATTACTCCAAATATTTAATACAAAGATTTGTTGTTGAGAATATTGTCTATTCTAAAAGGAAAAGAAACCAATAGAGTAAATAATTCCCACATAGCCATTTGTAAGGAAAAGACTAAAAAATGTCCTTCTCTATTAATAATTTAATTTTTTAGGAAAAACTTACATAATTATTTGGTGGATTTATGTTCTTTAGGTAAAGTGATGTCATTCCCTACTAAATCAAATAGGAAGTGGTTCAACTAAATAAATCAAAAGTCAAAGTAGTTGATGAGTTAAATCAAATTCATATGTATTTATCCTTAGATCTAAGGGTGTAATAGTTTATTTATATCCAAGTGGTTGATATACCTCATGCATATGGTATGCTTCTTAGTAGAGACTAGTCTAGAATGTTAAACAAATATATGGCAATTGATTTATCTAAGATGTGGATTTCATGACATGGTATGCCCAATTATATCAACATTTAAAGAGAGATAAATATGACACATTTGATCACATAATATAACAAGACCAATTATATCTTATATGTAGAATTTGTTCTTGGGGTCTATATAATTGAAAGTAAGATGAGAGCTTATGAGAATTTGAATTTTAATGTTATCCATACAAGAAATGGAAGAATCAAAAGTGAGTAATTATGAATAGGATAGTCCATGTGAAGAAGATGAGTTAACAAGTTCTAGATCTGAAGACACCTTCATTCTAAATAGTTTCACTCATACTTCAGCTACTGAATATAGAACCAAAAGGTTATTTTCAAGTGAAGAACAAAGGATATGTAGTATTGATGTTAAGATAAATAAAAAAGAAAGTGATATTTACACATCACGCATGTCTTAGACTCCACTATAAAAAAATTAAGATCATTTATAGACTTTAAAGTTTGATGGTATTAAATATAAACAAGGTTGTGGTATTGGGATTGAACTCATGAATCCAAGGGGAAATCCTATTTAGATGTATGTAGACTAAATTTTTCTTACAAAAATAATGTTGTTGAATATGAAGTGTATATTCATGGACTTCAGTTCAATCTAAAAAGGGAAGTTAAGTGTTTGAAAGTATTGGGAAACTTGGAATTAGTGGTCAAACAAGTCATAAGTCAGTATGATTGTAGTGAATAATTATTGTCAAGGTACGACAAAAGCATATGGGATTTAATATAATATTTTGATGCATTAAATATATAAACTATTCCTTGTAGGAAAAATTGTATAATTGATACTCTAGAAATAACTATGAGTACCCTGGATCCAATTACAAATTCTAAGTTGAAGAGGTATCCCAAAGAGTTGGTTTCTACCCCTTCCATTCTTGACAATGTCAAAAATTTCTAAGTGTTCAATGATTATCAACATATCATTGATTTCATCACAAATATAGATGTTTTTGAATCTCAAATTATAGATGAGGTTGATAGATATGATTTTGAGCTAGATGAAGAGGGTGTGATAAACCTTAAAATGAACAACATAATGAAAGGTATGATTTCATTAGAAATTTTCTTTGATATGGAATATAAAGGTGTGAAATAAAATACAACACATTCCAAAATTATTTTGCATGAACATTGTAATTTAGCCAATATATACAATTTAAAAAAATGTGATTCTAGGCACAAATTTCAATAAAATGGAGAATTATGTAATTGTATAAGCCCTGAAGGATTTTAGATATGTCATAGCTTGGAGTTATAAGAATATAAAGGTATTTGACACCTCAATTCTCACTCACACCATTCATATCAACTAGGGGTTAAAGCTTTCCTCCAAAGACAAAGGCTTGTGAATCCTTTTCTATAATATTTAATTTTTAAGGAAGTGTATAAGTTGTTGTCAACTAGGATCATTTTTATAGTTAGGCATTCTACATTGGTGAAAAATCTTGTTTTAATGCAAAAAAAATTAGAGAAATACACTTGTGTGTGGACTTCAGGAACCTAATTTCAAAAAAGGACAATTACACATTACCATCACTAAATGAGGTACTATAAATAGTGAATGGTTCACACATGATGTTATTATTAGATGGGTATTCTGGTTATAATCAAGTGATGGTGAAATATGAAGATTTAATAAAAATAACCACCACAAAAAAATGGGAAACATTTACATATAAAAGAATGCCATTTGGTCTAATAAATATGGGTATTAGTTTTTAGTGCACTATAGACATTACATTCAAGGTTTTTATTGGTAATTTTATTTCTATTTATATGGATAATCTAATAGTATTTTACAAGAAAATAGAATACCATGTGAAAGACTTGAAAATGGTATTGAAAACATGTAGAGATGATGCCATCTCTTTGACCCAAATAAGTGTATATTTGGGGATACAAAATGCAAACTATTAGGCCACATTAATTCTAAAATAGACATATCAATAGATCCAGATAGAGTAGAATAAATTTTGAAAATTCTCTTACTTGGTAGAAGAAAAGCGCTGAAGTCATTCTTTGGCAAGATCAACTTTTGGAAAAAAATTATCTTAGATTTTGCCAAAATAGTTAGACCACTAAATAATATGATGAAAAATAATGCCAAAATTGAGTAGACTACTAACACATAGGCTGAATTTATGGAAATCAAGAAGTTAATTGTGGACACTCTAGTGCTAATAAGCATAAACTATACCCAACCCTTCTATATATATTTCTTTGCCTTTAAGCACTTAATTACTACTATTATAACTTAAATAAAAGAAGTTGGAATGAAAGGACAATTTCATTTATGAGTTCTTCACTCAAAATTTTTAAACCCAACTATTCTTCCATAGATAAATAGGTTTTTTATTTGATTAAAGTGGTCAAAAAGTTTAGATACTAAATATTACACAACAAAGTGTTTATTGTTTTACTTGACCATGTTATAAAGGTAATAATGATGAAAACTGAGCTAGGTGAACAAAGAGGTAAGTGAATGACCATTATGTCATAATTTGACTTAGAAATCTAGCCAATGAAAATTGTAATATGAAAAAGATTTAGTAAAATGATGGCTGAAATCAATTCCCAAATGGTTTGCCAATAATACACTATGCAATCCATCAATATTGACGAGTGGTATCATGATATATTTCATTACCTATTGAATAATAATTTATTGATATAATTAAATTACACTCAAATAATAACATTTCACCTAATGAGTATCAATTTCAAATTAGGAATGATGTATAACAAGAACTGTGAAGGCATATACTTGAGATGTTTGAACAAATCTGAAGCAACTAAAATTCTCAAGGATTTTCTTGAAAAGTATGGAAATAGACATGGTTCATGGAGTGTTATAACCCAAAAAATACACTAGGAAAGTTATTACTATTCCAATGTCTTCAAGGATGCTCACTCCTATATCAGAATTTGTTACATTTGTTAAGTTATAACACACAAAAAGTGTATCCCTTCTATTCCTTTATAGTTGGTTATTGAAGCAAACCCATTTAAAAAATGGGGGTTAGAATTCATTGGATCTATCAATGATAATTATTCTACTAGACACCAGTTCATTTCGATGAAAACCAACTCTCGTACCAAATGGATTGAAGCACAAACATTTAAAAATTGTACAACATAAACTATGATTATCTTCCTCAAGGAGTACATTATTAAAATTTTTGGAATGCTATTTATTCTAGTATGTGATAATGGCCCTAATTTTTCCTCCTTTAAATTTAATAAATTGGGATATGACAAAAAGGTAATTATCAAATTCTCTTTTAATTATTATCTACAAGGTAATGGTGTTGATGAATAAATGAGTAAAATATTGTTAAATGTGATTAAGAAGATATTGGATAAGAATCCTATGGATTGGTGTAACATGATAAAGTATGCAATATGGTCTAATAGAACTAATATTAAGTCATCCCTATGCACATCTCCATGCCTTCTAGTGTACAATCAAGATATTATTTTTCCCATAAATATGAGAATCCATACTTTGAAATTCATGAGAGAATACCTCAAAAATAATGATAAGATTGAGGATTAGCTACTGTACTTTACAATTGGAAGAGAAACAAGATACAACCTCTTTTCAATTTAGTAAACACCAAGGATTAATAAAAATATGGTTTTTTAAGAGAGACAAAGTAATAGCTTTTATGATTACTAATTTAGCCCGTCTTTAGGATAAAAGACATGAGAAAAAGGTGAAACATGTTAAGTTTGATACCCTTTGGTTAGGTCACTTCTAGATTTCTAAAATCTTGGGTGAAAATGATTTTAGAATTAAGATCTTGACAGGTTAGGATGTCTCATTACATTTGAATTGGAAGTTCCTCAAACATTATTTCAAGGCATGAATCATCCTAGAAATGACTTATACATAGTTTTCCTTTATTTTTGATAATATTTTTTTAGTTAAGCTTAATGTTTTTTTTTTTTTTTTAATTGACCTATCTTCAAACTTCATCCTTGATATGCATTTTGACCTCATCTCTTATTAAATCTTGTAGGTACCTTTTGATCAGAAAAGGAAAAGGGGTTTTTGGTAAGCAACATTAGTAATATTTTGTTATTTAAGTACTCTAGGTATTTTTTGATATAAGGTTATATTTAATAGTTCAATTTCAAAGGTTTGAATGTCATGTTTGTTATGAATTTATTCATGTTCTGGTGAGCTTGGGTAAACTGTTTGAATTTTGAAGATACTCCATGAAAATACATTTAAGTGATTTATGGGTTTGCTTAGATGAAACTATTATAGTTAATATTTTGAGTGAAAAATCTAAAATTATACCTTCCATATTATTTTGGTGGTCCTGAACCTAAAATTCATATGGTTAAAAGAAGAGAAATTGAAAATAAAATTAAATAAATTATTAGAAAATATCAATTTTAGGGTGATTCAAATAACGTATACTTGGGCTATGGACATTGATTGGTAGTAAATCAAGGCCTTGAATGGAATAAAAGATAACTCTACTAGGTCATGGATTCCTAGATGGTAGTAAATAAATGTTCATGTAATTATTTCATGGCATAATTAACCACTAGCTTGTTGATCTAGGTTGTAGTGAGTAGTCATTATGAATTTTGTGAAAATAAATGAATACATTTCCACACACTTTGGTTTAGGTGAATATTTGATGTTGTCATATGACCATTCATTTCTTATCTTTTCATGAATGTGTTCATGTACTTTATAATTTCTTAGCTGGATATTCTAGGTTCATAGCCATATTTATTTTATTGACATTTGTTGTTTATTGTACAACACACACTAATTTCATAAAAATAATGGTACCCATTATTTTGAATTTTGAGGTTTGGTTTTGATTTTAGTTATAGTATAATTAGTTTTCATTTGTTTGATCCCTATTTTAGTGTGAAGATGTTATTTGATATAAAGTGAAGCCTCAAAATCCTATATATTGTATATACCAAGTTTGATTGATAAAATTTCATATATAAGACTTTGTCTAAAAATGTAATTTGGATTTTTTTATTCCTCTAGTGTTAATCTGACCCTATAAGCTCAATTAGGTATGTGGGGTATTTTTTTTATTTTTATGGAAAATCATACCAGAAGGCCCAATTAGGTCTTGAGGGCCTCATCAACCCCCTTCCTTTTCTAGTTGGGATTTTTATCTTGACTGGCTCAAAGGGGCCTCATTGGCCCCCCTTAATTTGTTAGTTGGGGTTTTAGCCTGACTAGGTCTAAGGGGCCTCATCAACCCCCTCTCAATGCTAGTTGGGATTTTTATCCTAACTAGGTCTTAGTGGCCTTTCTAAACCCTTCCTAGTGATAGGATTTTTAGCACAATTGGGCCTTGGGGGCCTTCTCAGTCCCCTTTTGGTAATTATATCCATGGGTTTTATTAAGTCCATGGGGGCATCTAGGCCTTTATCTCATGGACATAGGAATTTTAAGTCTGATTAGGTTTATAACTACCTCTCGACACCTATCCCTTTGGCTATCACATTTTAAATCCTAACTAGGTTTATGGGGGTTGATATCTACCCCTTTGGTCATTGATTTTTCAAGCATAACTATTTTTGAAGGGGCCTCTCAACCCCTTCCCCTTTGGCCATTAGGATTTCAAGCATGACTAGGTTTGTAGGGGCCTCTCAACCCCTTCCCCTTTGGCCATTGGGATTTCAAGTGTGATTGGGTTTGTAGGGGCCTCTCAACCTAAACCATCCTAACCCCTTAATTATAATAATGCTTTCAAACCTAACCAAGTAGATAGAGTTCCCAAATTGAATTCATATTTTTAATTAGGGTCTGGGATGTTGATGGGCCCAAAAATCCCAATAGGTTCTATAATGAGTAAACTTGGGTTGGTTTTTCACACATATATTTTGATCCACTACTCCAATTTCAATTCATTCATTACTTATAAATATGGTTTCTCCATATTTTCAATGACGTTTTTTACATACAATAAATTCAATTTTTATGTGATCTAATCTCAAGACTTTGTTGCTTTTGTACATTTCACATTTAATGCGTTTAATGTATTTTGCCATTTTCAAGAAAATAATGTGCTTTATTTTTATTTTTCAAGAATTGGAAAGGGAGGGAAAATGTGTAGTTTAAGGTCGACCTTTCAATAGTAATCATACACTACCATTAATGTTTTGTCATTTAGTGGCTTTAAAAAGTGTTTCTATCCATTAGAGCTTGACCAGGGTTGGTGGGTCTCATTTATTTATGTAACTAAATTTTGGAGTGAAAAGTTTGTCTCCTTCCTTGGGATAAATGGCTATATAATACCATAAAGAAGACTTTGTTAAGTAATAATTAATTTTTTATTTGAAGATAAAATATAGGACCAAATACTTATTTTTTTGCATTTTTTTACTTTATTAGTTGTATTTCTTGTGAGCAATGTTGTTATGAGGATAGTTATGTAATTCAATTAAGAAGGGTGAATCCCAAACATTATTTTTCAAGCAATATCTTTAAATTAAAAGGTTTTGAAATTTTATGTTCATTATCTATAAATGTATATGGTGATTTTGTTTGTGTTTCTTCATAGTTGAAGTATCCTCAGACTTTATCACCATTTATGTTTTTGGCTATGTGTACACTAGTAAAGAAAAATATTAGTTTCATGATATTTATATAATGAAATGGATTAGATATATTTTCATTGAAAAATGCTCACTTCCTTCCTCTTTCCTCTTTCCCCTTTTATTTTTCTCTTTTTTTATAAATCTATTAGATTAAGCTTAGAGTAGGATAGAAATTTTAATATGATCTTGCAAGTATATCTTGATAAAAAAATTATTTGTTGCCATTTATAAAATATTTAATGTATGTGATGTGACCAACATGCTCAATTTAAAAAAAAATGTAAATAAAGACTCTCTATCCTTCAAAGTCCTATGTTGCTCCCCATCGAGATATAAATTGACCTTAAAATAATTTCAAATTTAAATATACCAAAGCCTACATTTAATTATTTATGAATTAATTTATAAATTTTAGCTTTAAATAGGAATTTATTAATTAAAAGGTTAATTTGAATTTTTATTTTATTTAATTAACTAACCAAGATAATCATTGTTTGACAAGTTTATCAGTTTTGGAATTTATAGGTCATCTTTAGAATGATAGGTGTTATTTATTCATCAAAATCCCATACACTATCAATGTATATTCCATATACCAATCTCTAAATATATTTTATATTTCAACTAACTAAGATCACTCTATGCATTGCATTTTCATTATATCTAGAGAAATAATTCAATAATACAGTCCTTATAAAGTTATGACCCATTGACTACATGAGATTAAACCAAGTGTCACTATCTCAATATGTCAAAGGTCTTTAATAGAAATACTATGCTATGAAAACTAGAAACCAATTGACTGAGCAAGATTTGTCCACATGTCTTCATATTGACACATCATAACTCTCAGCCTAGAGTCCTAAGTCATGAAAAATCAAGGACTAGCTAACTAAATGAGATCACTCCACATGTCATCATATTTCTACATAGAGGTTGATAGATAAAAATGACATAAATTGAATAAACAAATCAAGTGACATATTTATAATATACTATATGTTATATTTTGCATAGTTAGATGCGACATATCATTCATTGATTACTCCATTTGATCATTCTATGATAGTCATCCTTTACATGACATGTCACATGTCATCACCTTAGTGTTCCATACATAGACACTAACTAGGACTCAATGATGGGTATAAAATAGAAAATAAAGTGAAAATATGCCACATGTATTATAAGGATAAATTTAGAGGCTATGGAAATAGTCGTATGCAAATAAGAAATATAATGGCCACATAGAAAAAATTATAAAAGATGAATGAATATTAAAATTTAAACATGTGACTAAGTAATCAAAAGTAATGATAGAGTTCTACATGTCAAATAATCCTATGAAAGTTTATGTTAAAAAATCAAAATAAAATTTAGAATGGTTGGGAGATGGAGACCGTTACTCTATAATTAATTCTCATGAATGGAGGATTTGAGAAATGAATTCACCACTAGAAAATAAATTATATTCTTCACTCCAAGTCAAACTCAGTCACATTTTCTATTCTAATAACCTATCGATTTCTATCTAGAGCTCTGTATCGACTAAAATCCCTAATTATTGAATTAAACATAGAGCTCAATTAGGATGATAATGGAGTTGAGAATCAAGAACTAGACCCCTCATTGTTTTGATTTGGGATTATATAAATAATTCAAGGATATAAAATTTAATAAGTCTACTTTGAACAATGCATTATAACATTATTGAGCTATTTATGTATAGGTTGAGACCATTTGACCATTTAAAGATGAGGATAACCTAATTCTTAATGAGATATAATATAGAGATGACCTATTATAAATCAAATCTATCAAACTTCACAAAGTGGTGGACAAGCTTGAGGTGTTACCTTTCTCTAACTTAGTCTATAATTTATTTAGAGAAGATAGGTACAAAGGAGATTTTATGTGAAAATAACAACACAAAGTTAGTAGCATATGTTGTTGGTATAATCTTTGAGAAGCACTATAAACTACCAAAAATAGACATCCATTGCAATAAAAAAAATCAATGAGTGGTTTAAAGATAACAATGTTAGCGGCACTTTGATAAGATGGGCTAAAAATCCCAATAAGTTTACTATGAGGAAGAGGATCCCAATTACCCAATATAGACCAGATGTTGAAAATGCCATAGATCTATTGAACAAAATCCATGGATCCCTATACATATATTATGTGGATGAAATATGGGTCCCAATACTATCCATAATTATTGAAGGTAAGAAAAATCATCCATTAGAGGAAATCATAAGTTTTAATTTAAAAACATTGAGAGTATTGAATAATAGATATGATAGTAACTTCTACTTGCTCTCTTATTTGGTAGGTTTTATTTTTGAAACTCTTATCTCTAATAGGACTTCCCATTGGGATCCAAAATAACCAAAAGTAATTTGTGATGAATATGACAATCTTCTCATTCATAAGTACAAATATCATATGCACTAGATACCTGACACTTTTTATCTAATGGATTATAAAGTAATCAATGGACAACCAATGTTAAGATTATATTTAAATATCAAGATATCACTCAAGTAATTTCATGACTATTAGTTATACCTATATCATATAGTTATTCGAGTAGAGGGTAAATTTGTATACTAGTTCTATTTTCTTAGGCTTTTACCAAATAAGTTAACTGAAAAAGATATAACCTATTAGTTGTCTATCAGTGTTGATGAGAATTTGAGGAGGTCCAAATTGGAAAACTATGATAAGACACCCCTCAACATAGGGATGAACTGGTTTCAAAATTGAGAAATAGCCAAGACATTAAGACATAAAAGTTATTTCATATTTAAACTAATTGAATTCAAGTTTTAGGACCCAAGGCAAGTAATAATGTAACAAATAAATAAGTTTTAAACATAATTCAAACATAACTATTGACATGATTTTATATTTTTGAATGATGGGGATGAATTTAAGGTATATAAAAAGATGTGTGATGTTTAAATGTCTATGAGGATTTATCATATGATCCAACGTGATCCTTCCATCATGAAAGATGATGCACAAAGAATGCATCAATTAGATAATGATCAAACCTAGGGATACGCAGAGTAATCTAAATAAGAATATGAGAAAGAAGAAGAAACATATGAATAATTAAAGGTGAGGGTCCTTAATAATGTTCCAAATCCAAAGGATTTAAGGCAACATGCTCTAGACATAGGGATTCCATTGGCTCTAAAAGCTAATTTTGCATTCACTTTGGTAATTGTCATAGCTACACCACATACATAACTAATTATGACTCATTCACCTTTTCCTCTTTCAATATAAACTCACTTGCTCCTCCTAAAACAAATAAATCAATAATATCTTCTCTTACCATTATTAAAACTCCCAAGGATACATGATAAGAGGAGAGGTCACCTCATTACTCAAGTGCATCACTAGGCACCTCCTACTATGACACAAAAGATGAGTATGTAGAATAACATCTATCAGAAGAGCATCTAGATGAGTTTGTAAAAGAGGGGGATATAGAGGAGACCCATAAATATGAACTTAAAGAAGAGGATACATTTGATATTTCCCAAAAGGTACCTCTATAGGGAACCTTTGGAACTCCAAGATAGTTATCTTTATACAAAGCAAGCTATAGACACTAAATCTGAATTATATAGCACCTCAATATTGTACACTAAGGAAATACATATTATGGATGTGATTTTATCTTATATACCTTATTACTACCAAAAGGATCACATAAAATATACCTCTATGCCAAATTAATTATCTCTTAGTTTGTATAGTGTTATTCTAATGACTTAGGCCTTTGATCATGCTTAGAATGATGTAAACATGTTTATCTTCTATATTTGCATGGTTGGGACCCATGCCTATTTTACCAAATGCCTAGACACTTTTGTCTTAGTCAAACACCTACATCAATGCAAGTGTCCTATTCAAACACAAGTTTTTAGTAACCTAAGGTCATCAAATTTTTAAATAAAACATATCCCTATGGTCATCCTGAGTGATTTAGTGTGAAATATTTCCTTGAAGGATTGGCATATATATGCATGATCAATACTCATTCATTTATAACCTGGTATAGACCTAACAACTCACGAGGAAACCTACCAAAGGAATTCAATCAAGCATTCATGTGAGTAATGATTCCCTATTTTCTCTTATTTTCATATCAGTCATAGGGACAACACATATACAAGTTTGAAATAATAAAGGATTATCCCATGAGTCTTATTTTCCAAGTTATTATCTATGTAACTTACATACTTGATTTGCACATATTTCATCCTTATGTAAACACAATCCAACACATTAAGGGAGAACTACACCATTTTGAGACCCTCTTTAGACTGGTGGCTTTATAGGAAACACCTAATGATAGAGGGTTATTTGGGGTTAATTCAAAACTATGAGCCCACTAACCCATTTTTCCCACATTCACTATGAAGATGAATAATTAATGTTATTTTAATTTGATAAGGAGTGACAAGCCATGATCTAGATCTAAGCACACTAGCATGAATTTGACATAAAACCTATAATATCTTATGTGGTCACATCCATATCCAATAGTTATTTCATACTGTAAACCTACATCCAAGTTAGATATAAACATTGGCATAATCATCTAAGGTTAATGCAAGTGTCTAAGGATACATGGTGAAATTTCCATAATCTGATGACTAATCTAGGGTACTGATCTAGTCTATTTTTATCATGTTTAATGTTAACTTTGAATGTGCACTTGTGACTAGCCAAGTACTCTTATTTTACATTTATTATAATATTAATCACTAGGTATACTTACTATTTTAAGCATATATCAATATTTAAATTCAAATTATTTTTATCTAATTTTGTAATTAATTGGCTTACTATAGATATGTTTATCACCCTCATGATTACTCATTTATATATTTTAACCCTATATTATATTGACCCATATTTATTTAGGTTAAACACAAGCATAAACTAAAAAGGAAGACCAAGGTCCCATTTTGGACAAAGATGCAAACCAATAAGGTACAAAAATTGACACTCTTAATGTTACCTCACATACTTCACTTATTGCTCTTATGGGTTAATTATATGGTTAATATACATGACCTAACATGGGTCACTACTACCTCTACCTTTATGTTATTCAAACTACTTTTATGGTACCTTTCATTACATGAACTTAATTTGATTCAACTATTATTATTTCCACTAGTGTCTTTGTTACATTTTTGGATTCTTAGATTAATGTTACTACTAATTTTTTCACTAAAACCATGATTATCACATATACACTAGTTACATAATTTTTTCAAAGATTAACATGGACTACCATTACACAACCTATTTATTTTGAATCTAATATATATTCTAGAATTAATAGCCCATATTTTAAGGATTTAGTATCCCAATCAAAATTTTAAATACATCCCTTATAAACACATTTTTCTACTCAATTAGGGGTGTCAATAACACAAATCCTCCAAATAGAGTCACCAATGGTTATAATCTAGGATTCTCCTAACTTAACTGAGTATATCATTAGTGTTACTTCTCAAAATATGATTTTAAAGGAGAAATGGTCATTCCACCATTGCTTACACTTTCCATTTCCACACCTCCTAGTTCATTACCTTCAATAATCCCTCTACCATTATGCCACCTCTATGATTCCCTTCATCTCCTACCATTTCATCTTTTGATCAGACCTTTTCTTAGGACTTACTACTGACAACCCCATAGATCTAACAAATATAGGTTAAATAATTAACTATACAAGACTTGGTTATCACTAAAGATCCAAAATTAACTATATAGTTTGATGAAGCCTCTAATAAATTAAAGAGTGTGAGAAAAATAACATTAACTGTAGGTGGAAATTAGACTAAAATCATAAGGGAGGAGTAAATCTTCTCACTAACTAAGAAGAGAAAGACCCTTCCTAGAGAGGATGACGAATTCCAAAAAGATCCCATTTCTATGGTTGCTACCACTAGGGAAGTCTTGAAGAAAATGTTTCAATGGATGAAAAAACTAATAAGATACTCAAGACACATGGTATAATTTAAGCTCTAAATGAAATTTTAGAAAAGGTACAAAATTGTATTTGGTCCTTATACAATCTTGTGTGTTCCATTCATAAATCTTGAGTAGAATCATAACGTCAGTGGGGAAATTTAGTGATTTTTGGTAAGCATTGAGAAATTTGAACTTCAAGTTATTATATATTTCCAAGGTGGTGAGTAAAAATATCATAACCTCATCTAAATTTCATGTTGATCAAATATTTAACCTTGGCTTAAAACTATGTTAATAGTGAAATAGATGGTTTGAATGAATGACAGTCAAATGAAAGAGTTATTCAAGCGATTAACTGAATAAAAATACAAAACCAATGAGATGATTAGATAAATTCAGATTCCATCTATATATATTTCCCAAGGACAAAATATAAAATTATCCAACACTTTGCTCTTGTCTTTGGTAAACAAGTTCAACGCAAAGATGGAGAATACAATCTATGGGAGTAGTGATCAAGTCATATAATTGATCACATTTGGAAAAGAGAGGGTGGAAAAAACATAAGCACTAGATGCATATATCAACATTTCATTTGAAATACATAGGAAATGGATGGGTAAGATCCTTATTTTAGTTAAAACTTCCATTATAAATTTTGAGATAATAAAATCAGATTTCATGGCATGCATCTACATATAATAAGAGGAAGGATAAAAAACATCAGTTGGTTGCCCAAGTAGGGGTTTCAACATTATAGGCCTAAACATTAATAGCTAAACTAGCTTGTTCTACATCAACATTGGCACATGCTTCAATAAGAGCCATGATTTATATAGTTACTTCCAATACATCTTTTTTGCATGACTAGTTGAGACCAACCTTAGTGGAAAATATAATCACATATTTGGTCACTATGGCAATGTTAGGTCCTTCGATGGTTGATGTCACAAGATCATCTGCTATTTTAAACACAAATAGTAATTAGTTAAAACTATATTCCAATCTAGTTTGAGTCTAGGCATCATTGGTAGTTCTACTCTGTCTTTGTGAAGTTATTTTTGAGATCTAATTTTAGTGTATTATTTATATATTTTATTGATCTATTTGTACATGTAATTTATAAATTTAAATTAAGACTGGTTTATTTATAAACATTATAGTCATGAAAGACTTGCATGCTTAAATAAAAAGCAATTGTATTTTATAACTTTGTAAATTTGTAATGAGATTTTAAGATGAGGCAGTGCCCATCCAAATATATATATATATATATATATATATATATATATATATATATATATATATATATATATATATATATATATGTTTTAATTTAATTCATTGTAAAGAGAGGCGAATTTTGAAATTAATGTGTTATCTCTTCCAAATTTATGTGTTATTTGAATAATTTTCATTAAGTTGGAAAATCCATGAGGTTGTGTATGTGATTTATTTAAAATTATTGTATTAAACCTTTTTTAGTATTATTTAGTTATTTGATTATACATCATACTAATAGTTTGTTAGTGACATTGAATATGCATTGCAATTTTGTGCCAACAATATATTTGATTGTAAATATTGGGTTATATTATAATTTTTTCTTTAGAATATCCATTGTGTTTAATTATGTTTTGTGCTTACATATAATCCACAATAGACATTGTTTCATGACATATTCCCAACCTATTATAGTATGTTAGCTTAAAAAGGTTTAATATTCAACTAGATCATAGAACCCCTTCTTTTCTTCCCTACCTTTCCCTTATTTTTTATTTTTATTGATTAGATTCACCTTAGTTTAGATTCATTCATCCATCACAAGTATTTATAGGTTATATGTTAGGTATCTTACATATCTAAACCAAACAAGCTAAATAACCACTATGCTCACCGCTATTCCACCATGCCATTATTTAAAAAATTAAGACTCACAACTCATGCCTTGGAGGGAATCCTAACCAACCATAAAATGAGAGGTTGTTTCCTATAATAATGTTTGGTGTGCATAAAACCCACATAAATAGGTTTTATTAGATGTGAGGAGGGTCCTAACATGTGATTATTAGGATTAATTTGAGTTCAAAAGGGTTTAGTATTCAACTAGATCATATAACCCCTTATTTTCTTCCCTACCTTTCCCTCTTTTTTTTATTTTTTAATTAAATTCACCTTAGTTTATATTCATTCATCCTTCACAGTAGATTTATAGGTTAAATATTAGGTGCCTTACACATCTAAACCAACCAATCTAAATAACCACTATGATCACTGCTATTCCACCATGTCGTTATTTTAAAAATTAAGACTCATAACTCATGCCTTGGAGTGAATTCTCACCAATCATAAAATGAGAGGTTCTTTCCTATAATAATATTTAGTGTGCATAAAACCGACATCAATAGGTTTTATCATATTCTAGGAGGGTCCTAACATCTGATTATTAGGATTAATTTGAGATGCATTAGATCTACAAGTAATGCTAACAAGGTCCAATTCTAATCCTAGTCTACTATTATTATCACCTTTACAAGTTCATCATAAACCCAAATCAGATATAGGTATCAATAAGAGAGTTTTAACACAAAAAAATTCACCAACCCAAGGAAACCAACCTTAACATTTCACTATGGCTTGATTAGATAGTTCTACCATCGCTATAGTTGGTGTTGTCCATAACTTACCTAGGAATCCTAAAAAGTACCCCCTTTATTTTTTCCTTCGAGAGGGAGAATGACAAAAGAACATATGAAAGCCTTTAATACTTAATTGGGATTAATGAATGTGGTTCATGAAGATGTTGCATGCAAATTATTCCATTTCACCTTGCAAGATGATGCTTATGAATGATTCCTTAACCTTCTAAATAATTCAATACACATCATGGGATCAATGACATAATATATTTATTACACAATTTGAGCAAGTTACGAACTCTAGTGTAGTATATAAATATTTTTATATTATGAAAAGGGAACCTAATGAACCAATTAGATCTTTCAAAGAAATATTACAAAATATTTATATCCATATAAAGTTTTGATATAGACATGATACTACATTAGCTATGTAAATGTACAAGAATATCTTAGATTTCATGACTATAATGTTCTTGTGCAAGGCCTAGAATATCAGTACATTACTTAAGGCTTATATTGAAGCCATCAATGTTGATTATCAATTGAATCTTCAATTGAAAGTTGTGGCCATACCCAACATCAATCCAAATTTACTAGCTTTCAATCCCATTATAAACATCAATAAGAATGTCATGGTAAACAATCAAAATTAGGGCTTTACGTAGTTACCTTTAGCTCATGCTACATCAAATCAGAGTTTGAACTTTATAGGAAATTTTATATCCATGCCTAATCATAAAAATTAGAGCCAAACCTTAGTCTAGTTAACACTTATAACACATAGGGCATAGCTTATAATTATAACAAAATAGAGTTGGATGTTATTTAATGCATGGTGAAAAAGCCTAGTAATGAATTTCTTCATATGTAAAAATACATGGGGAACATAATGGGGAAAATAACCAATATTAATTTAACAATCTAGAGGTATAAAATACCATTTAACTAGCCAAATAATAATTCATAACTACTGATCAATGTTTTGACACAACCAAAAATAGGCAAGGTTTTTTGGGCTCCACCTCTCCTTAAAGGTAGGAGATACCATGAATAAAATGCTTCCCCATTAAATATGCTAGGTCTTGATATACTAGTCTTTACTAAGTCGGTTGATGTGGACCATTCATTTTAAGGGGCCTATTTTAATTAATTGGTATGTAATTTGATTTGTTTAAGGTACTTATTGAGAGGTTGCATACTTTTATAGGATTTAACCTCTGATAGAAATCAAACTTCTTAAGATTTACATAGAAGGAAAATGGTTGATTTCTTTATTGAGTTATCATGTTCATAGGTACAACAAAGCTATGCTAGTGATAAACATAAAATGAAATAGAAATCAATACAAACATTTAAATTTAGATTTATTTTTGGTCTTAGACTAGCTTCATTAGAAATAAAATATAAAAGGGTAGGGATAAAGAGATAAAAATCCTACTACCAACACAGATGAATCTAGAATTATCCGATCAAGTGAATCCCATGAAACTAATATTTAGTTGAGATAGTCCTAGTAAAACTCTAACTAAAGATGGTGTAAGAGTAGAAGGAGTTAAACTATGAGAAGAAAGACATAACCACCATAGAAATTCACAAAAAATGACTACACAACCTCAAAAGCCTTCAAATTATAAAGATTGTACTTTTGATTAATAATTTTAGAAATTCATACAATCATCCAAGTATAATAAACATCTATGAATGTATAAAAATAAAACAAGAAAGGAATAAATTATCCTAGAAAGCAATAAAATGCATGAAAATATGTTTGGTTTTGTATGTCTTTATTATAATTTACAAATATCCAGACATGCACAACATCCTCTACTCCTATAAAAATGGTAGCCTTGAGTAAGGATTTAGATGTCCTATAAATAAGAATCAAGAGAGAATAAAAAAGCCAAAATTCTAAAGGAAATTCATACCCTTTATAGAAGTAGCTGAGAATTCAATACAAATTTAGAAATGTAGTTAAGAACGTTAGCAAGACACCATGCTACTAAGAACATGAGAGTAAATTATACCAACTGAGTGTAGCTATAAGTTGTTTTAAATGTCTTGGGATTACCATTTAAATTTTTCCCATGTTCTTCTTGTTAAAATAAATGCTTTTTTCATGGTGTATTTATCTTTAGTTCCCCTTTTGTCCTTTCTCATATGTGCATGTCATGCCTAAATTTAATGTCACCATCCATATTACCTTTGAATTTTGTCTTTCATGATCAATTTCACCATTATAACACCTTTAAAAATCAGAACTATAATTTATATTGGACACACAGGCCACTCTCAATATTTAACATCTTTGATGCCTAGATAGGCTATCAAATTTAAGCTCATGTTTGCTGACATCACTACTAGTGTGTCTTATGTTTGATAAGTCATTCCACATGTTTACTCCATTTTGTATATAGGTTAGTTAGAGATTTATATATCTAACTACTCCTTTGTCATGATGACGTGATATTTCAACATGTGGAATCATTTCACTCACCTAGAGATCTGATGTTTTTCAAACTACAAACACCACCCTAGGGTTATAGAGTAGTAGGATTTTGCCACATGAAAACATCCCACTTTCTTAGAGGCTCAGGGGGATTTTATATTTACATAAACATCTATAGGATAATAGTTCATTAAGATGGTGCCACATGGTAGCATCATGCTAACCCACTTGCCCAAAGGCTATTAGATTTGTATAGATCCCTCTAAGGTAGTGGCTCACTAGGATCATGCCACATGGCAACATCCCACTAACCTACTTACTCAAAGGATTTTTTTAGTATATACTTAACTAGGATTAGTGGTTCCCTGAGATTATGCCACTTGGTAGTATCCCACTAATCCACTTACTTGTTAGAAATGTTGATTATTTGAGTCCCACATAATAATAAAAATAGGCTACATGGATCTAGGGTAAATTAGGGAAATTGACTAAGTGTTGAAAGGAATTTTAAATGGGTTGGAGATATTGGGAGCTACAAGATATTGACATGTGGTACTTGGATCATATTAGGCACCTATGAGCAAAAAATAAAAACACATTCAACACTTTTAAATTCAAAATCCAATGATTAAGGGAAATTAAAAATTAAAATGGTCGAGTTATTTTTGAAAATGCAATCGTTATGTTTTTGAAATGAAAACAAAAGGTGCGTAAACTTAACAAAGGAAAGGCATTTCCAAAAAACTCAAAGCCACATTCAAATCATATTTTGACCATATTATGAAATTGACTAAGGTAATTAAATTGAACATAATCAAATTTTAACTAATTTAAAACAATTTGAAGAAAAAATGGATCAAAAAAGAGGTTGAGTTAGTAGAATAAACCAACCTTTTTAGAAGAATCTTATCAAGATTTATCCCATTTTTATAAAAGTGACTAAGTTAAAATTTGAAACAAGCACAAACACTTAGCAAATTCATATTAAACCAAATTAGAAATGGGTTGGATCACCAAGAGAGAAAATAACAAAGACTCTATAGAATCCAAATAATTCCTACAAGTACTTATAATAATTCACCCAAAAAAGGGGATCTTAAGTGCCTTCAAAATGTGATTTTATATGATTGGAATTT